>OY978222.1:25042107-25085029 GCA_963854785.1 Vaccinium vitis-idaea
ATTTTTGAAAGATGGTTTTGTAACTTCTATTTGTTAATCTTTTGACGATTTGGTTATTGTAATAACTCTTAAAACTTGATACTTATGCATTTGGGTTATGGGTACTCGTAGTTAGAACTCGTTTATTATTTATGGTGAGAATGTATCTATTTTGACTTTGACTATTCAAAGGGTGAATGTAAGACTTTGACTTGTCCCTTGTGGATATTATTTATATTTGGATTATTAAATTTTGAGGTCGTGACAAGACGATGCCAGCGGTGGTGGACCGAGAGCTGAAGGAGCCGCCAGCGATGGTGGACCGAGAGCTGGAGGAGCTGCCAATGGTGGTGACCCTAGTGCCGGAGTTGCCGGCAGGGGTGGTGACTTAAGTGCCAGAGGTGCCACCAGTGGTGGTGGCCGTAGTTCAGGAGGAGCAGCCAGTTATTTTGGAGCCCTCGTCGCCACCGTTTGGGTTCACCCGCTCGTTTGATGTTATCTAGGAGCCGCCGACGGCGCCCCCAACTGTTCAAAGGGAACCTCTTGGTTCACCTGCTCATTTTAATTCCGCTGCCAGTCTGGCAAAGATTGTCACCAACCTGATCGATTTTGTGGCCAGCTTCACCCGGGAGCTAAACCGCCGTCGATGAACGTACATTTCAACTCGCGTAATGTCGATATGTGAACTAAACTGCCACTATTTATAAGCCACGCTTTTTCACATGAATGTGGGTTTTTGTTCAATTGAACAGGGGTTGGAGATACTACAATCGGAAAAAAAAAAACCCATTTTGTTAATAAAACCCAGTTTTCTTTTTCTATTTTCTTTTTTGCATTTTTCCAATTTTCTTTAATCAATTCCTTGTTTCTTTAATTTAATTTTTTTTTTGTTTTCCCATGCTTTGTGTCGTGCCGTTCCGTGTCGTGACTTGCTAGAACTGTGAATCCGTGATGTGTCGTGCCAATGTTGTGCCATGCCCATCCTAGTTCCGTGTCTTTCCATGCCAGGCCAACTTCCGTGCTCGTATCCGTGCCCGTGCTACAACAGAGTTGTTCCATTAGTTGTAAAGGAAGGAAAAAATATGCAATAGAGATCCATATAACCCCCTCCTCCTTCACTGGATCCAACTGCTCTTAGGGCATCACCTGTGGAACAAAGAATACACGACAATTTTGTCCTGCCATAGATGTTTCGAATACATTCCCATTTCCACATAACCAAAAATTATAAAATTATAAGCATAGACAGTTCCAGCATTTCATATCACACCTAGCGCGTATGTGCCAAACAACTACATTTGATGTGTAGTATGAGGAGTTTGATGGAGATGTTGGTGTTGGGTTCATACCCAGTTTTGAGAACGTGAGAATGGATCTTTCGGCCATGGGATGGGTAGTCTGAGTTGATGTATTGTTGCAGAGCAGATCAAAGAGAAGAGGCAGTTAATGGGTTAAAAAGGTAGTTGGTCTTGCCACCTGGTGCCCATCAGGCACTGAAATATTTCTCATGGTTTAGGTATTATGTCTATTACCATCAGTGTTCTAAAAATCGGTCAAGCCGACCGACTAGTCAGCCCAAAGTCGCTAGATCAGAGGTTTCCTGACTTGATTGAAACCCGACTAGTCAGGCAAAAGTCGGCAATTAGTAGGCCAAAAGTCGCTAGTCGGCAACCGACCGACCTGGGACCGACTAGCGTCTTTTAGAACCTTGATTACCATGTGTCAGACCACCAGTTCTGAACAATGAACCTTGTGTAAATAGTGCGTGTCTTGCTTAAGCTACGGTGGAGACAAGTCTTTTTGTATTGCGTTTTGTAGCTTATGACTCTTTTGTGTACGCTGAGCAGGGGAAAATCAAGTGTCTTGTATTACTTTTTGCAACTTAATTATGACTCTTGTGTGTATGCTGGGCAAAGAAAAAATATATAGTTCATGATCCAAGTTCATTTATGTATTTGGTGAGTGGAGGGAAACACTTTTCATCAACTTTTCATTGATGAATCATGTTAATGAATGCCTTAATGTGAAAAACTTTTTTACGGCTCCTCCTAAAAAGAGCTGTTTACGGAAGCCTCCTTCGGCTCCTTTTAAGAGGAGCCATAAAAAAGTTTTCCTCATGGTGAGTATATTCAATCTAGCCGTTGCCGTTCAAAAAAAATATTCAATCTAGCCATTTCAGAGAAGGAAACCTTTGTATCTTATCTGCATCATATGTAAATTGTTAGTACATACATGGGGTAAAAATCATACGCCACAGCTTCCCGTGTCCTTTTTTTACAGAAATTCTTAATCTTATTTACATAATAGGCAATATTTGCATAAGCATATAGTATATAAACACATATATCTATGTATAGTAGTACTAAAATAGGAATATTATTTACTTAGATCAAGCAAGGTTAGGCTTTGACTATAAATTTATGCCCCCTGCAGTTGCAAAAAATAAATCCCTTCTTGCTAATCTAACTTTTGTAGATGTGTGTTCATCTGACTCAACAAAGATGATCACCAGTTCACCACCATGACTAAGATTAACATGGAAGCAAATTTTTGGATGTAAACAATTT
This sequence comes from Vaccinium vitis-idaea, assembly GCA_963854785.1. NCBI lineage: Eukaryota > Viridiplantae > Streptophyta > Magnoliopsida > Ericales > Ericaceae > Vaccinium > Vaccinium vitis-idaea. The sequence goes on from OY978222.1 coordinate 25,044,654, forward strand.
GCTTCCAAGAAAATCTTTTGATGTCATGTTGACTCTTAGTTTAAAATCTTTTGATGCCTTGTAAGCTGCTTGTGATCAAAAGTGCTTAGTTTGATGCTCTAGTTACTGACTTCCACCAAACAATGTACATACATGAAACCCGAAAAATCAGAAGTACATTGTAAGTAAAATTCATGATGATCGAAAGCAAGGGGCACGATCCTCGTGTTATGCACGAGGCCGTGCACCTAGTCCACGTAATAAAGTATCTCATTATAGACTGTTCACAACATATTGAATTATGAATAGTGATTTAGTGGCTTCCAATTTTCACAAGCAATTATTCTTTTAGTCCATGCCTCCATGACTTCAATCCACATCCAGCACATTCAGGAGCAAAACCATTAGAAACAAAATGAATTGCAGAGATCACCTCAAAGTCTGACATTGGGCCCAAGCCCAACCAGAACCAGATATATGACCAAATTATCTAAAGGCCTTGACCCATAATGACTGGGCTCGAACCACTCCCCTCGAAAACTTTCGCATCTCAAAAGCTTCTGGGCGAATTAGCTGGAGCCCCCCAAATTTACCCATTCTAAATCCATCCAAACTCAACCCACTTTTGAGTCTTTAATAGCCCATTATGACTCGTATAGATTGGGACCCGGGAGTAGTGGAAGCCATGTAGGCCCAAGAGATGACCGGTTTTTTTTACTGATGTTTAGAGAAGGTGGGTGTGATGTTTGATGGGGGATGGCTTGGGATTAATTGGGTGCTTACAACTACTACTGAGCAGATGGTAAAATCACACGGGGTGAGAGTTGTTGATGCAGGGTGGATTTCAAGAAAAGTCGTATTTTATTTATATTGATTTACATTTAGTATTTTTATTTAATATGTTTTAATTTAGTCAAAATATTCTAGAAGTATTTTGTTTCCTAGTTTCTTCTGATTGAGGTTTCCTATTTTATGTTTCCTTGTTTTACAAGAATTAGGGTTGCTAGCTAGTAATTTTGTTTCCTTTTTAGTTTTAGGGTTGCGGCTAGTATAAATAATTGATGTAAGCCTTAGGGCAAGGGAGTTGATTAACATGTTGAGTTTTTTCGCAAGAGAGAGTATCTCTTTTTCCTATAATTCTATTAATCTGCGGGTTATTAGATTGTAGAAGAGTTGTTTCTTATTCGTGGGGGTGATTTTTGTCCTTGTTCACGTTCTAGCTGCGTCAGTTGGTATCAGAGCTTAGGCTCGATTCCTGATTGATCATGGCACGAAGATATCGTCATGATCGACAAGTTGACGTCGTGTATGTGTACGAGCACGATGATGCCGCGCGAGAAGCACAACTAGAGGCACGGTTCCAGCAATTAGAATAGCATGTGTCGGACGTGATTGCCCTAGCCGACCAGATTGCTGCCCTAACTGTTGGGGGGAATCCACCTCGCCGTCGTCTTGTTATACCTCGGTTTCTGAAAGAGGAGGTATCGGATGACGTTTCTATCACCAAACCTTTGGCGGGTAACTATCAGTCGAGGGAGAGGACAATGGAGGCTACAATTGAGTGGCCTTTTACTACAAATAATATTCCAGATCCAGTAGTGGATTGGAGTAAGCCACCAGTTTTTGACGAAGAATTGGTGGAGAAAATTACAGAAAATCAAGAAGAGTTGCAAGAAAAAGTGGTTTCTACGTTGGCGTTGTTAGAAAAAGATTTAGAAGAATCATTTGGATTTGATTCTTATAAAAGGCTTGAAGACGATGCAATTGACAAGAGTGCTATTGAATTTGTTGATCCGTTTTGGGAATTCATCGAAGACTCCATAAGCAAGAATATATGGATTGCTCACCTAGGTGGAATTTGGAAGGAAGTCGTTCCATTACTTTTTGAAGAATTTTCAAAGTTTAAGTTCGAAAAAATTAATTTGAAGTATAAAATTGATGCCGACAAGAAACGTTTTATCAAGTTACTTCAAGCAATGAAAACTCGAGGACGGGTTTTTTCAACAAGAGGAGTCTGATGCAGGGTGGATTTCAAGAAAAGTCGTATTTTATTTATATTGATTTACATTTAGTATTTTTATTTAATATGTTTTAATTTAGCCAAAATATTCTAGAAGTATTTTGTTTCCTAGTTTCTTCTGATTGAGGTTTCCTATTTTATGTTTCCTTATTTTACAAGAATTAGGGTTGCTAGCTAGTAATTTTATTTCCTTTTTAGTTTTAGGGTTGCGGCTAGTATACATAATTGATGTAAGACTTAGGGCAAGGGAGTTGATTAATATTTTGAGTTTTTTCACAAGAGAGAGTATCTCTTTTTCCTATAATTCTATTAATCTGCGGGTTATTAGATTGTAGAAGAGTTGTTTCTTATTCGTGGGGGTGATTTTTGTCCTTGTTCACGTTTCTAGCTGCGTCAGTTGTGTAACTTCTGCACTTCAGAATCCCCAGGTCCCTGCGGTCCCTGCATTCCAGGCTGAATGCTTAGCTTGAATGGCAAAGGTGAGATAGTGTTTGATAACCATTTCCGTCATCTCTCTATGGTAACGGATTGCACCTTACGGGTTCATGCACTATGGTCAGCTTATGCTGCTAAATGATCTGTGCAATCTATTGTCTTGGATATTTTTGGTTAAAAAATGACCCTTGAAAGCCTTGGAAAAACAGTGGTGTTCTTCTTCTCGACAAAAACCGGGGCAGGTTAAGTGGTATTAAAAAAATCGGGTTCAAGAATGAGAGAAGTGAAATCCAGCTGGACCAGCCCCATTGCCATTCCAACATGAGAGCGCCTTAGTGGTATTTTTATTTGTTAGGGCTTATGCCCTTGAGCCAAACACCAATTCCACTAAGCTTAAGATAATCTCTCTAGCAAATCGGGATGTGTAGCAGCTCTAGCACTATTTTCACACGTTTTCCTTAAGATAATATCTGTTGGCGGGTTAGTGGGGATTAGAAGAGTTGAACGTTAAAACTAGATGAACTTAAAACAAGCAGGCATCAATCTTCGGCTAACTTGCCACTTTGCCAGTGTATTTTTCACGTCTGCTGGCCTTAACTTTTTTCAAAAGCCAGTAAAAATAGAACCACTTGATTTTCAATCTATTACCGTGTAGCAGCTCTAGAACCACTTGATTTTCAATCTATTACCGTGTAGCAGCTCTAGAACCACTTGATTTTCAATCTATTCTCAAACCCTCTGTCATACAAACATTGGTACATAACCTGAGTCATCTGGTTATGTTGGTTCTCCTTCCTTTTTTTCGTTGCTTGCTCCATCGTCTTTTCGAGCGTTTGCCAAGTGAAACCCTCATGGTCCAACATTTTTTTGGTCTGTTCTGACGAAGACATGTTCCTATGCCTTGAAATGACATGTTGAGCTCGCATTTGAGAAGGCCAAAAATCAGGCTCGGATTGTAAGGACGACTGAACATGATGGCACAGGCTTCAATTTCGCACAATGTTGTAATCTCCTAGGCCTTCTTCATTAAGCCACTCTTCCTTCTGAATGTGTTTCTCCTTGTGGAATCAGCAAGGTCTACTTTCTTCTTGTCATGTTTAATTGAGCCTTGAGGTATAGTTTGGGTAATGAAAGATAGGTTTTTGGAGGTTCCGATGGTACTATTATTTCTTGTCCCCAAGGCTTTATTTATAGGGATCACAATTAACAAGATATAACAAGTACGGCAATGGACGAGGATTACTTGGACAAATTAATTTCGTCTTTTGATATTAGTTGGGTACATTTAACGCAAAATCCAATTATTTATATCTCATTATGTAGGAATCTGAAATGGTGGATTTGAATTTTTTTTTTTTTTTTTTGAATTCAAAGAAGGCATACTTATTAGTATAATTCAAAATATTAAAGCCTAAGACTTTATACGACAAATTCATACCGTACTAACACCATTCTATATTAGTACTCACTTTGTAGCTAGGCAAAGGTCACTTTGGTGAAATTAAGCGGTCGGGCAGGCCGTAATTTTGCTTTTCAAATTTAACCAAAAACTTGAAAGTAGTCCTTTGTGATTCCACTTAAAAAACTACACCTACTAAGGATAAAATGGTAATCAACCTATACGTGTTGGTAATCAACCTATACGTGTTCTCACTATTTTAGTGCTAGGTCTCTTGCAGATGGTATTTGTGGAGCCCTCTTTCTCGGGTAGTTCTTCCTGATGGTGATCGACGACAGAGATGAAACCCTCACTCTCGAGTTACACCTAGGCCTGCACACTTAACACACCGTTAGCACCGTACTGGACCGTAGAGTCCAGAACGACACTCCGACGGTCAAGTAAGTAAATGGAGAAGATGAAGTGTAGATCTAGGGTTTTGAGAGGAGAGTTGTGCGTACCTTTCTAGACGATGAAGGTTACCTTTTATAGGTGAGCATTGGCTTGCTTTGCAAGCACAATCGTGCCTGTCACGTGAGACAACCGCTCAGCTAACGTCATGATGACGAGCCCGATTGAATATGCCACAAGCACATGCTTCCAATGATATCACGACGCGTGTCATAACCACTCGGGTGACGTCATTTGTCATGATCATAGTTTGTTACGCGCATTTGCAGCATTAACTGTACTGCTGAGTCAGTCCCTGAGGTGGTTCTCATGGTAGTGATAGCTGTTACGCCTCTCGGTCAAGCCACTCCCTGGACCACCCTACGGGGGGCTGTAAGGAGGCCTTCGGCATTAGGCCAAGGAAACACTTTTCTTCAATAGGGATCCAAGATGATCCTCCCACCGAGGGGTCCCCAAACGGTGTCCTTTTGGTCGCTCGCCTTATCAGAATTGCCTGAGCTTTGCTTTATTGGAATTACACCGAAGGGTCCCTAACAAGGTATCCCTTCGGAACGTTATGTTGAAACTTTGGACATCTTCATTCTCCTTGAAATCGCTCGGTATATCCGGACCCTTACAATAGCCCCTCAATCCCTTCGGAGAATACTTCTGATGGGATTGATCTGTCGGTTCGTGATCCGAGCTTTAAGCTTTCGTGATAAGCTTCATTTATGGCAACCTGCCACCATCGTACTGGGACCCGTTCAGATTGTGCCACGTGTCACGCTCGGGCTGCAAACATCTGATTTGAAAGGATGTGAGAAGTCACGTCGAAGCGGCGGAGCAATGATGAGGTTTTAGGGTTTCAAGAGTAACCGTCCTCTCATTGCCACGTGGCGTACACCGGGGGCGTGCATTGAAGCCGCGTGCAACCACGCGCCCGTCGTTTGAACCTTTCCCGCTTCTTTGCTGTGTCTATAAATACTGAGTAGAGAGAGGGAGGAACACTTTTCCCCCATTCGCTCTCTCTCTTCCCCATCCAACCTGCTTCTCTCTCTAGAAATTGACTGCATTCTCCAAGGTTTGTAGGGATTGGAGCGGTGTTCGTCAAGTTTTCACAGTTCTACAGGTATAGCGTTTCTTTGTTCTCCGTTTTTCTTTTTCGTTGCTTCTTGAATGACTTTGGGGATCGTTTCTTTAGGGTTTCAAATACCCTTTGCTTGAACTTCACCTTTTAGAAGATGAACAGTCATCTCTTTAGAAGATGAACAGTCATCTCTTTAGAAGTTGAAGATGAACAGTGTTTTCCGTCCTTAGATAGATGATGACACCGGACAATAGTGAACGACCATATCATTCGGCATAGGTAGATCCCCTTTATACTCCAGAGGGTTTCATGAAAAAATGAACCCTGAGATCTCGATTGCTCGGTGAATGGGTAGTGCTAGGCTTCGGTTTGCTATGCATCTTGACCTCTGCATATAGCTAATGGTCTTTACCCATGTATCGTGATAGGTCTGGCGTCTCCAGTAATCGAGATCTCCTCCGGATCAGACAGTTCAGATTCAAAGAATTTCTCTCCGAGAGTTGTCCGTGCCGACTTGGATAGAGTTCTTGCACATATATTTGCTCGGAGAAATACTTGTCGGTCTCTCGTTACCATGGACCACAATTTCGAGGAACCGTTGAATATGCCTCCCTTCCAGGCTATCCCTCCTTCTCCAAAAAGGCCATCACACGTAAACTTAGATGATTTTATTGATGATTCCGAGGCCACCCCGTCCGATAACCGGTCGGAATGGGAGCCTTTAGATGAATTTGAAGAGGTAAATTCTAATCCCAGCTCCAGTGCTGATGCTGCGTCCGATGTTGATACCTCGGCAGCTGTAGAGCGCACAATAGTCGCTAAGATCGACAGAAAGGGTAATACAGATGCGAGCGAAGCGGTACCGGGCCCTAATGCTTCTGAGGCTCCAGTCCCACCCGCCCCCGAACAACCTAGCGGTGACGTTCCGCAGAATCAGGAAGGGGCCACTTCTTCGAAGAAGAAAAAGAGAGAAATACCATGCCCATATCTTCCTTATTTCACTAAAGGGGCTAGTGGCCTCAAAGCCTTTGTCAGGAAGTATAGGATCCCAGAGGATGTGACTATTGCTCTTCATCCAAAGGGAGAAGAGTTGATTTATGGACGGGACCATATAAACGTGCCTCTCATGGCTGTCACAGAAGGAGGGCTTCGGTTTCCGATGAATGAATTCATCCGGGCCGTTCTCGCTTCCTATAGGATAGCACCTGACCAGTTGACTTCAAATAGCTATCGGATAATAAATGGTGCCTTAGAACTGAAGAGAAGGCATGGGCTGGCATTTACTGTGGGGGACTTGTTCGGTATATATTCCATGTCTCGGAACAAAAATTACGGTCGTTATTTCTTCGCGACCATTCCAAACAAGGCCCAGATCGTTGAGTCACTGCCTGATTCCGACAAGTGGGAGGATCATTACCTTGTCGTGAGATGAAATTATGCTCCGACTGAGAACACTGATCTTTGCCCGGTTCCAACCGAGAAGGGAAATTTAGGTTTGTGACTTGCATGATGATTCCTTTTTTTTTTTTTTTTTGATAAAAAGTTCATAAGTGATGTACTTATTCTTCTGCAGCTCCCGGTCCAATCACTAGGCGGCTCAAAAAGCTTTGGTCCAAAGAGAGAGAGGATGCACTTCGAGCAGTCTCTATTAGAGATGCGCCGACTCTTTTGGGCTACAAGGCCACATATCGACATTTTTTGAAGAAGAGTAGCCGAAAGAGGAAGGGAAGGAATGCTGAGCAGCCCGGGACTGGAACATCGAAAAGAGGAAAGGCTACGGTGATTTCTAAAGCCGAAAGGGTTGAGATTGAGGGGATACCAGTTGAGGGTCTCCGAGGAAGAGAGAGACGTCCAGTGGATAGGACCAGCCCCGACCCCTTCGTTGCCGAATCGGATATGGGGCCGAGATGAAATTCGGATATGGGGCCGAATCGGATATGGGGCCGAATCGGATATGCGCGCAAGATATTTACAAACTTGTTCAAAAAGGTAGATCCTAGGGCCGAGATGAAGGTTTTGAATCCGGCTACCTTACAGGTATGGAGGCTGCTGAGATTCCTGCTGAAGATCCGAGATGAAAGGTGCCGGCGAGGCTGCGCTTTGCTGATGAGTTGTCGGAAGATAGCCCCGAGGAGGAAGATCAGGCCGAAAATGGACTGTCCAAGGAGTGTTGTTAGGAACTTCTGAACAATATTTTAAACTTTTTAATTTTTGGTACTAGACGGCTCCGAACATTAGGAATTTGCCATTCCAGGTGGTTTGTAAATTAAAACAGGTTTCATAGAGGATGACACCAAACAAGTACCACCATGCCATGCCTCGGTTTCACCGGAAGGGTGAAAATTTTGATTTGAATTGTTGAATGTTTTGAGTGAATGGATGTTAATATCTTGCATCTTCTATGCTCCTACTATTCGTATGAATGAAACTCTTGCTTGGTCTTTGGCAGAGTAATTGATTGGTATGAAAACCTTTTCAATACCTAGAAAAATTCTTACTCCTTTTATGAGAAATGCATCCAACCTAATAGCCCCTGCTTCGGGACAAGTCAGAGGAATAATCGCTCGGATTGGAACCGAAGCAAAACGAAATGGAATGAAAGTTTTCCAACACTTGGAAAAAATTTCCACTGATAGCCCCTGCTTCGGGATGCATCAGAGGAAAAGTTGCTCGGATGGAACCGAAGCAACACGAAAAAGTAGATGAAAATTTTCCAACTCTTGGAAAAAATTTCCACTGATAGCCCCTGCTTCGGGACGCATCAGAGGAAAAGTTGCTCGGATGGAACCGAAGCAACACGAAAAAATAGATGAAAATTTTCCAACTCCTGGAAATTTTTTCCACTGATAGCCCCTGCTTCGGGACGCATCAGAGCAAGGGTGTAACCGGTTCGGTTCGGTCCGGTTCAGGGGTGATTTTGAGTGAACCGAGTAAAACCGGTTCAGAGAGAACATGGAACCGAAACCGGTTTGTTAGAGGTCGGTTCAGTTCATCCCGGTTCGGAGGTCGGTTCGGTTCGCCACAGAGAGAGAGAGATGAGATCGTGAAACACATTTACAGTCTACAGATCTTGATTCAACATCGATCGAAAAAAGGAAAAAAAATTACAAATATACAAATTACTACACACACACACACAGATCTTGATCAATAAACACATCAAACAGATCACCCACACATCTACAGATCAAACATTCACACAAATCTTGATCAATGAAAAAAACGATCAATAAAAAAAAAACATTTACACATCTACAGACATCTACACCCAGATCTTGATCACTAAAAAATATTTACACAAAGCTTATACGCATACAGATCGAGAGAGCGAGAGAGGTGACGAAACGAGAGCGAGAGAGGTGACGAAACACAGATCTTCACCGTCTGATCTTCTTCTTCTTCTTCATACTTGTCGATCTTCTTCTTCATCATCATCCATCGGGGTCGACAGACGAGAGGAGAGAGAGAGAGGGAGACGTTTAGACTTGAGAGGGTTTGAGATTTGGTTTTCTAGAGAGAGAGAGAGAGAGAGACGAAAGATGTGGGTTTCAATGTTTGATACAAAGTCAGATTTTGAGACTTTAAAGTGTATATATAGTCTCAACTAAGGTATGTAATAAATATATTTATTATCCATTTGAAAACACAAAGTGGTTGTAGCCAAACGGTAAGAAACTGGGCACTCTTCACGCTAGGTCAGGTGTTCAATCCCTGGCCTCTATATTTTTAGAGCGTGTATATGGAGACCGGTTCGGTTCGGTTCGCCGTAAAAATCCCGAGAACCAGGAACGGAGCCGGTTTTTAAAAAATTTAACTTTCCAGAACCGAACCGAACCGACCAAGTAAAAAAACCGAGAAAAAAAACCGGTTCAGTCCGGTTCTCCTGTTCTGTTTGGTTCTTTGTTTTTTTTGTTCAGCCCTACATCAGAGGAAAAGTTGCTCGGATGGAACCGAAGCAACACGAAAGTAGATGAAAATTTTCCAACTCTTGAAAGATACTTGATAATGCCGGGCCTTGATAATTAATTTGATAAAGTAATCTGAACGACCAACAGCTGTAGGGAAAGATTCTCTTTTCTTTTACTATCCGAACATCATAGATAACAAGAGCAAAGGGGCAAAACAGGCAGCCCAAATATATATGTTTTTTCTTTAACAAATTTTCCTAAGCATAGAACTTCCTAAGCTTAGTGGCATTCCCGGGGTTGCCGATAGGTGTGTCATCCACCTCTGCTAGCTTGTAGGATCCATGTCCGGCCTTTGCAATTACACGGAAGAGACCCTCGTAGTTTGGTTTGAACTTAGTTTTCTATGACTTCTGGACCACTTCTCGAAGAACTAGGTCATCGATGTTGAAGGGCCTCATCCGGACATTCGTGTTATATCCCCGAGCGACTTCTTGTTGATAAGAGGCATGTTTCAGGTGAGCTTCTTCCCTAAGCTCTTCAGCTAGGTCGAGCCCCCCCCTGTCCATGGCCTCGTCATTGGTCGGCACATCAAAATTCTCTGTCTGAGCGGTTGGGATTAGGGTGGCTAGGGGGAGAACAACTTCCATACCGTAAGCCATAGAACATGGAGTTCGGGCGGTTGAACGTTGATAGGCGCGTGGAAAGCTTGGTTTTGGGCGCCTAAGTAGGGTGGTTTAGCGCGTTAGACTGCGGGTTAATGTGTCATTTTCCTGTTTAATGCGTGCTTGGTAGTGTTTTTGGTATTGTGCATGTTTTTCCAGGTTGAAAGATGTCTTTGGTGCACCTAATGCATGGCTTGAAGTGGAGCTGGGCGTGGGAGTCGAAGGTTGGGCTTGGAATGCTGAAAAGGACGGCTTAAGGGGTCGGTATCGATACCCCCGAGAGCCGTATCGATACTAGTTGGTTATGAAGAGTGCACAATTTGTTCAGAATGTTTAGTATCGATACCCCTGAAAAGGGTATCGATACCTACGTCGTACGCGGAAGAAGGAGATAAGGGTTCGGTATCGATACCCTTATTAGGGGTATCGATACCGAGAGCTTTCGGGAGCATCAGCTTTGAAACTATGTCGTATTGATGGTCGTAGAACTAATTCCTTAACGATTTTATTCGGTTTTTCATTAGGATTACTTAGTAAGTATAAATGCTAAAGTTTAAACCCATTCTAGGGGTCCACGACTTTTACTTAGGTTTTGTGTTTTCAAGTTTTCGGCTACGGATTCAGAGTTCTTCATTCAGCGTTTGCGTATTAACAGTCAAGTTCAACTTTTCCCTTGCAATTTCCGGTATCGTTTTCTATTGTTTTCATACTTTAATCTCCAAGCATGTTTAGATCTAGGTTTAATTTGTTTTCTGCAATTAGCATAATCATGAGTGAGTAGTCGCTTCGAGTGCGGCTGCGGGGCGAAGGCGCCTACGTCTAGATTAATCAGTATTTCACCTCGGGGCTGAATTAAATCGATTTTCAAGCAATTTTGGGAACTGGAAACTTTTCTGACAAACAAACCCAGGCATTACCGGAATTCGAATGCGCACGGAATCTGGTGACAGGTGGTGCGCATTTGTTAGGAAGCCTTTCTCGTATTCTGAAATCAGTAAAAGGATTAATTGTGGCCCGAGTAAATACCGGTTAGGCTGGGCGTGGACGCTGGGTTCCCTCAGCTGTGCTCTCTTTATTAATTTGCATTTAGTTAAATCAGCTTAGTAATTTAGTTAGTAAATTAATCTCATTGAACAAGGGGTGGCTACCTAAGAGCCAAGATAAACTGTGAACCCGTCATCTTTGAGTCCTGCACACGTTCGTCCGTCTCTGTGGATTCGACTCCGGTACTTCCGGATATTATGCTACATCGGTCGAGAGTCCTACGCTTGGGACGCGTCTTTATTTTAAGTCACCCGAACGGTCAAGCATTTTTGGCGCCGTTGCCGGGGATGGCAACGTGTGTTCAAAGAAGTTGGGTCGGGTTAGTATCCTTGTGTTTTTATCTGAGTCAATAAAAAAAAAAAAGTCTTTTGTTTTTTTTAAGCATCTTTTTGTTTCTAAGGTGAGTCATCTAGTGTCAGTCGAGTGGTAAGTATTTTGTGTCTTGAGTCGAGTCAAAAAAAAAAAAAAAAAAAAAGTGTGGTAAGGAAACAACTGGGTGAACGAGGTGAGAATGGAAGAATTCTGTGAGATGTGTGGGTGTTGGGGTCATTCTGTTTATACCTGCTCCGCTTTTTATGCACTCAAGGAAGCTTATCGAAATAATCAGGCTAGGGAGAGTGTTATTAATCAGCGGTGGGATCCATATCCAAATACGAACAATCTAGGGTGGTCCCACCACCCATCTTTTTCAGGGTGGTATTCCGAACCCCCAGTGCCACCACAGGCACTGCATCTGCCTCTGCAAGAAATACAATCGTTCGAACCTGTCCAGGATCACATGACCCAATTTGGCCCCCTTTTCCAAGACCCGCAAGGGTTTGATCCTTATTCTACGGGCCCACCCCCAGAGCTGACTTATCCCCCTTATGATGAGAAGCTTGAGGAGAGGGTACAGACTCTTGTGAGATCGCAGATGACCTTCACCGCGGAAACCACCCAAGCAATTGGGAACCTTAGGTCCCAGTTGACTCAACTCACAGAGGCAGTGGGACAAATCCATCAGGAGTGGGAGACATTTCCTTCTCCGCCTCAAGTAAATAGAAGAGAGGAAGTCGACCCACTTTTCAGTGAGGGACGGGTTGATGATCGTTTGGAGGAACCTTCCGAGTTTGGAGGGAATGAGGAGTTTACTCCTAGGAAAGAGGAAGTAGGTCTGGTTAACAATGTTGAGGAGGTTGACTTGGTCTTACCACAGTCCTCTAAATTTGGAGGGGATGCGGAGCTAACTGCCCAATATCCCCCCATTGAGTCTAATGTAAAGGACGAACCCCCTCTTATGTATCTCCCACTATTGATCCGCGCTGCCTATGGTTTCCTTTTGCGCTCCTATGAGTCTAGAGCACGAGGAGCTCACTGCCCTCCGTGTGATGGTCCGATCGAACAATCTCCCATTGCTGAGGAGTGGGACGCTGAGGTTGATTATTTGCAGTCCTTAATGGACGAGCAAGATAGGAAGTATGGGTTTGAGAGTGAGTCTCTTATTTTTGGGGACCAAGACTTTGTTGAGGAGGAATTAGTTGAGAAACCAAACTTGGCGGAGGAGGTTTTGGTAGAAGAGTCACAGTCGACGGTAGTGGAACATATTGATTTTCTTGGTGTTGAAGATTACGATTTTGTTTCTCTTCGTTCTATCGCCAATTATGTCCACTGCTCGAAAATTAATTTGGTTCCACATGAGCACTTAGGGGCACTTCAATTTCTTAAAACAATTCGGCAATTGCTTTACTCGAAGTATTTCTTCTTGTGGTCTGGCCGAGTTCAGTTTTTAGTACAAAGCTTAGCGTGGAGTGGTGCATTTATGGGATTCATCTTTGTGGATTTGATTAATTTTCGAATTCCACGTTTCAAAGATCTCTCTCCCTCTCTCTCTCTCTCTCTCTCTCTCTCTCTCTCTCTCTCTCTCTCTCTCTCTCCCATAAAATTAATTCCAAAAAAAAAACAAAAAAACCATGATGGTCTTGTATAGCCACCCACTCTTCAATTCAAGTTGGGGGATGGGGAGAAAAGTATGACACGTGAGACTGCGTGAAGGTCTGGTGGTGTTCTTTATTTGTTTTCTTTCTTGTTGTGGCCCGGCTTCCACGAGCGGGCGGTACTGACGTCATTTGTTGCCTAGTAGGTAGTTGGTTCTTCAGTCTTTTGCAGGACGAGCATGCTACCACACCAGCCTTGGTAGTTTGGGCCTCTCCGCCGGAGTGAGTGAGGCATTCAGGAGCCTCGAGCAGGGGTGCCACGGAATGTGGCGGTTGTCAGTCCAATAAAGTTTCGGCGCGGCTCTGTGTGACTAGCTGTGGATCTCCTTAGGTCCGAAGGAGCAGATCCTGGGAGCAGTTCTGATGACGAAACGCAACAATGATGGCAAATTCCCCATACATCGGCCGGGGTCATGATGGTTGGCTGCCATCCGACGGTCCATCTCTTTCCCTTATGCTTCTATTTTTATGTTTGTCTTCATGCTCTGAGGACAGAGCAACTTTCAAGTTGGGGGAAGGGGTGTACTTTGTACACGTTTATTTTTTTTGTTTTGAGCGTTGTTAGTAGGTTTAGGTTCATTTTTAAATTTTTTTTTGGGTTAATTTTTGAGTCTGGGGATACGATCGTTATGCTTGTTTGTATGAGTTAGGTGAGCATGCTAGATTCTTGTCTCATTGTTTGCCTGTTTAACTTGTTCACATGCATATATCTGACATCGACGTTTGAGTAACTTCCACACCATAAGCAAGTTTGAGTAGGTGTTTCCACGTCGTGCACAGTATGTCCTTAAAGCATCCCATGTTTCATTGTTCTTCAATTTCCGCATTCGCATAAAATAGTAGGCGTTTGTACCACAGATAATGATTTAAATGTTTCATATGCATGTGGGAGAGTTGATGACGTGTTTAGGGGATGAAACAAGGCCATTTTTGCATGATTAGACCACTAAATATGTTCCGTTGATCCTTTGTTTTACCCATCTATGTCAGTCCCTGTGTCAGACTTAGGAAACCGGTGTTGGGTGGCGTGTCAGTTTGGTGGTCCAACTCTGTGTCAATGAGCATCGTTGTTTTGGAAAGAATTAAAATGTTGCTTTTGGGTGCCATGTCTTTGGTTTAAAAAAAAAAAACCCTAAACCTTAATCCATTTCCCTTCCCCCCAAATTAACCCATCTTCATGATAAGAGAGAGGTGGAAAGACGGTCAACTGATCCTTTGACCCGTTGCTATGAATTTCTACAAGTTTCCCAAAAGAAAAGAAAAGAAAAAAAGAGAAAAAAAAGAGAAAAAAAAAGGGAAAAAAAAGGCAGTCAAGTTGAAGGGGACCATCCGATTTTTCCCCACTCTCTCTCTCTCTCCACCCCATCATTCTCCTTTTCCTTCTTCTTTCTTCTCCATTCAAACCTTAACCTCTAAACCTTCCAAACCTAAACTCACCAAAGTTATGGAACCTTAAGAGGCAAACTGAGCTGGAGATTGAGCGCAGAGTTGGACATGGGTTGGAGTGGTGGTGTTAGTTTTATGAGTTGTTATTTCATGTGTTGTTTGGGTCGAGAACTATGTTATTCTATGTGTTTGTTTTATGTTGGTGGTGCGACCATAGTATGTGGGTCGGTGGTTGTGTTGAACTTGATTCGTGATATTCTGTCTAGTATGGTGGTTTGTATTGGTATTATGTGTTGATTTTGATTGTGTTATCTGTGTTGGTGGCGGCCAGTCTGGGTAGACTGACCATGAGCTTCTATAGGCCGTCACCCTTTTGCATGTTTCCCTTTCTCTTGTTAACCACGATCATTATAAGCCTAACGAAGCCCTTAGTTGACCCGAAGCACGTCGTTTGACTCTCTTGCATGCATGGGTTATATTTAGATTGTGAATGTGTGGTATCTTGATTCGTGAGCTTTCTTTGCATATCTTGGCGTTGTTTAGACTGGCACGTGGTGATTCTGTTCATGTCACGTTGATCGCCAGGCGCCTCACATGGGATGCAGAGTATTCGGTGAGTATGAGTGATTCTGTGTCACGTGGGGGTGTTCTATTTTAAACTTTGTTGAGGAATGGAATTATTCGAATTTTGGTTGGAGCATGCATGTGATCGGGTTATGGGTAATTAAGGGATGATATTCAGAATTGTTCATTTAAGTTTGTACAGGTTGCATAACCCTCGTATCCCTTATTGAGTCGTTGCGTTGTTTTTTTATTTCTTTTCGTTTCGTTCGTTACTAGGGACTAGCAACGCTCAAGTTGGGGGATGTGATAGGCGCGTGGAAAGCTTGGTTTTGGGCGCCTAAGTAGGGTGGTTTAGCGCGTTAGACTGCGGGTTAATGTGTCATTTTCCTGTTTAATGCGTGCTTGGTAGTGTTTTTGGTATTGTGCATGTTTTTCCAGGTTGAAAGATGTCTTTGGTGCACCTAATGCATGGCTTGAAGTGGAGCTGGGCATGGGAGTCGAAGGTTGGGCTTGGAATGCTGAAAAGGACGGCTTAAGGGGTCGGTATCGATACCCCCGAGAGCCGTATCGATACTAGTTGGTTATGAAGAGTGCACAATTTGTTCAGAATGTTTAGTATCGATACCCCTGAAAAGGGTATCGATACCTACGTCGTACGCGGAAGAAGGAGATAAGGGTTCGGTATCGATACCCTTATTAGGGGTATCGATACCTAGAGCTTTCGGGAGCATCAGCTTTGAAACTACGTCGTATTGATGGTCGTAGAACTAATTCCTTAACGATTTTATTCGGTTTTTCATTAGGATTACTTAGTAAGTATAAATGCTAAAGTTTAAACCCATTCTAGGGGTCCACGACTTTTACTTAGGTTTTGTGTTTTCAAGTTTTCGGCTACGGATTCAGAGTTCTTCATTCAGCGTTTGCGTATTAACAGTCAAGTTCAACTTTTCCCTTGCAATTTCCGGTATCGTTTTCTATTGTTTTCATACTTTAATCTCCAAGCATGTTTAGATCTAGGTTTAATTTGTTTTCTGCAATTAGCATAATCATGAGTGAGTAGTCGCTTCGAGTGCGGCTGCGGGGCGAAGGCGCCTACGTCTAGATTAATCAGTATTTCACCTCGGGGCTGAATTAAATCGATTTTCAAGCAATTTTGGGAACTGGAAACTTTTCTGACAAACAAACCCAGGCATTACCGGAATTCGAATGCGCACGGAATCTGGTGACAGGTGGTGCGCATTTGTTAGGAAGCCTTTCTCGTATTCTGAAATCAGTAAAAGGATTAATTGTGGCCCGAGTAAATACCGGTTAGGCTGGGCGTGGACGCTGGGTTCCCTCAGCTGTGCTCTCTTTATTAATTTGCATTTAGTTAAATCAGCTTAGTAATTTAGTTAGTAAATTAATCTCATTGAACAAGGGGTGGCTACCTAAGAGCCAAGATAAACTGTGAACCCGTCATCTTTGAGTCCTGCACACGTTCGTCCGTCTCTGTGGATTCGACTCCGGTACTTCCGGATATTATGCTACATCGGTCGAGAGTCCTACGCTTGGGACGCGTCTTTATTTTAAGTCACCCGAACGGTCAAGCAAACGTCGGGGTGTGGTCCGATAGCCCCAGAGAACTTTTGGGAGTTCCTCGACCCACTTACCCCTCTTCGGAGTTAGGCGTCTCTTGATCCCAGCCGAGATTGTTTTGTTTGAAGCTTTGACTTGCCCATTTCCCTGTGGGTATGATACCGAAGAGTGAAAGATCTGGACGTTGTGTTTCTTACAGAGCTTCTCGATCGCTTCGGCGACAAACTGAGTCCCGTTATCCGAGATGATCGCATAAGGGACACCGAAGCGAGAGATAATGTTCCTCCAAAGAAATCGCTCCACGTCGGTAGCAGTTATAGTGATTAGGGGCTCGGCCTCTACCCATTTGGTGTAATAATCGGTCGTTGTTATCAAGTGTTTGAAGCCACCTGGAGCTATCGACAGCTTTCCTACTATGTCAAGTCCCCACTGTGCGAAGGGCCAGGGGCTGGTTATCGGTTGTAAGACTTCGGCTGACTGCAACAGATGAGAGGCGTGTTTTTGACATTGCTCACACTTCTTGGCGTACTCTTCGGATGTCTTTTTCCTTTTCGGCCACTCAATTTCAACCGAACCGATCTCCTTCATTAGCTCCCAAACTTTATCGTGATATTTCACCATTCTTGGGTCTTTCAATAGGGATCCAAGATGATCCTCCGACCGAGGGGTCCCCAAACGGTGTCCCTTCGGTCGCTCGCCTTATCGGAATTGCTTGAGCTTTGCTTTATTGGAATTACACCGAAGGGTCCCTAACAAGGTATCCCTTCAGAACGTTATGTTGAAACTTTGGACATCTTTATGCTCCTTGAAATCGCTCGGTATATCCAAACCCTTACATTATCGGAAGAACAATATTTAAAGAAAATTAGAGGGCTAATTAATGAAATTGTGACCAACTTATTAATAAGCCCAATATACAAGTCTTTATGCAGACGCATCGCGTCGTGGGCACCAACTGCTAGTGTCATAAAACCCAAACCCCACTTTTTTTCTTTTTTTTTCTTTTGAGCTAGCCCACTTAAATAACATATTATAGGATGTTACAGAATAAACTCAAAGAAAAAAGAAAAAAAAAAGATATAATAACTAAAAATTCCCCTTATCTAAAGCCCCATAAAATTTAGAGATGGTGGGGGTGAGATGTTTGATGGGGCATCGGATTGTAATACATGCTACGGTTATGGGTGCTTATAATTACCACTGGGCAGATGGTCAATCATACAATGAGAGTGGTTATGCAATCTTTGCACTACAGGATTCTCAGTCCCTGCTTTCCAGGTTGAATTCTTAGCTTGATTGGCAGCGGTGAGATGGCCGGATCGCAGCTGATAACCAGTTCATGCACTACGGTAAAAGTTATGCCACTTGGTGATCTGTGCAATCCGTTGTCTTGGAAATTTTAGTTGAAAAATTACCCTTGAAAGCCTTGACAAAACAGTGTCTTCTTCTTCTCGACAATGATCAGGCAGGTTAAAAGGTATTAAAAAAACTGGGATCGGGAATGGGAGAAGTGAAATCCAGCCCTGTTGCCCCCCGTCAGGGGCGACGCCAAAGCGCCAAAGCCAAGTGAGGGGGTCAGCCGAGCAAAAAAAAAAAATACTATTGCTATGTTAATTTTTTTAAAGAAATTCACAAATGAACCCCCATAAATTTAGGACTGACAGCACTGGATAATTCCCCAACTTTCATCCCCCTCTTTGTGTGGCTTGTTTGAATTCTAATCACTCGTTTTGTTCTTTTGATATGTAGAGGTTGATCTGTCTTGCTAAGGAAGTACTCCCTCCATCCCAAATTGTTGCTCCTAGTTACTATTTGGGAATTGAGACCTCTAAAAAAATTGTTCATATCGTCAGATTTTTAATGATTTATATATCTCATATGGATCTTGTTTGATAGATCTCAATTAATTTTATCAAACACATATTTTAAAATCATAGAAAAATTATAGACTATAAAATATAGATAATTGTTTGAATGGTTCAAAAAGTGAAGCAGAAGCAACAATTTGGGACGGAGGGATTATTTGATAATATCGACCTAGATACTATCATGCAACGATTTTAGAACTCAAGACCGCGTTGAACGCAATTGTAGAAGCCTGTGCAGATTTTTTTTTTTGTGGTTAATTGATATTCTTTCCATTTTTTAGAAAATCGGTGTCTACTTAGCATGCCCTATGAGGAAATTAGAATCAATATATGTGGTATTGTTCGAAGCATTATATCCCAAGGATCATGGCTACTTTTCGAATTTCAACCATCTAATTTTATGTAAGGTGATTTAAGGCAATGATCAATACTTTAATTCTTACCCTAAAATTCATTTTGCAATACTAATATAAGATTTGTCAATATTTCCTTTTTGGTGCGTGAGAAAGTGTGTTATTGTCTAAAGCATATTTGCTCACTTCTATTTTAAAATTTTCATTTCTATATCCGTACAAAAAATAATATTGTCTTATTCTAAGCTAAGTTTATTTTAGAAATTCTATTTTTTACTTTAGCTCCTGCCACGTGTCGCATCCACGGCCCTCCTCGCAAAAACTCATCCTGCAATAATATATAAGATATAAGATATATGTAAAAAAAATTTAGTTGATGAAAAAAACAACTAAACTTTTCAGAGTCAGTCAAAACGCCTCAAAATAATCTCTCTCTGTATAAGATTAACCTTGCAAACAATAATTTTTCCTTTGGTCCGTGATTATTACTATACGTTAGATTTTCCAGAGTTTTAATTTTTTTGTCTTTTGTTTTTGTACACCTTGAGACTAATTAATCATAGATATCGATATAACAAATGACTAATGCTTTTGTGTTTGATCGAAAATGATTACTAGACCCCCCTTGTTTGGTTCACGGATTGAAGGATAGAATTGGATTGTACATCATGTGGGGCCCACACTCCCTGCTTTTGGGTGCAAGAATTGGTGAAGGAATTAGCGAATACCATATTGAATAGTCCCTCTATGGGGCGAGGGCGGGGAGATGTTCCTGGGCTGTCGTCAGCTCCTTGTGATTCTCAAACATGAGAGGAATGATTACTTCTTCAATAATTAGGGATATCCATGATCTTATATAGTATAGCAGAATGACTTTTTGTGAGGAAGACTCTCATCGCGACAAGTGGCATAAAATAGTTGGTTTGTCGTATAGGATTTTGAGTGTCACCTGTGACAATAATTCAATTACCATAAGTAGGTAATTTCAAATTTCAAGCAAGTTCCATGATTTAAGGAATCAGCACTCAAGATTTGTAAAGAAAATAATCTGCCAAATAATTTTAAATTTCAAATACTCATCAATCAATAAATTCTTAGCTAATTAAAAATTTCAAAATAATTTAAAAAATCACTCAACATTTGCAAATAAAAACAATAATCAAATAGTTTTAAATTCCAAATACATCAAAAACTTATAAAAATGAAAATGTCCATCCCCCATTTTCTCAACCATCAGTCTAAAAAACTCTTAAGTCTCTCAATCCAACCAATTATATTTTCGTGCAAACGTTATTGTTGCTCTTATACTTTGGCTAGGGCCATGGTTGGTCTGGTGCAAATGAACAAATAACCCATGTTTTGGTAACGGTGAGTTAGTTTGTAAGATTTTTTTTTTCAGTTTCTATTAATTGGTATTCATTTTTAAAAAAAATCTATAATGGCTTTCGATGTCGAAATTTATGTTGGTTAAAAAATGACTCGGCTTTCACAGGATCGATGTGAGAACCTTGATGAGAAAATCAATCGATTGAAATTTGTCAAAACAACATTTTGAACGCAAAAATTGTCAAAGGGTTACATAATTGAAATATTATTCTCAATTTAGTAGTAAGTGTCAAGTTAATAGTTGCTATGCTAAGATCTTGAAAGGTACAATACTAAATTACTATATGACTATCAGATGACAAATATGATCTTAACAATTCTTTTAGCCAACCTTTCTTGAGTTTTCTGGGATAGAATTTGTTCTCTTCTTCTTCGTCTTCTTCTTCTTCTTCCAAAGTGACATATAATATTATATTCTATTTTAAGATAGAATGATGAATATCTATCTAACTAAACAATTAATACAGTTGAATTATATTGTGGAAAAAAAAAACTTAAAACTCAAATATATGCCCTACACATATGATACGTAATAATCGCAAAACTAACATCCAAATATAAGAAACTATATATCCATATGAGTGAATTAATATTTTGAACCAACCATACATTAAGCACAACAATTGCACCATTGCAATGTCCAGCTCCATAAACAAAGGAGTTAAGCCCCAGAGCAAAATATGAAGGTCGTGAGGTATTTTAAGATTTGATTAAGTGTGATTTTGTGAGGTACTTAAACAAGTTATAAGATTTTTTTGACAATTTATATTAGAGAATAATACCCAGGGACGGAGCCAGGATTTTGACTCGGAGGTAGCACCTAAAATTAATATTCTTCCACCTCCGTCGCACAAAAGAGTAGTCTATTAATTATAAATCGACGTGCAATTTTTGGATAAAAATCTCAATTAGTTCTTTAATTTTGTATGAAAGAAATGTATAAATCATGTACGAAGGTGCTTTATTTTTCTATCCGGAAATTAGAGGTTTTTTGGCAATGGATTATCTTTACGAACGGAGGGATTATTAGTATAAAAAAGTATAAGTGTTCTAAGATTAATTATTTATAATACCCAAAAGAATACACATTTTCATAGGTTAATCATCATCAACATGATTAACACCCCAAAATTACACACTTTCATCAATTAATCACTCATCAATATGTTTAATACCAAAAATAATACACGTGTTTTGTAGAATAACACTATTCTTGCTAGGGCTGTCCAGCGGATCATTCGATCCGCCAATCCGACCAATCCGAACCATCCGTTGATCCATCCGTGAATGTTTGGTTCGGTTCCGGATCGAGAATTTCTTATCTGACGGTTCCGGATCTGGATCGGATTGGATCGGATCCGCTCAATCCGCTAAATAATCCTTCTTTAATCTGTCAAATCCGCCTGATCCGACTCGATCCGATCCGATCCGTAACCGATCCGTGAATGTTCGGTTCGGTTCCGGATCTTGAAAACCATAATCCGCCGGATCCGTATCCGATCCGTGGACACCCCTAATTCTTGCTATACAAATTTAAATTATTGGTATATGATAATATTAATTCATTCCGAACATAGCACGGTTTTCCGCTAGATTGTGGAATCAAAGTGCTCCAAGCAGACGCTAGATTTTTGTGAAAAACTAAACTAACAAACAAACAATGCCATTTTAATGTTGAAAGTATCCATCAATATATAGTTAAATTTTTTCGTGTATTGCGACTCTGTGCATAGCACGGGTTTGATGCTAGTAAATACTAAATACTAGAACTAAAAATATAGTCCTGTCGTGTTCTATTTTATTCACAATATCATGAGGAATTTGCGTGGAATTACTCTATTCACACAAATCTTTTTTCACGGTGATTAGTTGAGAATTGTGTTGCCTCTTTACTCTATTCACACAGATCTTTTTACACGGTGATTAGTTGTGAATTGTGTTGCCTCTTTATGTGTAGGGGAAGCAGTCTCAGATCAGCCATTGCTGTCTGAATGAAGAGGGTAGGAAATTTCTAGGAACGAAAAATTTGCAGCTAAGTAGGAAGAACCCATTTGCAAATGATACATGATCACTTGTCAAATTACTACTTACATGTTTGGGATAGCTAAATGGTGATTATATGAGTAATTTGTTTTAAAATCGTGCATGGTACCGAACAATGAGCACGACACCACGTGCATAACACATTGTGTTATGATGGACCGACTATTCCAACTTTAATATATTTCAACGTCAACATATTCCAGATTCTCTCATCTGAATAAACAAACAATGACAACATAAACTATAATGGCCCGAATTTTCGGTCCATTTTATTTTATTATTATTATTATTTTCAAAGTAAGTTATATTTTACAATAATTATTACGACTTATTTTGTTTCTTAAATATGATTATCCTAGTTAAGTTTTGATGATTTATTTAAACTAAGTTTAAGACCCTAATTATCTATGTTCCTACCCTTTTTACCCTAACAAAATCCTACTACATATACATTTAGATTTATACAAACATGACATATAGATTTCGTTTCTTATCAGGGAATGCGGTTTTGAACAATTTTCAGACTTCATCTAAATCCAACAGCCCACGTTGCTCTGAACTTAAGTTGAACCCTTCAGGGGTTCAGGGGTCGACGAACAACAGTGCAACAAAACCCAAAAATTACGGCCCCTTCCTCATTACGCTTCCAGATCTGGAGAGAAGGGAGAGAAACGAAGAGAGAGAAACACCAACGAGCACCACCGCGATCTTAGAGAAGAATCCGGTCGGCAAACGAAGAAGAAGAAGGAAGAAGAAGATCAACATCCGTACCACGACACCCCACCGCGAGCACGGCCACCCACGATCTCTTTCCAGTCTCTCTCCTGAGCCCAAGGTATGAAACACCATCCTGGTGGAGATTCATTAAGTATTCTTCTCTAAGGCTTTGTTTGGATCTTGAATTTTTGGGTTTTGTTGTAAACTGAAAATGATACTTGTATATTTGTGCAGATTTTGAGTTTACTTTTACTTTCCCTTTAGTTTTTCCTTTTAAATTTCTTCCAGAGAATCCATGATCTTTGTATGGGTATCCTGTATTCAAGCAGTAAGTAATGTACGAAAGAATACATAGAAGGTAAGAGAAAGATAAAAATAAAATCAAGTCAGATTTAGAACCTTCGTGTCTGTATAATTTTTACTTAGAACCTTGGTGTCTGTATAGCTTCAAATCCTGGTGGAGATTACAGATTTAAAATTTCCATAGAATGTTGATGATTTTAAATTGACCATGGGTAGTGTAAAAGTGAACCCGCTAGTATTTTTCGCCAAGTAGTGTTGTGGTTTTTGTAAAGTAAATGATGATGGTTTTGTTTTAATCTAATCCCCAGTACTTTGTACTTTTGTTCATGTAAATTACATTTTTCTATTATTTCGTTATTGTGTTGTCTTACGTTTTATAGGATGGACTCGTTGCAAAATATACAAGTATCGTCGGCTGCTTCTACCGTAATGCTACACATTCCTCAAGTGCAAAGGGAGCTGAGACCTAAGATTAAGCAACACTTTGAGACTTTAGATGCCGCTCACGAATTTTATAACAACTATGCTAGAGCAGCTGGATTTGGGAAGAGGAAAAATTCGAGCAAGAAGTAAGGGAAAACTGAAGTAGTAAGAAAGGAGTATGTTTGCTTCAAAGAAGGGTCAAGGAAATTATGTGAATCAAATTCTGAACCCACAACACGGAAACGTGGGTTAATTAGAGAGGGTTGCAGTGCTAAAATGAGTGTTGTCAAAGATTACAAGTCAGGGAAGGGGTTCGTTGTAAGTCATTTCGTGGAGGGTCATAACCACCCTCTTGCGACGCCCAGGAAGGTTCATTTTTTGTGTTCTCATCGCAAAGTGTCAAAGGCCAAGAAAGCCTTAGCAGAACAAAAACTGTCTGGCGTGATTAATGGCGAGCAGAATCTCCAGTAATGATGAATCCAGCTATTTTCACAGAGCAGAAGCATCGTTAACGCAAGACTTCTTGGTATATAGGTAACAATCAATCTGAAGCAAATTCTTATCACTCGTCTTAAACGTTGAGGGGGTGAAATTATCTAGTTGAAATTTTATTTGTATGCAACCAACTGCCAAGCCTGCAATGTTGATTTGATATTTTGTAGGTACCATTATTGAGCAACTGCAATGGAACATGAAAATCTTTGATATGCTTTGGAAATTCACTCTTTAGTTTGGCAGCAATAAACATTTCTTGTTAATGTACATTGTTTCATGGAAATTTCACTTGAGCTTCATTTCGGGGAGTTATTCTTATTGTTACAACAATAGTAAGTTCATACTCCACCATTTATCTCGAAACATGATTTAGTACTCTCTCCAATGGTACTCTCTCAGGATCTCTTGACTTTTGAGGTGGGAAAAAATGGGTGATTCGCTGTCCATGAATCTGAACAAATATTTCCCATTAGTGTGATTAGGCATCGTCGAGATACAACGGTCAATGCTGTCATGTGAAATCCAGTAATTCAGTTTCATAGCTGGAAATTTGTGGATGATATTGGATTAAAAGTAACGTGGAAACAAGTAATCAACATCCTCATTTCCCAAGAGAAAGGGCAGATGAGTACATTTATATCAAACAATTGCGACTAGCTTACTGTGAGAAACCATAAGGTTGAAAGTAAATGTATGCTTGCAGATAGTTGACACACACAAATTCACATATGAAAACTGATGCATAGAGTCTTGTATTAACATTTGGTATTGCAGCAGTAACATGGAAAACTGTCATTGGGCTCAACCTATAACAGGTTGCACATAACCATCCACAAAATACACTAACAACACCATAAATTAATAACTTGAACAGAATTCATAATACAAGACCACGTACTAAGGTAGTGCTAAGCGATTGCCTTTTCCAAAGGAAATGTACAGGTAATACATTAACCAACCCAGAAAACCATAAAACAAAACTTTCCACTTCGATGTTCCCAGGTTCTGCGACTCTTGTGCAGGATGCTTCACTACATTGGCCGCCTTCAATTTCTCAATTTCCATTTGCATTGCTTCAATCCTCATTTGCATTGCGTTTCCTTCATAGTGAATTTGTTCATGTTTTTTGAAAGGGGTCGAACTGCTCTCAGGTTGTCTAATCTTCATTGGCCTGAAACCCCTTTTGTTTTTCATACCAGCAAAAAAAAGTACAATGTTCTTCGTTCTTAAAAGAAAACAAGTCAAAAATTTATGGTTCAATACAAAAGAAAAAACAAAAGCAAAAATCGCAACTATTAGCTTCATTAATGTGTTACCATGTAGTTGGAACACCCAAAGAATCTCCGGCCTGGGTTCGTAATAGATTTTGACATACATAGTGGGGCTATTTCCCCGCAAAAGCACATCATCCCAACATCAATCTCATCTCTGCAATAGCTTCCTTGTAATTCCATCTAATTAGAGAGAGATTAGACAATTAGGTATATATAGTCCCACAAGCAGTACAAAACTGATTTGTAAACATGCTGCCATAGGAGAGTCATACTTGCACGTATCACCTCTGAAGGGCTCCAGCAACTCTAAACCCCCCTTATATTTACTGTACTAAATACAAGACGTTGGGGAAAAAATGTGAGTTCATATGTAAGACCTTTGGCCAGGTGTTCACTATGTACTAAACAAGTTTCATTGTGATTTCATATGTAAGACCTTGGGCATACTTTTTCTGTTGGTAGCCTCAGGTCCCATCTGAATTTGAAACGACTGAGGTCCATCTAACAAAATATTCATGATGCTAACATGTCCCCTCTAAAATCAGCTCTATTGTGATTAAGCCATTTTTTACAACTTAAGCATGCCCAACATTGACCAAAAATTGGAGGGAAGCAGATGCTCTTTGTGAAGTCTTAGCACAGTAAAGCATGCACAAATAAGACAGGCTTGCTAGCCAACAGAGCCACCATAGAAAATTGAGTTACAAACCCAAGAAATATCGTGCCTAATAACAAATGTAGACTAAGTGTATCTCGATTGCCTATAGGAACATGAAAAGACTAATAAGCATGAATTATAGTCGACAAAGGAAATTCTGCTACGTGGAAAGAAACAATGTTTAAAAATCCCAAACAAAAAAGGTGCACCTTTCATTACGGTTAAGCCGAGCTCCAAGATAGATAGAAAGCATACATCAATAAGGTCAAATTACACCATTGACCAAAAAATTTAAATCCATCGCAGCCCAGAATAACAACAAACAGAGAGGCAAAACCACAAATAATCCCACAAAACTCAGACTGAGCAAAGTCAATGAAATAGACACGAACAACAAAGCATCATCTATTCTGAAAAATGGAAACTCAACAAACATGAACCTAATTTCCGGACCAAAATTGGAACACGAGGATATATTCTTCCTAATCCAATCTTCACCAAAATTGGAAGATCAAACAACAATGTATAAACCGTAACCCTAGTTTCCGGAAATCGAACACGACAGACAAAGAGACGAAGAGATACCTTGGTTCGCCAAATCGAACGCGAGAGAGAAAGGTGGAATGAGAGATACCTTGGTCGCAGTGGGTCGCGGTGTAGGAGTCGAGGTCGATTTACCTTCTTCTTCTTCTTGTGGTTCGATTTAGGGCTCCATTCTTTGCTCAAGGTTTCTGGTTACTGTGGGTCGCGGTTGAGGTCGATTAGGTCTTCTTCTTCTCGATTTAGGGCATGATTCCTCTCCTTCTTCTTCTTCGCTTCTCTCTCTCTCTCTCTCTCTCTCTCTCTCTCTCTCTCTCTCTCTCTCTCTCTCTCTCTCTCTCTCTCTCTCTTTTCGTTTCTCTCCTTTCTCTCCAGATCTGGTACGGATGTTGATCTTCTTCTTCCTTCTTCTTCTTCGTTCGCCGGCCGAATTCTTCTCTAAGATCGCAGTTGTGATCGTTGGTGTTTCTCTCTCTTCGTTTCTCTCCCTTCTCTCCAGATCTGGAAGCGTAATGAGGAA
The DNA here is from genome assembly GCA_963854785.1 of Vaccinium vitis-idaea. Classification (NCBI taxonomy): domain Eukaryota; kingdom Viridiplantae; phylum Streptophyta; class Magnoliopsida; order Ericales; family Ericaceae; genus Vaccinium; species Vaccinium vitis-idaea. The sequence continues at coordinate 25,071,695 of OY978222.1, forward strand.
GGGCCCGTAATTTTTGGGTTTTGTTGCACTGTTGTTCGTCGATCCCTGAACCCCTCTGAACCCCTGAAGGGTTCAACTTAAGTTCAGAGCAGCGTGAGCCGTTGGATTAAATCCAACGGCTAACAGATGAAGTCCGGAAATTGTTCAAAACCGCTATATATATATACCGCACGGTTCCAGTCAGGGAGGAACAAATGGGTATTTTTTTTTGTGTTGCAAATTGTTTTGGGAAAATCCGAGCCGTCCAATGTGTTCAAAAGGTGTTTTCCAAGGTCCAAGTGGGAAATCTTCAAAAAAAAATACCGGGAAGGGCTTGATCCAATCAGTTTTTCACAAAAACTATATATTTACAGTTTTGCGAAAAACTGCTTGGATCAAGCCCTTCCCGGTATTTTTTTTTGAAGATTTCCCGCGAGGACCCTTGAAAACACCTTCTGAACACATTGGACGGCTCGGATAGTCAAAAAAATGTTCGGATCATGGAGGTCCGGAAGTCCGGATCCCGAACTAGAACCGCCTTCTATATATATATATATATAAACACATACACAATACATATATGCATATTTATGCACTTTACCAACTCCCTCTCTCTCCTCCCCACTCCTTCACCCACCAAAACCAACACCACACACCACCCCAAAATCTGAAAATCAGACCTCTCCTCCCTCCTCTTTCTACCATTACCCACTCCCATCACTCTCCCATCAATCCCTTACACCCCCATGTGATTTACACCACCATTACACTTCACTCCATCCCATTCTTCTCTATAATACCACCACCCATTCTCCTTCCCCATGAATTCTGTGTGAGAAAGAGAGAGAGACCAGGTGAGAAAGCCTTGGAAAAGAAGAAGAAAGAAGGAGAAGAAGAGAAAAAGAGAAGAGAGAGATCACCACCACCATTTTCATTTTTGTCCATATCACATACCCTTTTTTACAGCCAATTTTCTCAGAGTTACAATCGTTTTTAGTATTCGACTTCTAAATGAAAGTTGTAGAGGACGTCGAGTACTTCGATATAAGAATCACCCAAAATGGTTTAGAAATGACCCCAATATCCTTGCCCGAAATTATGTTGGAATACGTTGTTTCTATTTCCAGACAGCTCTCTGCCCCTCTATAAATATTCATTTTGCTCCTTGTTCCAATCGTTTTTAAGTTTACATTTCTTCACCAACTTTGTAGAGGGTTTGAAGCTCTTGTATTTAGACACAAGAATCACCCAAATCGGTTGAGTTTTGAGTGAGATATAGCCATCCAAAGTGTAGTAAAAATCTCGAGTAAATTTCCAGACAGTTCACTGACCTTTCACAAATCGCCATCTTTCTCGTTGTCAAAGTTTCTGTTTGAAATTGAATTTTTCTTCATCAACCAAAACTCTACCGGATTCCACCACCGAGCTTTTCATCCAGATCAAAGGTAGATACCTCTTATCCATTAACCCTAAGTATATTTAGTAGCCTTAGACTTGATATTGGGGCTTGCAATGAGCCCGAACGAAACGAAACCAAAATATGAAAATGGGTCGAGAAACCCACCAAACCAATTATGGCAGTAAGGCCTGATGATGGTTAAATTTGAGTTGTTTAACAAGTGATGATGTGCATGGTTATGTTGTTTGGCTGATTTCTCATGTCCAATATGATTTGTTTTGTTTTCATAATTAAAGTTAATAATATTGATGTTTGTTTTGATGTACTCTATTGATTTAATTGATAAACTTGGAGTTAAATTTCATTAGGCTTGGTAAAGGATAAATTTTGTGATATGTGAATTATTTGAATGTTATTAATTGAGGTCTCATTTTATTCTCTATTGACTTACTGTAAACTTGAGGTGATATATTGTTGAATTGTTTGATTGGACAAATAGGTTTTTGGGTTGGTACTTACGTAGTAGATCACATAGATGTTTCTAAGTTAATGGAAACTAGAAAGTAAGGAGAATGTGTGGTCAGCGGAGCCAAAGCCTGGTCAACCGAAAGGTCCCAATTATCGAGTCAGCGGAACCAGAGCCTCGCCAGCCGAAAAGACCACCAGGAATTGAGTGTGGTCAGCGGAGCTAAAGCCTGGTCAGCCGAAAGGTCCCAATTATTGGGTCAGTGGAACCAGAGCCTCGCTAGCCAAAAAGTCCACTAGGAATTAAGTCGTGGTCAGCGGAGCCAAAGCCTGGTCAACCGAAAAGTCCCAATTATCGGGTCAGCGGAACCAGAGCCTCGCTAGCCGAAAAGTCCACTAGGAATTGTGTATATCAGTTTTGAATTGGAGGGACGTTCCTAAGGTTTATAATCTATGAGAACACTTAAGTTAAAAAGAAGATAAGGAAATCGGATGCTTGTTACTTATTTATGCACTCCTTGATATGAACTGTTGATGAATTTTAATGTAAGGGTTAGTGGGTAGGAGTTAGCTACTGAGTGTCAAAACTCACGGTGCTTTGTGCCCTGGCGTTTCATGCCAGGTACCAAAGAGGGACGAGGAGGACATTGCAACGAGTATCAAGACCCTGCAGCCAATCAGGGAACTTATGGGGAGTGGGACCTCAACCTAGAACTGTAGAAGGCTCCGTAATCGCCTTACTTTTGTGTTGGACAAATGTAATTTAACTTTCCGACAAGTATTGTTTCTTATTGTATCAGACTAAACTACTTTTCTATTTATGTTATTCCGCTGCTTATTAAGAAAAACTTTTTTTTAAATGAATCTTTTTAGATCTCTTGTTTTAATTAACGTGTCCGAAAATCGGGGCGTTACATCAACAATGGGCAACAAGTGACGTGCTACGTTTCTAACTAGTAATAGAATGTCAAAGCATCACACTTTTTGCAATACGATTTCCAATCAGGTAGCCCAATATCCAACTTCATACAAGAGCCAAGTAAAAACATAAACCGGAACCAAACCGGTAAAAAAAAACAGGAGAGAAAAAAAAAGGAGAGAAAATTGCCGGTCACTCCACATCAGAAGATTGTCGCCTGAATAAACCTTCATTAAAATTAATTATAATTAGCTATCAGAATACCAAATTATAGCATTCATTCAATTACACACAATCTCGTTACATTTTAACCAAATAAACCTCCTTCTTTATACCACCTAGTAAGCATAAGAAACTGCTAACAAAGGACATGGCCAAACTTATTTCGGTTTTTTAGCAAACGAAAAATGCTAACAAAGAAGGGGGTTTATTCGGTTCGGTTCGGTTCTATTTCGGTTTTTTATTTCGGTTCGGTTTGGTTCGGTCTTATTTTGATTTTTTTGGTTCAATTCGGTCGTAGTTTCTGTAGACACTAAAATTTTGACGCGATTTAATTGCCGTCTAAATTAATTAAGACAATTAAAATTGTTTGGATTAATTAAAGTCATAGCTGGTCAAAGCCTACAAGCAAATAAGGGCCCACCAAATTTACTGGGCTCAATCCATTTGCGAAACGACAAAGACCAAAGCAAGGTAGACTAACTTAATTAGCCAAATGGGCTCACGAAAATATGGGCTCAATCATGGGTAGGACCAAAAGAAGATGGACCGACCTAGCTTTCGAAATGGATCATAGATTTGGGCCAACCCAAAGCTACAGCTCAGTCCAATTTTCCTTGGGTCAAATGAATAATTAATATATATATATATATATATATATATATATATATATATATATTTATTTATATATTATAATTTCTTTATATATATTTCTATAATTATAATTTAAATCTAGGAAAATCTTACCAAACTTGTCACCTCTCTCCTTTGCCTATAAATAGAGGCTCATATGAAGGAGAAAAGGACTTTTTGTCTGACATTCTACAAGAGCTCTCAAGCAGTCTCAAGAATCCAAGCAAATCACAAGTCATTCTCTCTCAAAATTCTTCCCAAAAAAAACCCCCACACTCAACAACTTGCAAAGAATCATAAAGCACTCAAACTACGTGCCGATTTCTTCGCAAGTTTCTACCTAAAATCATTCAACAAACCAAAACTCTTGAAGGTGTTCAAAGATCAATCTCTTTTCGAAGGATTTCTTTGGAGTTCTTTCAAGTTTAAACCATTGTTCAAACTTTGTTCTTCAGTTCATTCAACTCGAAGATTCAAAAAAAGTTACCATTGGTGCGATTCAACAAGAAGTATTCAAGCCGTTGGAAAGCCATCAATTCCGGAGATCGAATCAGAGGATTTTTGTTCTTTCTCTTCCCTGAAAGAACATATGTTAGAGAATTGTACCTTTCGCATTTAATTCAATCAATAAAAAATATTATTTTGGGCATCATTTTCTTATCTTTATTACAGGATTCGAAATTTGTGTGATACAGTTTCATTTAACCGAAACTTTATCGAAATTTTAATTTTTCTAGGCTTCAGAACTGAAACCAAATGAACCTAATACAAAACCGACTGAAAACCGAATGTGTGCGGGGATAAAATCCACGTAAGCCTGGATCACGTGCTTCCTTGATTCAACCCTAAATCTGCAAGACATAAAAAGGGTTAGAGCACATTTGCCTCTCGTCGGCAAAGGCCCTCCGATGCCTAAATTAGTATCTCATACTCCAATTCTCAAATCACACAGTGCATATGAAAGAGGTTTCACAGCGTACCTTTCTTCATGAGTTTGATGTCTTATTTATAGGTGGAATAGTTTGCCCATTAGGGCATCACGTTTCCCTTATTCCCTATTCTCTTAGGAATCCTTTTCCTAATAGGAGTTTCCTATTAGGCATAAACCTCCATATCATGCAAGATCCCTTCTTGCATTAGTCTTTCTTCCCATATAGGATTCTTTCCTATATGGGGTTCATTCCCAATCTCGTTAGGAATGCTCATATTAATCCCTCATTCAACGGGATTGCTCCTTATCTCGTAAGGAACCACCACAGATTATTCTGGAATGTCTCACCGCCCTATACGTGGCGGTGCCGTGCTTCCACGTAGCTCGGAATAACCCGTACATAGCTCAACCCATCACAAGCTGAATTTTGTATTCCAGAATGCTGTTTAAGCTATACACGTAGCCTACCTAGCTCGGCCATATCAGGGGCATCCATTTATGTCTTACGCCGAGCTAGTGCATCCTGACTTATTAGTTTACTCTTTATTAATCTAGCCTTATTCATGGCCAAACTAGTTCGGCAAAGGGCTTAAGGACTCCCTCTGTAGTGCCGAGCTATTCACCCTCTCGTGGTGATTAATTAGGGTGCGTGCTCGGATTCGGGGATCCCGTAGTGCTCCTCCGCACTACGGGGTTGTAGGGCAGCCAAAACTACGTCATTTTGGGGTGTGCAAAGGTTTAGAATCACATGATTTTCTCTTTATTGGGATTATGTCAAATTTAACATTAATATTTTTATTTTTTGTGGGCCTTTTAAAAATGTAGGAAATTGTTTGTGACTTTAAATATGTACAGGACAACATTAGCTAATAAAATTCATCTATTTTGTAGAAATACTAGTTTTTATAAAGTGTCTTTAGGCACGAACATTCACTTGTACTATTGTAGGTGTGTTTTTGTGAGAAGGCCCCTAAATATAACAAGTGGCATAATTTAGAATTTCTAAAAACAATTGGCAATTTACATATCTTGACTCTTATTCTTATGCATTGTAACCCCTTCTCATCTCGAACGGGCATTAGTTTTACAAAACCGAAGGAAACCCAAAAATTAAGAAGTTTAAAAATGTGTTTAATTGTAGACTTTTTGTTTTGAGAACCAGGTTTTAGGGGGGAAAACTTCTACTCCTAAAATAAAAATAAAACAAACCAACCCCAATCTAAAATAATTGACTTTTATGTTCACGTATAGAAGAAATCAAAAATCAAATTTGATTTTGAAGAAAATAAACACCCACTTAAAAATGCTCACATTTTGGAATTCAATAAATAAAGCTAAGTTAAAATGATGTAGTTTTGAGGAATTAAGTGGCGGTGGTCTCTTTGCACATCCAAAACGATGTAGTTTTGGCTGCCCTACAATCCCATAGTGCGGAAGCGCACTTTGCCAAGGGTAATTAGGTTTTACCCTCTCCAGAATGTAGACGTGGGGCCACAGAAAATTGTTTTGTTTGAAAATGGAAAGAATGTATTATTAGCTAATTGGACATGGGAGAATTGCAATAGTTGCACATAAATTGTTGCTACAAGGAAAACCCAGTCGTTTATTTTTTTTTTCTCAGCTGAAGGAAAAAATACTACTGAAAACCCAGATCAGAAACTACAAATATAGTGCTGGGAATTAGAGTGCGTGTGTGTGGAGAAATTTTTGGTTGCAAATAGGTAATCTGAAGCCTTTTTTGTTTCCATCATTTTTGTAAATCTGAAGCTTTTTTTTTTCATCACTGAACTGAACATTGCTCTGTTTTTTCGAAAACAAACAGAGTCGAGCAAAACGGTGCCTCAATCCAAACGCATTGGTGAAAAAGATTGGCGAAAAAGATTGTATATATGTATAGTCTTTAGTGGACCATTAGGAACACACAAAAAAAGCTACAAGAAAACTGGGTTTTTATTAACAAAATGGGCTGATTTGGCTAAATTGAAAAAATTGGTTTTTTGATTTTTTTGGTTTTGTCCTTACTCAATTTTTTTTTGCATTTGTTAGTTTTAGGTCGATTTTTTGTGGTTTCTTGGCTTGTCTCGACGAGATGAATCTAAAAAGTATAAAATTGTTAGCCAAACTTAAAGTTTTGTGAATAAAGAAATCCAAAAAACTGGTTTATTTTCGGCTTTATTAAAAAAAAATTTACTTTTGACCATAATTTTATACTCTTTTGATTCGTCTCGATGAGATAAATCTAGAAACCACAAAATGTTGACGCAAAACTAACAAATGCAATTTTTTTTTAATAAAGACAAAACGAAAAAAACCAAAAAATCAATTTTTTGAATTTAGCCAAATCAACTGTACACCAATTGCAGTATCTCCAATCCCTGTTCAATTGAACAAAAACCCACATTCATGTGAAAAAGCGTGGTTTATGACGATAACCGATCCGAACAGACCCGTGCTCACCCCTACGTCTCACTATAAAATGGCTCTCCAAATTGGGCCGAATAGAATCACTTGGAAACAATTGGGCCGAGCCCAACTCAGACTTATCCATTGGGTTAAATAACGGTATCCCACTCAACACATTTTGTGAGTAAAAAGCTTGGTGTGGAGGAAAGAGCGAGGATATGAAGGCGGGCGGTGCAGTGGTTGCCGGATGTCCGCGCGCCGCTGCGTTCCCCTGTCTATTTCTCGGCCGTCATGGCAGACCTACATTTCGATGCTACTCTTCTTCTTCTTCTGGTACGGTCCATTACTTCTACATGATATAGAGATATAGTTACTTATAGATTGATACATTATCTTCTCTCCATACGTAAACAAAGTATCCCCAGCCCGTACTCAAATATTTACCCAAATTTGAGTAAAGCTTCAGTTGGTATGAAGCACTCCAATGGCAAACCCAAATCTAGCCACAAATTTGAGGAAAAGCTCATTAATGGCATGATTGTAAATTTGAGACAGAGAAAACGAGGAAAAAAATTTGAGTCTCCCTGATTTGAATAAAACTCATAGGTTTGAGTCGAGGCGTGGAGTGGGGTTTTGGGTGATTTTTACTCAAATTTTGAGTTAGTTCAAAATAGGGCAAGGACCGGAGATGCTGTTTCCCATGTACAAACTCAAATTTCTATGGAATTGCCATGTGCCAACTTTTAAACGGAAAGTAAATGGTAGAGATGGTAAATGGTAAACTCAAAATTTCTAGAATAATGATACAGACACACCCTTTCAGCCACACTCTACCACACCTTCACTCACATGTGGGTGGTCCCCACATGAGGTCTCCACAACCACATGTGAGTGAGGGTGTGGTAGAGTGTGGCTGAAAGGGTGTGTCTGTATCATTTTTTAAATTTCTATAATGTTGCGGTTAGATAAATAAAATGGGTCTCCCATGATTTGGGTATGAACTTGTGTAAAAGTTCTTTTTTGGTATGAGTTTGAGTAAAAGATTGGAGATGAGTTTGTGTTTTCACTCAAATTTTGAGTTTTGAGTAAGAAATAGAGTCATACTGTATAAAGTTTGTGCAGATTTTGGCAGAATGAATGGATTTCAATTTGAACTAATGTGCTCATTTTGTTACCTTTATTGGAACGAAACTATGGTTACTTAAATTCTAAATGAGCTGCATCTGAATTATCTGGTTTCCAGCCTCAAGTACACCTAGGCATTGGCTATGCCACATACAAAGTTGAGGGGTTGGGCGACCCCATGGAAAATAAAGTTTACTATTACTATATGAATTTCTTTTTCTTAATTTATAAATGATCCCATCAATATTCGATATTGCCACCACACTAAATAATTTGTTAATCTTTGAAACCGACTAAACTTTAGAAAAAATACGAAAGGGCTAAAACCTCTTTGATGTTGTCACCATACAAGATAATTTTCCAGAATCTAGTTTCAAGAGAATATCCAATAATTGTTGAACCGATAGAATACAACGGTTATTTGTAACGCCCATCTTACATGGGGCGGGACCTACACATACATGAGACCCACCTCATGTGAGAGGGCACTGTAAATAACCGTTGTATCCAAAAAAAGTTCAATCTTCACCCCTTCATTCTCTTCGTCCATTCGTTGGGTAGTCGATCGGCGTCCTTCTCAATTTTGTCTTGCCTCTCTTGTGCAATTTTAAGTTTTAATATAAAAAACTAAGCCACTGGTAAAGATTTTAGAGGTTGCTCCTGTGATTTACTTTGATGTGTATGAATGACCCCATGGTCTTGAACTCCTAGAGTCGCAACTGCACCTAGGCTTAGGACTTGGTGAAGTCATTATTCGTTTGCGTAGGTATATGTAGAGGCATATTGGCTGTTTAGATAAGTTTGGAACATTAGGAGTGCTCCTGTACAGATTACTGAATTTTAGTAAGTGCCATTTTGAGGTTTAGCGATGTTTTTTGTGGTCTATTACAACATGGAGACAACTAGGAGGAGGTCGCCGTATCCATGTCAGGCACGCCTGAATCACACCAAAATATGTAGTGGGACATGCCGGAGGCACAAGGGATACAGAGGGGTGGCTTTTGTTTATTTTAAAAGCTTTTTTAGAGGGAAATATTTACAACTCTAAATGTATAAGACCATCGTTACTATATAACGAATGTGTATGTAACTAGGCATAAAACATTAGTCGATATCAGAGCTTCAACCAAAATATTCAGTCGTTACTATGTTGGCATGGATTACTAAAAAAGTTCTAAAGAAATTTGACGTGTCCCACGTCCTATCTGTATTCCCATTTGAAACTACTACTAAGATTTCATTAGTATGATTCTGGCATATGAAGAAAAATGACTATTTGTTGACCTATATTTTATATTCACCAGTTAGGTTTGCCTTTCTTGGTAAAGATTGCCAGTTTATTGGTTATTAATTATGACTTGCTTTAACAGAATGTGTTTTGAAATGCAGACCATGCGTCATTTATCAAAGATGTAGCTGCTACTCAACCACCTGAGCATTTGCCTCATCTTTTGAAAATGCTTCAGGTGAGAGGTAAAACTTTGATTGAACTCTGGACTACTTGAATTGTCAGTTGAAATTACTGAATGCACAACCCTCATGTTTGGTTGCCATCGTTTTATTCCACTGAACATCTGCATGAAATTAGCTTCTACTTAGATGTTTATTTGTGTTTATTTAGTCTTGGATAAGCCATGGATTTTCTTTGTTGGTCGAAAATAATGTTTACAAAATGCTTGTCAATGATCTGCTACACTTTTTGTTTTGTTCATTCAGCGGAGTAAAGGAGACCCCTCTTCTTCTGTTAGATACATACTCCCATACATCTTGCATTTCTGAAACACTCATACCTAGCGTTACATCAAAAAAGGTAGGTTGTCATCAAGCCTAAAAAAATAGGTTACCTTAGATATACTAAGAGCCCATTGATTTCGGACCTACACTATTTCTTGTAAATAGTAAATACATCTCTGTTAAATACTTGCTTGTATGAATCTGCTTAGACGAGGATATCTTGTTGGATGCTATGGTTTATAACCAAAATAAAACTATTATGCAATTTTTCGTTGACGATTGATTGATTAATATGATGGTCATGTCAATCAGGTGTGTGTTGGTGTTAATTTTTTAGATGGCGCCTCTGGACGCTTTTTTATGACAACCTCCTTTAGAAGAATGATCCGAATTCCTTTTGTTGTTGAAATTATAACTATTTTGGATAACTAGTCATGATGTGATTGGCATATTTTCTCCCACTGTTACCACCATCGTTGTTTAGGGTGTTAAGAGATGTCTCGAACCAACGATGGATGCTAAATTTCAATTTTAGATTGGTGATTGTATTCATGTTTACAATTTTAGGAATAAGCATGTTAAAGAATCCTACAATGACATGAAAGTACTATTAAACTTAGGTGGGCTATCACACTTGCCCAGTTGCCCCTCGGTCTTTAAATTGTTTTTCATCATATGCGTTCCATTCCACAAAACTTTAGCTAATAAATCATTTTTGTCATATAAGGAAAAGACACATGTAATTCTTGAAAGTTAACGACCAAAACATCATAATGAGATGCAGTACAAGAAGGGGAATGCCAATGTTCCCATCCAGGAAGCACACACTACAGTGTGAACATGACATGCTAGAATACTTTGTGGGCACGTTTCAAACCAGTAATGATTGGCGGGTATTACCGAATCTAGTACGAGTAGTCCATGGACTAGATGAGAAGACACTCCATTGTTATTTCGCCTAATTATTGTTTCTGAACTAAGACTATCATTTTTTTATTATTGGACAAGTACTGGCTCAAAGGACAAGAAGGCCCTTTCTTATATTGTATCTTTATAGATAGGTGGCTTCTTCAGTGCAAAGGGCAAGTAGGTAAAATATGCTATTAGTCAAGAAAAGCAATTTGTCCCCTCAAAGCAATACCACCCCTCAGCTGGGACAGTAATCCGGCCAATAACCCACTATAGTAGTTGGGTAGGATTTAATCTCAGCACTTGGACTGCAATAGGCAGTAGTAGTCCCATTTAAATGGGCTTAGGGGGTGTTCCACTAAGGGAGTTTTGTTTTAAAACTGTCTTGGTTTTTGTGTTCACACCTTTTTATGTGATGTATTGTGAGAGGATGATTTGTCTTGGTTTTTGGGAAAAACTAGTTAGTGGAACACCCCTTTAGTCCAGTCCGTCCGAACCAAAATAAAACTGGTTTCAAACGTGCCTTGTGGACGTTCACAGGACACGTTAGAGGTGTTAAACAAAATTGTTGGTTGCAGTTACAGCTGAGGGAAGTCTTTTTGTGATAAAGATACCTTTTAGGTTTGTTTAAATACTTTTTTGGATCATGTACTGACTACTTTAAATGACATAGTAACATGTGGATGAAGGCATATATGGTAATTTCAATGCAGTTATAGATTGTTTTTTTTTTTTTTGTGTGTATATTTGTGGCTTTTTTATTTAGATCTCTCTCATGTAATACAAGTAACGTAAATATATTTCTTAACGTGTCCTCGATATGTCGCACTGTCTATGAAGCACCGACACTTCTAGAGGTCGCCGTGTCCACGTATTGGAAACGGGGTCACGGCGACACGCATGTCCCACGCGGGGACACGTATTGGACACGCCATGTGGCGTGTCCCTTAAATTAAATTATTTTTTGGAGGGGGACACTCGGGGGACACGGCATGGACACGCGTGTCCCCCATATACACACTATCGTTGTGTATATGTATATATATATGCGCATATATATATGGATGTATGTACTGGTATATATGTTTCCGTTGAGGGTGTATATCTTACATTATGTGTGTACGACTATATATACTAGTAATAACAGTGTAGATATCTTACATATCAAAAGAAAAGTGTATATATCTATGTATATATATTGTTATTGCATGCATATATGATTTATTTATACATATAATTAATTAATTATTTATTTATTTTTGCCGTGTCCCCCGCCGTATCCGTGTCCATTTTTTAGAATTCACGTGTCCCGTGTCCGTATCCGTGTCGGTGTCCATGCTACATAGCGCACTGTCAATTCTATCAAGATTTGCACGTTTGTGATGCATGTTTGTGATGGTGCTACTTGGGTTCACGTACATCATAGTTTGGGATATAGGTTTGTTCGCTGTGAACAGTGGACTAGTGAAAGAGAAGAGAAGAGAAGAAGAAGGGTTTTAAGAAGATAGACTTAGGCCTCACACCTATGTTACCCTATGAAGCACGGATACTCTATTTTGGCCTCCGTATCACGTGTTGTATCCGTATCGGATACCAATACTTTTGGATACTCTCCGGATACGTATCTGTTACGTTTTTTAAAGTATCCAAAATTTAAATTTATTTTTTTGGTATTTGGATATGTTTTGGATAGCTAGGATATGTCTCGGACGCGCGGGGTAAATATTTTATTACTTGAACTATGTGGGTTAAAAGTGTAATTAGGGCTTTATATGTGTTTTCCCCCATATCAACTATGTGGGTTAAAAGTGTAATTAGGGCTTTATATGTGTTTTCCCCAAATCGATCGACATAGCTTCTGCTCTCTCTCTCTCCCCCCCTCATCTCTCCCGTCCCTCATCTCACATTGTGTGTGTGATATATATATATATATAAGGCGGTTCTAGTCCGGGATCCGGACTTCCGGACCTCCATGATCCGAACATTTTTTGACGATTCGAGCCGTCCAATGTGTTTAGAAGGTGTTTTCAAGGGTCCACGCGGGAAATCTTCAAAAAAAAATACCGGGAAGGGCTTGATCCAAGCAGTTTTTCGCAAAAACTGTAATATACAGTTTTTGCGAAAAACTGCTTGGATCAAGCCCTTCCCGGTATTTTTTTTTGAAGATTTCCCGCGTGGACCTTGGAAAACACCTTTTGAACACATTGGACGGCTCGGATTTTCCCAAAACAATTTGCAACACAAAAAAAATACCCATTTTGTTCCAGTCAGGGATCCCTGACTGGAACCGTGGGGTATATATATATATATAGGAAGGCGGTCTCCTAAGGGATCCCGCATACAAAATTTGGTGCGGGATTGGCCTTTTTTCAACTTTCCGGATCAATTTTGACGATCCGAACCGCTCAATGTTTTTAAAATGCATTTTCCAAGGCCTACGCGGGAAATCTTCAAAAAAAAATACCCGGAAGGGCTTGATCCAAACAGTTTTCGATAAAAACTGTTTTTAAATTTAACCATTTCGAAAACTGTTTGGATCAAGCCCTTTCGAGTATTTTTTTTTGAAGATTTCCCGCGTAGGCCTTGGAAAATGCATTTTAAAAACAATGAGCGGTTCGG
>OY978222.1:25810229-25822729 GCA_963854785.1 Vaccinium vitis-idaea
ATTTGTTTAGGATCAAAGTTATTAGGTTAGTATCTTGTATAGTTGGGAAGAGGGAATTAGGGGGTGTGCAAGAAAACCGTTAAACCAGATCGACTCCACCGAACCGGTCTATTTGGATTAGTTCTATGGTCTAATGGACTGGTTCTGGTTCTAAAAAAATGAGAACCGGATATTTTGGTTCGGTCCCTGGTTTCATAATTAGGAACGGTGGTTTGAACCGAACCGGTCCGTATACACACACTGCTATATACCCACACACTTGATAATTTCGTCAGTTTTAACGTTGCATCGCATCTATATGTTTTCATTCATTTGGGATTTGCAACTTTGAATAATATTCCTCTTAATGTGATCCTCGAGTAAGTTCGGCCAACTATTTGGATATGGAAAAAGAAGCGTTGCTGCTGCTTGGAGCTGCTGTTTTGGGTTGTAAATGCTGAAGTTTAGAAAGTTTTATTTTATGTTGTTCAAGGTTTTATGTCACAGTATTCTAATAGTTGTTTAAGTTATTGTTAGACTTCTTAATTTATTTGTGGGTTGGTTTAATAGTAGTAGTTTTATTAAGAAGTTGCAACAATTTTGAGGACAAATTCAGCAAAGAATTAGTGGTGGTATGTTATTCATGTTTTTTTTTTTTTTTTTTTTTTGCAATTTTTGAATCCTAAAATGGTTTAAAACCATAAACTGAACCAAACCGGACCGTTCTAATGGTTTGGTGTGGTTTGGTTCCATATGTTTAATGGTCTAGTTATGGTTCTCAATTCTTTGGAACCATTAGATATGGTTTGGTTCCTGGATTTCTACAGAATCGGTCCAATCCAAATCATGTACACAGGGAATATAATCTTTCTCTTGACTGATTCATAGATTGGTTTGATCTTTTCCATTCTCATGGTAGTGTTTAGGGTCTTTTGTCTATGGCCTTTTTTGTATAGGGGCAGCATTCCCCTAATGCCTTGTTTCTAATATATTTGATTACAAATAAAAAAAAAAAGGGTTAAAGCACATACCTTCACTATCATCATGCCATCCACGTTCCTCGCACCGCCGGGAATAGAATCCCCAACTTTCCTGTCCACTGGTTTGACTTCTCCAGTCAAGTGCTCGATGGTAATTGTTGATCTACCTTGGAAAACTTCACAATCCACAGGTACTGACTGAACATGATACAAGCTAGCATTACAACACTTCTAAGCTAACAGAATAATAAACTTTAAACAGAACAAGTTATTGACGACTGCTATAAAATAGTCACAAAATGGGATGTCAGATTATGGAGACAAAACCCCATGAAAATTAAATCTAGAATATAAAAAGACATTTTCTCTCATGTGCTAAACATCTCGAAAGTAAAAGCCAGCCGAAAAGGACGTCAGTTCACCATGAACCTAACTGGAGAAACCTGGTTGTTTACGCCATTGGCTCATGCATTTTGGCAGGTGCCTTCCACGTGTCCTCTACCCGCCAAGAAGATGAAAAGGAAAGTAGGGAGGCATACACACACAAACAACAGAAAATAACTATAATAATTAAATTAGGTGCAATAAACCAAACCAAACCGAGCCTTATGTCCCAATCAATTGGGGTCGGCTACATGAATCTTGTTTTTCCATTGAGCTCTATCTAGGGCGACCTCTTCACTTAAGTTTAGTAAGCCCAAGTCCTTTCGTATGACGGAATCCAAAGTCAATTTAGGTCTTCCTCGTCCCCTAGCCCTACTATCATATCACCCTTCTTGACTACTGCGTGTGGAGGTCTACGACAGATACGTCCAAACCACCTCAATCTATTTTCTCTCAACTTATTATGCATAGGTAAAACTCCTACCGTTTCGTGAATAGTTTCATTTCTAATTCTATGACTCCTAGTCTTGCCACACATCCACCTCAACATCCTCATTTCAGCTACACTCATCTTACTCATTTGTTGCTTCTTGATAGGCAACTAAATGAGGTGACAAAAAAGAAAAACGGAAAAACGATTAGGAAATAAAAAAGCAAAAATGGATGCCAATCTTATGACCACGCAATTAGCTATTTGTTGAGTATGATCTACATCCGCTTATGAAAGATTTCAGACTTATCCTGCCTGACAAATGAACAGGGCCAAAAATGTACTAGCAGCTTAAAACTCTCACAAGCTCACAAAAACATGAGTGAAATGCAAATGATTTTGATGTGCTTTAAACAAAACAGAATTCAGTCCAATGGTTAGTACGGAAACTTGAAACACAGAGAACATCCTTAGGTTAGTACGAAAACTTAAAACACAAAGAACAATATAATGATAATTCACAGAGCCGTGAAGCTTCATGTGAAAAATTAAAAAAAAGAAGTTGCAAGTACAGACCTCACCAGCTTTGACCAATATATATGAGCCGACTTCTAAGTTGTTTACAGGGACTTCTTTGTAGGACAAGTCAGAGAAATTAGGTGATTTCCCATTGCGTACTTCCAGCACAAGAGCAAAATCTGGGTAATTTTCTTTCAACTCTTTCACATCAATCTTTGAACGGCTAGTGAAGTACTCTTCAGCTGCAGCCAAAGTCACTATTAGGTGGCGAAATTTTTTATCCTCCCCCAACTAATATGGAACTAAACCAATTCGCCAATTACCAATATGAGCTAGATTAAACATTGCAAGAAGCAAGCCTCCTTCCAATGGGTTCCCCATAAACAAAGATGCGAAGGCTGCAAGAGCCATCAGTACATGAATGTTTATTTTTCCACCAGCAATATCAACGAGGGAATCGAGCGATGCAGAGACCTGACATGAGTAGAATATGATTTCAAAGGTTACTAAAGCAACACAGTGACTACATCACAGATTCACAATGTGACAGAAGTTTGACCTTATATTCAACAAATTCAAGAAATGAGATATAAGAGAAATAATCTCTTTGCTATGAAGATAAATCTTACAAAAAGAATTTGTTTTAGGATTTATGCCAGAAGACACATGCAAAGAGAATACCCAAACGCAAGAAGGAAGGCAAAAAATACACTGCCCAGATCAACAAAACCCTTGTGACTTGTCCAAATGGAAATAACTTGGTTTTAGCATACCATGGTTCAGAGATGACGAAAAAGTTCTGAGACAAAGTGACACCTGGAGGTCTAGAAAAGGTGTAAGAAAAAAAAAAAAAAAAAGGAACTAGGTGGACACTAAGCTTCATCATAATGCTTTATATTTAGCTGCTAAGCATTCACAAAATCAATGAAGATACTACAATACACGTTTATGACAAAATTCTCAATTAATTGGATTGACTTCTCTTCTTTTTCTGCGGTGATTTATTGGTTTACCCTCTACATTCTTTTCTTCTTTTGGTGCAGGTGAATCATTGGTCCACATTGCAGGTGGCCAAATCCATGACCTCCAATTTGCTTCAACCCTAAGTAAATCACTATTATCACCATCTGAGATTGTTACAACATGATCCCATAGCATCTCGCAAAGTAGAATTCTTATTCTTATTTCCCAAAATTAGATAATACAACCATAAGAACATTTAGTTTTCTAGCCATTTTCAAATTATATCAACCAAACTCTAGTAGCATTTCTGCCAGTTACTTCGGGTTACCAACATGCATATACTTTCCCAAGAATCACCACCCTAGTTTAGGGTAACCTTACCCTTTCTTATTGCCTCAAGTTCCCTTATCATTGGCTGTCCTCCATTTGTTTATCATCCAAAGCATGGATCAAATCACTCTTTATAGGCATCTTAGTTAGTCTACACCTCACAAGGCAATATCATCTTTAAACCACTCATCATTCATCTCAACATTCTCTTCACATACCAGTTTTCAATCATTTTTGAATTTGTTGCTTCTCAGTGGGCAAAATCTTCTCAGTTTCTCCTTTTATGGATATTTGACGACGAAGTGGTGTAAATTGCTTTGTGAAGAGAAATTTATCTCTTAGCTTCATCTTTTAAGTTTTTATATTGCTCAAAGTACACTTCAAATTTTCCATCATAATCCTGATCCACACGAAACCTCTATATCTAATCCCGAGGGGTAGCTATAAGCTTGGCTGGTAAAGACCCTAACTTTGTGTTCCAAGAGGTCACCAGTTCAAGTCCCCTTAGGCTCATGAAGGCTTTCCCGGTTATTAATCTCAGGGCTTCATAGTAGTCTCTCCCAAATCCAACTGGGCTGATGAGAATATTGATCAATCAATAAAAGAAAAACCTTTAAATTCTGCAGTATCCCACAAGTTAGAGAACATTCCTCTCGTTCATTTATCTCGACGCTACGCAAAATAGTGATGACTATGTGATTGAAAACTGACTGGCTTCTCGCATATAGCCCTCACTATTGACGGCATAAATTGCACACATATAGTAAAAAATAAGGCACATTATAAGAGTTTCACAGTATATCAGTTCGAAATGCAATCAAATTGTTAACTACTACAAAATCAAGAAAACATGGTGAGAGAACACTCCTACCCCAACCAAAGGGAAAGCAATGAGAATGAAGAGATGCTGCAGAGGCTTCACGGCAGGCTTTGGTAGCAAGTAAGGACAAGCTGCCGCACCAACAAACAACGCCGCCGAACAGCAGCACAGCCCCAAATGCTCCCGCAAGAAGTCTGCCAAATCGGTCCACTTAACTGCTTTCGCGAACCGAAGGAGCGATTCCTGAGTCCTAGTCAGCTTCGCTTCATCGCCACCGTGGTTATGGTGGTGGTGGTGGTGCTGGTGGTGATGATGATCTTCGTGGTGGTGATCGTGGTGGTTGTGGTGGTGGTGGTGGGGATCGGTGGCGTTAGGGAGGGAATGGAAGTGGCGTTGGGGAGGGAGTGGAGAGAGAAGGGAAGGGAGGAAGAGGGCTTGGTTGCGAAATGGCGTGAGTTTGAGTGAGTAATTGGATCGTTTGGTAATTCTGGCAATTCTGGGGTTGTGTGATGGGAAATTAGTAATTCCGATTTGGAGACGGAGAGTTTCCATGGATTGATGGTGAGGGTTTACGTAGAGTTGGTTTAGTTCATTATGCAAAGGGTTTCTGGAGGGGAGTGAGAGAGGCAGCTTCAAACCTCTGCTTCGGTCTCTCTCTCTCTCTCTCTCGCTCGATTGATTGGGGAGCGAGGACCGACTGATCCAAAACAGACCGAAGTATTACCGGGGAGTGGGGTCGATGTTTGTTGTGGACTTGCAGTTACGCTGATAGCGTGATGCCATTCTCAACTCACCATGTCCTCATTTTGCTTCTCGCCCCCAAAAATACGGGACCTGGGAAACTATTATGTGTATGTATAGTGCAGTGCGGAAGTATAAACAAGAATTTGCACTTACCTCTCCCTGAGCTCCAATTTGTAGGCACTTGGACTCCTATTTTAGACTAAAATGCAAAAGTTGGGTGCCATTAGTGGAAAGGACAAAAAGTCTTAAATGTCCAATAACGACCCTAACCACTACTCATTTCGAGAATAAAAATGATAGGTACATACCATCTCAACCACTCCCCACCACACCCTCTCTCACATGTGTGGCGGGGCTCACCCAATGGGTCCCAGTGGGCTCCACCACACATGTGAGAGAGGGTGTGGTGGGGAGTGGTTGAGAGGGTGTGTACCTATCATTGTTCGAGAATAAATCATTTCTCTCTCTACATTGCCCAACACCTTCCTCTCTCTATATCTCTTTATCACGATCGACCTTCTCTCTGCATGAGGTCTATCATCTATTGAACCCGAGATCAACCTTGCTTTCTACTTCCAAATTACAAATCCAGCTTATTTTTCACATTCCAATTTCCAGAAATTAATTTCCTAAGATTCTTAAGCTCCCTTATCAAATCCCCAATCTCCATACCAAAAAGCCTCAACGAATACAAAGTCACTGACACCTCTTCCTTTGCCAAGCGAACCAACTTCTCCATCACAGCATTTTCATCTCCTCAATCAAAGCGTTAGAGATAATTACTCCAATCGACACGGAGAGGGCGAAGAGGAAAGAGCGAAGCTCCAGATTAGGACTAGGCAGCCTGTGGACGCCCCTCCGGAGATCTCATCGATTCGGAGTCGCCACCCGGGTTTTAGCTGATTGTCCCCGAAGAACCGAACTCGATTTACTCGTGCCTCATCTTATGGATAAGGTTTAGATACTGACCCGTCATAACTATACTATCTTAGGTTCAGGAGCTCAGTTACGAGAGGGGAAGAGTTTTATGACACCCCCTCACCCGGTTCGAAGACCAGTCTCTACTTAGCTTTTGTGGGATCATGAGAAATGTATATATGCAACTCAACCATGAACAAGTACGGGAATGGGAATCAAATGTCAATGCTAGAACGACAATGGATTATGGTGTATGCATGTGCATTGTGAACTATATGAATGATGACGATGATATACAAACATAAGCTACGGATGACAACAAACATCAGAAAACAGTGTTTGTACATACTGAGCAGAGGCTAAAGACTAGAAATGACATATATAGCACACAAGAAGCAAACTTATTCGATCCTACTGACCGTGGTTTAAGCGCTCAAACAAGGGAGTTTGAGCGCTCAGACCCCTTTCCACCCCTACATGCTCATGATGTTTCTGACGATTCTGGATGTCAAAGAGATGATTTGATCTCTATCACTTGCTCAGAAACAGCACTGAGACAAATGAACAGAATGATAGGGGTATGCAAACATAGTTTTAAAATTTATTCATGAACCAAATGAGGTAAACAGTACAGAAAGACTGAAGATTCAGTATTGAAAAGCATTCCAGAATACTCTAAGCACAATAGACAAGCTTGGATGAAAGAAATATTTGATGGACCAGGAGGCAGTTTGAGAGCTCAAAGAGGTTCATGGAGCATTCAAACCATCTACTGGATTTGAGTGTTTCTGTTCCATTCTACCCTCATTTGGATCATCAATAATCTCAGGACAACATGTATTGACACAAAATGTACTGATATTCCAGAAACATCAATGAAATAACTTGTATGAGTGAGATTGATACTTTGAACTAAGTATGAGCACGAATAGAGTGAGAATGGAAGAGGATCAGATTGGTTTAAGCCCCCACAACAACACACACACACTGTGATGAACTTGAAACATGATATGGGATCAGAATAAGTAACAAACAAAGACAAATCAGGAGAGTATTTGAGTGCTCAATGAGTAAGGTTTGAGCGCTCAAACCCTTTCCATGGGATGATGGTTTTTGTGACTTTCTGACTTCTTTTGATGTTCTCATGAACTTTATGCTTTCTGATCATTGTTAAAAGGGGAAGAAACCTCTATTTGCTTCATAAAGAAAAAGGTTATTCCTTGTTTGATGTTAATAGACATCATCTCCATGGCCTTTAAGGATCATTGATCAATGATCAGACTTGATATGAGTAGTTTGAGGATGGATGAATCCATAAAAGCCATAAAAATAATGATATCAACATAACAATGATCTCAATCACAAAATGAACACCATTTTCATGACTTTTGAGCTCATTAATGAATGATCAGAGGAGTACAAACTGGTTTAAGACCTTATGAACCCACAAAAAGTCATGAATAGATGACATGAGCATTAAGAAAAGTCAGAAACAACAAAAACATGAGTCTTCAAAACAGTTTAAGCGCTCATAGTGCGGTCATTGAGCGCTCAAACTGCCTTGAGCTGAGATTTTTGAAAGTCATTTTCTTGGGTATTTAGGACCTTGTGAGGTCATAGAAAGTATAGAGGACCTTCGTGAACCCACTGGTCTCTCTCAGGATGACCAACCCGTAGCTTTTACATGGCTTTTCCTACCTTTTTACTATGATCAAGGCTTGACCTTGAATGTTTGATGAAAGGATGGGTTGTGGCTGTGTTTATGGGTATAATGTGGGTTGTTTTGGACAGAGAATGGACAATGTGGGTTGGATTAAGTGGTATCTGAGTGAATGATGGAATGTTGGAGCTTTAAGAGAGATGATTAAGTGGGTTTTGTTGGTTGAGTGAGACTAGGCTCCAATTGATGGACAAAATGGGTTAAGGAGCTTTGGATATGGTGTTTTAGAGAGAGAGTGGGATAAGGATCAGAGTGTCACCTCTATAAGGGAGGTAATGGGGTGGTTTTTATAGTGAAAAATGGGAGGGAAAGAGGATTTTGAAGTGTGAAGGGGCAATTCGCCTCAATAGGGGTCGTATTAGGACCTATTATACGTATACGAGTGACAATACGGCGGCCATACGCTCCCCATGCTGTAGAATATCATGATTAGATTCTCTGCCAAAAACAAACTGGTCAGAGTTTGAGCGCTCAATCTATGGTTTGAGCGCTCAATCTGCTTGCTACACAGTGGCTTATTTTGAGTTATTTTGGTAGTTGAGGGGTATTCTGGTCATTTAGGTTGGTTAGGGTTGTGGGGGGGTGGGGGTTTGGGCAAGTTCAAGCCTTGTTCTTAGCTTCGAGGTATGCATGAGTGGTCTTCCTCATCATCGGGAGTTGCTTGATAAGTATCCCGAGTCAAAATCGGAGTGTCTACACAACCGCTTCACGAGATCCATCGGCGGAACTAAGTGCACCGCCGTTAGTTGTACCGGTTTCTCTTTTTGCACCCATGGTGGTGACTTTAGGCTGGTGGGGAGGGAAGAGAAAGAGCTTTTCGTTGGGTAAGTTGGTGGCGGAGCTACGCCGTGGGGTAACGGTTTTCGTGCGGCGAGGGTCATTGGCGGTTTGGGGAGAACCAAAGGATTATTGCACTACAGCATTTGCGTGTCGCTAGGGGGAAACTGGCGCACAACTGCCTATAGGTGGAGAACAATGTGCAACTGTTCTGTGTTTGTTGGGTAAATTGCACTTTGAGTTTCATCCATTTTTAACTTTACACAAAAAAATTGAATTTTCCAAGTTTGATCAAACATAACTTCACATTATTTGAATGAAATTTTGTGCCCCTACTAGAATGTTAGACGTCCAAATGGGTGAAACTTGACCGTAAAAGCACGAGGGTGTTTTGGTTGCCTTGCACTTGATGGAGCCCTAGAAGTTTGAGAAGATGGCTTCCAGGGGTAATTTTGGAATTATTTTAGTCATTCTTGGAGGGAAAACTCCGCCCTCATCTTTTCCGTCACAATTAACAGATTTATTGAAGTACGAGGGGTATAAGTGCCTAAAATGGAGTTCGGGGGTCTCTTTGTAAATCAGTCAAAGTACAGGGGGAGTAAGTGCAAATTCCCCTATAATCAAATAGTTTTACTCCTTCCATCTTGAATTTCTTGTCCATTTATGTGGTGCCATTTTTCAATTACTTATATCTTTCAATCTATAATATTTTTTACAATTTTAAAAATTCTATTTAATAGAACTGATCGAGAACTAGCAAATGGAGATTCATATTGAATATATAAAATGTAGGAATGAATATTGTGGAAAAGTAGACTATGAGTTTTTGTTATTTATTAATAACGGAAAAATAACAAACACAAATTATGGATACGAAATTGAGATTACAAAATAAATAAATGAACAAGAACAAATTACTGAAATAAGTAAAGAAATTCAAACCGAATCCCGTATTTCATACCGTCTCCCTTAAAATAAAATCGCCACCTCACCACAGGATTCTTGAGTGTCTTCAGCATCTGTTTCCAAGGATAAGACGGTTGCACAATAGCAGTTGCACCCTATTGAAATTGTTCAGCGAACAAACTCTGTAGTACTCTCTCACACATAAACAAGAACAACTCGAATGTAGAAAAAGAAAGGAGAGTTGTTTTCTGGTATATTGAGACAAAGAGAGAAGTGGCCAATTTATAGGATTCAAGGGGAGCCTTAGAATTTAATATGGGAAGCCTCTGAATTCAATATCGAAATTAATACAGAAGTGAAATCTTGTAACAACAAATCTATATTGCAAGGATTAATTTCCAAACAACCATGAAATTGAAGATCTGCGATTCAATTCCAATATTGAATCCTAATTCAAAACTGCTGCAACAAATGTGCTCATAATGACCATGTAACCAAAATTTTCCTAGCCCCATTTCCAAAAGTTTAGTCTGTAAAATATTAGGACTCTTGGGTCAAAGCCCAGTGCCCACATAGTGTGCACACTCTCTTCCTTCAGAAAATTTGGGTACCCCCAAAGAGTCACTTCATGAGACAATTTCTCATTCATTCCTTAACGAATTACCCCATTTTCCAACAATCCCCCACATGAATGAAATTAGCAGAATAACGACGTGAAAAATAACACTGATGGCAAATGACATTTGACTTGGAGAGAAAGTACAACAGATATTTCCCATAGCAGGATAGGTAGCTTTTGACTTTGAACCTTCCATTGTGAAAGTCTATCGAGTTTACTAACTGATCAGTAAACGCGATGTCTTGAACTATTCTGCTGTTTGTGTAAACTAAGGCAACAAACTTCACATGGAAACTTTTTCTAACAAAGTTCAGTTCTCATTATTGTGCTCGTTTCGGCCCTGAAACACTTCCTTGGTTCTATGAGTGTTATAGAGAACTTTGCCTTATCAAATTCTTATAGAAGCGGCCCCACTTCATACTCACATAGATGACCTCTTAATTAAGAGTATCCTGCTATATTGTAACGCCCCAAAAATTGGGTACGTTAATAAATTAATTTATAATTTATTTAAATAGAAAAGCCAACTTCATTAAAATTCCAAAGAAAAACTTAATAATTTTTTTTTAATGGAAAGCTAAAAGTTAGCTAACTTATTACAACTGAAAGGAAAACAATTGTCTAAAACATTAAACAATACTAAATGTTCAATTTAAACAAAAGACAGAGCTATCTAAACAAAGAACTATTGGTAGAGCCACGGCTCCGCCACTTCGTATCCTTTATGCTGCTCCATTGCATCGAAATTAGTAGGCGGCTCTTCCTCTCCTTCTGTACCTATCCTCCCCAACGCCAATGCCACAAAAAGTAGCACCGTGAGTGATAAAATTACACTCAGTAGGGCATCCTAAGCCACCCCTTTACTAAAGATACTCATGCAGTAGGTACACACATTGTAAGCTCCAAATCTTTAATTTAACTATCCCAATAGACGTTTCATTTCGGATTTCTTTGAAGAGTTTTGAAACATTCCATCCATACTCAACCTCTTTGTGTTGGCTGCTATGAAATCAACACTTAAAACTGTCTGTTTGATGTTCAGTGCCTGTTTGGCAGTGCAGTGGCTTTAAGTGAACTCTGACCAAGCACTTTGGGTCTCTATATCCTGTTATCTCAAAGTGCTTTGGATGAGGAGCCAAGACACATGAAATCACTTTTCAAGCTAGATATTTTTTATTTACAGCAGTGCGATGCCAGGTGAGCCCCTAGATTTGGTTGTATCTTGGTCTTATGAGTTGCTTTTTAGATGGTGGGTCTTGCTGGGAACATGTGATAAAGGCATCTTGAGAGGTGTCCAGGATATGCTCTTTTGTTGTTCTTGGTGGGAGTTTCTTGTGGGTTGGGGCTATGACTTGTTGGTTGTCGACAAAGAACATTCTACGGGGATTGTATAAGCCGAAAGGAATGTAACTTGTCGGATTAAATAATCTAAAATGAATGTATTTTTCAGATATTAAAATACGTTGTATTTATCAAGTTTTAGATTTTAGAATCCAATAATGGTGACTTCAAATTCATACCAATTTCTAGCGTTTGAATGCTGCATAGGGGACCTACGACATAGGGTTCTGCTTACGTGGCATTCTACATTGTATTGTAGAATCTGACATATTACATTTATTTTAGATTATGTAATCCGACAAGTAGCATTTGTTTCAGATTAGAGAATCCGACAAGCTTTATGCAAGAAAGCTAAGTTATTGATGCTTCTCATTTTTTCTCAATGACAACCAGTTTTATTCTAACCCAGTCCGGATTTCAACTCGCACCAATAATGATTGTCCCAAAATAGCTATCATTTTTTTTTTCGCGTAAATTTGAAAGTGTGGCGGGATTGCCTAAGGATATGGGTCTAGCTCGAAGCATCGACTCTTTAGTGAGGTGAAAAAATTAAAGGCAATGTCGGTGTTTGGCCCATTTTTCACTAACATAAAATGGCCTATAAAGTAACATAAATGGCCTATAATCTGTCATCTTATCTATCTTCTACCTCCAAAAAAAAAAAAAAATACAATTGTATTTCCTGCAAAAAATCATTAAACACAATTGGCAAAAAGATAAAATCACCCATTGAAGGGAAAAAAGATACTCTGTTATTGATAACTAAAAAATTAGAAACATTCTCTAATACATGACATGCTCAACTCATCTTTTAGCCCCAAAATTATGGAATACAAATAGATGACCGTGTTACGATTCACCCAATCTAGCTTCCTCAATCCAAAATGTTGGCATTGCTCAACATATAAGTTACCATATTCATCCAGTGGGGCATCATACTCATAGCTTGTTGCAGTAAAAGAGCCTCCAGCTTTTTGTCCAAAATTCGTGCCACCAAAATACTGCAAGAAGATACATGAACTAAATTATGGTGACAACATCTGAATCACACTATAATTGGAGTATCAAAA
>OY978222.1:25827729-26125017 GCA_963854785.1 Vaccinium vitis-idaea
CCTACCACATAGCAGTTGGCGTCATCCATCGTCACCGTTACTGTTCATCATCTTCTCCAACCAGCCACCATTACTGTTCATCGAAACCCCTAAATCAGCCCTACCCAGTCATCTTCCAACCCTATTTCGAGTTTGAAACCTCCTCCAAACAACCCCAAACCTCCGAAGCCTCTATAAAACCCTAAATCGATCCACAGAAAAACCTAAATCGACCCTCATACCACTCTTATAACCATAAACCGAACCTCATACTACCCTTATAACCCTAAATTGAACCTTATATGACCTAAAACCTTTCAATACCCTATTTTTGACCCTCGAAATTTCCTATAAACCAGCCTCCAGTGGATTTCGAACCCTAATATCCATAACCCAGTGGATTTCAAACCCTAAAATTCATTACCTAGTGGATTTCGAACCTGGGCTCTCGAGTTTGGTTGTGTGTTTGGTGATTTGGTCGTCATTAATCTCGATCTAGTCAGCTTCTTCAGCTGTGATTTGTCTCATCTTCTCTGGTTCCAATTTGATGGTTCATCTGTTGATTCTGCGCTACTGCTCTACCAATTCTTCTTCTGCCATTTGAAATTGTTCATGGGTTGGTAAGCAATCCTTTGTCTTTTGTTTATACATGAGTTCAGACTTTGTCGGATGTTCCTTCGTGGTGGGTCATGATTTTGTCATAGCATCTGGTTTATTTTGTTTCAACCATTAGTATATTGGCTTGCTAGTTGGTTGGTTGTTGGTACTGTTGAAGGAAGCAGACACAGGTTCATTTATTCAGTGTGGAGTGAGAGGCGAAGTCGATTAGTTTGTTGATTATTTGCTTGGCTGCTTGTCTCTGATTTGCTAGTAGTTATTTGTGGTATTTTCTCTCGTTATTTGGCAAATGTCTGAAGAGAAGTCTGATTCTAGTTCTGGTTTGGGTTCTACTTCTACTGTTGTTGGTGTCATCCATCGTCACCGTTACTGTTCATCATCTTCTCCAACCAGCCACCATTACTGTTCATCGAAACCCCTAAATCAGCCCTACCCAGTCATCTTCCAACCCTATTTCGAGTTTGAAACCTCCTCCAAACAACCCCAAACCTCCGAAGCCTCTATAAAACCCTAAATCGATCCACAGAAAAACCTAAATCGACCCTCATACCACTCTTATAACCATAAACCGAACCTCATACTACCCTTATAACCCTAAATTGAACCTTATATGACCTAAAACCTTTCAATACCCTATTTTTGACCCTCGAAATTTCCTATAAACCAGCCTCCAGTGGATTTCGAACCCTAATATCCATAACCCAGTGGATTTCAAACCCTAAAATTCATTACCTAGTGGATTTCGAACCTGGGCTCTCGAGTTTGGTTGTGTGTTTGGTGATTTGGTCGTCATTAATCTCGATCTAGTCAGCTTCTTCAGCTGTGATTTGTCTCATCTTCTCTGGTTCCAATTTGATGGTTCATCTGTTGATTCTGCGCTACTGCTCTACCAATTCTTCTTCTGCCATTTGAAATTGTTCATGGGTTGGTAAGCAATCCTTTGTCTTTTGTTTATACATGAGTTCAGACTTTGTCGGATGTTCCTTCGTGGTGGGTCATGATTTTGTCATAGCATCTGGTTTATTTTGTTTCAACCATTAGTATATTGGCTTGCTAGTTGGTTGGTTGTTGGTACTGTTGAAGGAAGCAGACACAGGTTCATTTATTCAGTGTGGAGTGAGAGGCGAAGTCGATTAGTTTGTTGATTATTTGCTTGGCTGCTTGTCTCTGATTTGCTAGTAGTTATTTGTGGTATTTTCTCTCGTTATTTGGCAAATGTCTGAAGAGAAGTCTGATTCTAGTTCTGGTTTGGGTTCTACTTCTACTGTTGTTGGTACTCTGTCTGGTTCTGACTCGACAGCTATTGGTAGTTTATTGGGTGGCTCCTGGTCTCGTGACCGGCGTCCTATTACCTCCACACCATTAAATGGGGGAAATTATGTTCTATGGGCGAAAGCTGTTGAGGTATATTATCTGGGTGAGTCCGAGGACTCTTATTTGACTGATGATCCTCCTGCTGCTGATTCCTCCACATATCGGGCCTGGAAAGCGGTTGATGCACGTGTTCGCTCCGAGCTATGGAATAGTATGACGGAACAGGTTGCTAGTACGTTGATCTTCTGTGTGACAGCGAAAGAAGTGTGGACAGAGGCCAAAGAATTGTATTCAGGTTTAGACAATCTCCGCCGCACATATGAGCTTCATCGGTCTTTCTTTACTATATCTCAGGGTGATGATTCATTTGAGGAGTATTATGCTAAGTTTCGGCGCATTTGTAATGAGTTAGATATTTGAGTCACTTTCTGTTGATATTTAGGTTGTGCGACGCCAGCGGGATCGTATGAGGGTCACTCATTTTTTATCTGGTGCCTCATCGACCTTTGGCCCCGTGAGTAATCAGATTTTGGGATCTACTGACTTACCTTCTCTCAACGAGGTATTTCGCCGTCTCCGTCAGTCATCATCTATTTCTACACCATCTTCTGATAGCTCTGCTTTCTCTGTCAGCCGTGGCCGTGATTCTGGGTTTAGCGGTCGTAGTCGTGGTTCTGGAGGACGAGGTTCTGGTAGCTATGATTCGGGTAATAATTATGGTGGTCGTGGTGATTCTGGGTTCAATGGTCGTAATTCTAGTCGTGGTGGTGTTAGTCATGGTCGCCCATCATGGGGAGGTAGTTCTGGTCGCGGTGGTTCTGGTCGTGGCCGCGGTACCCGGTTTTGTACTCATTGTCAGAGTACAAGTCATACAGTGGACTATTGTTATGATCTTCATGGTTTTCCCCAAGCTCATCAGGTTGCCTCTGAGGATACTGGACAGTTTGCTCAATCTTCTGCCAATAGTGTGGTTATTTTAGCTGAGGATTACCAGTGTTTCTTGTCATTTCAGGCTGGGACAGAGTCTTCCACTGCTACGCTTGTTCAGACAGGTTCATCTATTGCCTGTGTTGCCTCATCCTCATCATCTCCTTGGGTTATTGACTCGGGAGCTACAGATCATATGACTGGTACACCTACTCTTTTCGTTGGTCAACAGCCAGTTGGTAAATCATCACATGTCACCTTAGCTGATGGTTCTACCACTACTGTTACTGGTTTGGGCTCCGTTCCTGTCACTTCCTCTCTTACTTTGACTTCTGTATTACATGTTCCTCGTTTTCCATTTAACCTTATGTCTGTGAGTCGCCTTACTAAATCTTTAAATTGTTCTGTCACATTTCTTCCTCATGGCTGTATTTTTCAGGATCTCAAGACAGGGAGGAAGATTGGTGGGCATTGAGCGAGGGGGCCTATATTACCTGACAATTTCTCAGCCTGTTGCCCTTCAGACATCAGAGTCACCGTACCAACAGCATTGTCGTCTTGGCCATCCATCTCTCCAGAGTTTGAAGCATCTTGTACCCTCGTGTCGTTCCCTCAATAAGTTGGTGTGTGAAGTTTGTGAGTTTAGTAAACACCGACGAGTCTCTTTTTATCCTAGGGTTGAACGTCGTGCATCGCGTCCTTTTCAGTTGGTTCATTCAGACATTTGGGGGCCTATTCATGTGCCCAGTGTTTCTGGTTTTCAGTATTATGTTATTTTTGTGGATGATTTTTCTCGTATCACATATCTTTATCTAATGAAAGAGAGGTCTGAATTGAAATCTGTGTTTAAATCTTTTTACATGGAAGTTAAGAATCAATTTGATACCTGTATTAAAATATTTCGTTCAGATAATGCCCGTGAATATTTTCACAGTCTCCTTTCCCAATTTCTTGATGATCGTGGCATTATTCACCAATCATCATGCGCTCGGTCTCCACAACAAAATGGAGTTGCTGAGCGCAAGATTCGACACTTGTCTGAGGTTATGTGTGCTTTACTATTTCACACGCAGGTTCCTAAGTCATATTGGAGTGATGCTGTTCTCACTGCCTGTTATTTAATCAACCGTATGCCCTCTACGGTCTTAGGTGGTCAGGTTTCCCATAAGGTCTTGTTCCCTAGTCGGCCTCTCCATTCATTACCCCCTCGGGTTTTTGGGTGCACTTGTTATGTCCACGTCCTTGACCCTGATAGGAGTAAACTCGATCCTCGGTCTTTTAAGTGTATCTTTCTGGGATACTCCTACACTCAGAAAGGGTATCACTGTTACTCTCCTACTTTACGTTGTCACTTTGTTTGTGCCGATGTCACGTTCAATGAGTCATTGCCATATTACTCAGATCCTGTTACTACCAACGACCTTGTTACACTTGAGTCTGTGTTACCTATGGCTGTCCCTACTGGTACTGTTACCCAAACACCTTTGCAGGTATATGTTCGTCGTTCTCCCGCACCAGCACTTGCACCAGCACCAAACCAGCACCCGACACCAATTCAGCCTCCCGAACCATCCCCGGCTGTTGCACCGTCTTTGCCCACACCTCCGTCTTCCCCCTTATCGCCAGATCCGCCTGCTCGTCGATATCCTACTCGTGAGAATCGTCACCCACCGGTAAAATATGGTTTTTCTAATATCTCGAGTACTTCTTATCCTATTTCTTGGTTTATCTCTTATGATCATCTCTCTCCATCTCTTCGTGCTTTCACTACTACTGTTTCCTCCATATTTGTTCCTAACACTATTCAGGAGGCATTATCCCGGTCTGAGTGGCGGACAGCTATGGAAGATGAAATGTCTGCTCTTCATAATAATGGCACATGGGAGTTGGTTACTCTTCCTGATGGTAAAACCACTGTCGGCTGTCGTTGGGTTTATACCATCAAGTATCTTCCTGATGGTACTGTTGAGCGTCATAAAGCCCGCCTGGTTGCCAAAGGCTACACACAGACCTATGGCGTTGATTACTCCGAAACATTCTCTCCCGTTGCCAAGCTTGGTTCTGTGCGGATTCTTCTTTCCCTCGCCGCCAATCTTGGTTGGCCGTTGTTTTAGCTTGATGTTAAAAATGCTTTTCTCCATGGTGATCTTCAGGAGGAAGTCTACATGGAGCAACCACCTGGGTTTGTTGCTCAAGGGGAGCCTCATAAGGTATGTCGTCTTCACAAAGCACTTTATGGACTTAAACAATCTCCCAGAGCGTGGTTTGGCAAGTTTAGTGATGCTATTATGAGGTTTGGCATGCGTCGAAGTCAGTCCGATCACTCTGTATTCTCCCTCATGACGGCTCGAGGGAAAGTGTTACTCATTGTTTATGTTGATGACATTATTATTACTGGAGATGATCAGAGAGGGATTGATAAGTTGAAACAATTCTTACACAGTCAATTCCACACTAAAGATTTGGGTAAGCTACGATATTTCTTGGGTATTGAGGTGGCAAGATCCAAGGATGAGATTAGTTTGTCGCAAAGAAAATATGTGTTGGATATTCTAGAAGAAACAGGTTTATTGGGAGCTAAACCTGTGGAGACTCCAATGGATTCTAATGTCAAACTTTGCATTGATCAGGGGGAGGTATTTCCTCATCCAGATCAGTATCGTCGCTTAGTTGGTAAGTTGATTTATCTTACCAATACTCGTCCTGATATCTCATTTGCTGTTAGTATGGTGAGTCAGTTTATGTTTGCTCCTCGTCTTCCACATTGGGAGGCTTGCATTCGCATTGTGAAGTATCTTAAGGCTCACCCTAGACGTGGCTTATTTTATCGTTCTAATGGTCATTTGCGTGTTGAGGCATTTACTGATGCAGATTGGGCAGGGTCACCTTCTGATAGACGTTCAACAACTGGTTATTGTACTTTTGTTGGTGGCAACCTAGTTACCTGGAAGAGTAAGAAGCAAACCGTTGTTGCAAGGTCTAGTGCAGAGGCAGAGTACTGTGCTATGGCTCATACTACATGTGAGGTTGTTTGGTTGAGATCCTTTCTTGAGGAGCTTGGATTTCAAGTGCAGTTACCCATTCCTATGTATTGTGATAATCAGGCAGCGATACATATTGCCTCAAACCCGGTGTTTCATGAAAGAACCAAACATATTGAGGTAGATTGTCATATCGTTCGAGAGAAGATTGACAGCGGTATTTTGGCTACACCTTTTGTATCCACGGGAGCTCAGATTGCAGATATTTTTACTAAGTCATTGTTTAAACCACGTTTCGAGTTTTTATGTAACAAGCTGGGATTTTGTGATATTTATTATCCAGCTTGAGGGGGAGTGTTAGAATAGTTAGTGTTTGTCCCACATCGGCCAAGTTAAGTAATGTAACACTCTCACGGTAATATAAATAAAGTACTCTTGTGTTAGGGTTTGTTAACACCTTACACTTCTTTCTCTTTCTCTCTCCTTTCTAAAACAACAAAGTCCACAATATTGTAGCGGGGAGACGAAGATGTGGGATATTGCGGGAGACCAATTTGGCTCACTTGAAGATGTTGGTAGGCTTGAGGTTGCGAACCTCTCACTTGATGAACCCGAGATGGAGGTTGTAGTCTTTACGGACGATGGAGATGGAAACCAAGCCAATAGTGAGGATGAAGAAGTGATGGAAGTTGAGTCTAATTAAAATTTGGAGACATGGTTGCTTAGTTTATTTCTTTTGCTTATTATCATGGAACTATGGATATTCTCTTTCAATTTGGTTGTATTAAAACTATGGATGTTTTTCTTTAATGCTTTGCTTTGCTTTGCTTGCTATGTATCCAACTGTTGGTTTAATGGTTTTTATGTAAGAACTTGTTGGTTTAATGGTTTTTATCCTTTGCTTTGCTTGCTATGTATCTATTTTGCAGAACTACAATGACTGAAAATAATCAAGTTCTTTGGAGTTATGTTACTAAACTTGAAGGTGCACAAAGAGGGGGGCTTACCAACTTTAGGTGCCATTTTTGTGAACTCGAACTTTGGGGTACATACGCTAGAGTGAAGGCACATTTGCTCAAAATTCCTGGAAAAAGGGATAAGATTGTGCCCAAGAGTGACTTCACAAGACATTGTTGAAATGGAAAAAAAGATTGAAGGCTCAATTGTGGAGGTGGAGCTAGAAGAAGTTGAGGAGATGTCAGAAGTGTGAATGAGTCATCAAGCCAGATGAGTCATCTATCTATTATGTTAGAACTTCGAACTACTAGTTTGAGTGTCATCATAGATTATGAATGCTAACTTGCTAAGTAGTTGAATGTTGAGTGTTAGAATTTTGCAATTTAAGCATGGATAAAAAAAAAAAAAAAATATATATATATATATATATATATATATACACACTGGAAGCCGATCTACTAAGGACTCCCTCAAACAAAATTTGGTGCGGACCAAGCCATTTTTCGACTTTCCGGATCAAATTTTGACGATCCGAACCGCTCAATGTTTTGAAAATGCATTTTCCAAGGTCCACGCGGAAAATCTTCCAAAAAAAATACCCGGAAGGGCTTGATCCGATCAGTTTTTGTTAAAAACGCTATATATAGCGTTTTTAACAAAAACTGATCGGATCAAGCCCTTCCGGGTATTTTTTTTTTGAAGATTTTTCGCGTGGACCCTTAAAAATGCATTTTAAAAACATTGAGCGGTTCGGATCGTCAAAATTTGATCCGGAATGGTGAGGTCCGCACCAAATTTGGCTAAGGGAGTCCTTAGTAGATCATTATCCTATATACACTGGTTCCCCTCACACTTAAAAAAACACCTAAAAAAACACTCGATTTTGTTCCGGGCCCCACTGTGAGGTTCCGAATCGTTGATCTCGTTTAGATAAATAAAATAGGAGGTCCTGCAAAAATTTAGTTCTATCAGATATTGGTAAGTATGTTATCCAAACAATTTTGCAAAAACTGTGACAGGAACTAGTGTTTTTAAAACTATTTGAATCAAGCACTTACCGATATCCGATTGAGCTGAAATTTTGCAGGACCTTTTATTTTACTCATTTAAACAAGATCAACTGTTCGGAACATCACAATGGAGCTTGGAAGAGTGAGGTGTTTTTTTATGTGTTTTTTTAAGTGTGAGGGGAACCGGCCCCTATATATATATATACCGTGGGGTTCTAATCCGGGATCCCGGATTAGAGCATTTGGGGTGTTTTTTTTTTGTTCAAATTGTTTTGGGAAAATCCGAGCCGTCCAATGTGTTCAAAAGGTGTTTTCCTAGGTTCAAGCGGGAAATCTTCAAAAAAAAATACCGGGAAGGGCTTGATCCAAGAAGTTTTTCGCAAAAACTGTATATTTACAGTTTTGCGAAAAACTGCTTGGATCAAGCCCTTCCCGGTATTTTTTTTTGATGATTTTCCGCATGGACCCTTGAAAACACCTTCTGAACACATTGGACGGCTCAGATTGTCAAAAAAATACTCGGATCATGGAGGTCCGGATCCCGGACTAGAACCGTGTCCTATATATATTATTTATATTAATATTATATTGCCGTGTACCCCGCCGTATCCGTGTCCATTTTTTCAGAATTGCCGTGTCCGTGTCCGTATCCGTATCCGTGTCCGTGCTTCTTAGTAGACTATTAATCATAAAGCTATTAATCAACTTTTACAACATGTAAAGTATTGGCTTACCGTAATCTTTCAATTGATTAACTCGAGTAATGGATTTGAGAACCTCAAGATCCCCGTGTACATAAATAAGATAAGGTCAATTATTCTGTAATTTAAAATACTTGGAAATTTTGAATATTTTTTTATTCAGAATGGATAGCATCAGCGCCACTTTCTTGTACGATGGAGATTTTCCAAGACTAACTGTAACGACCCGCCCCAGATTAGCACTTAGGTGAGTCAAACCCGACCCGGTATGCCAAAATAATAAGCCCTAGGAACTACCATTTATCTAACGTATGCCAAAATAATATGTCTTGACATGTGCAGTAATCAAATTTACTTTTCCAAGTTTATTGAAAATCTTCATTTGAGTGGGTGGACCATTACGTTTTTCTATGTCAAATGTACTTTACATGGGCATGAATTATTTTCACAGGACTAATCAATAAGTCGACAGGGTAAAACATGTGATTCACAATGAGGAAGGTGGTTCGCCAATATAGCAGGTGAACTACGCAGCGTCAATAAATTTATTAGTCCTATCAAACAAACTCAACAAGTGAAGCAGTAAGTAGGTGCCTTGTCATTAAACAAGATGGCAATTGGACATTATTTCAGACATGTCACCTCCAATCCTTGTTCAGAAAGGAACATCCATGTTTAGGTGGTCCATATCTCATTCACAGCTTATATATACCATATGGTACTACGAAGTGCCATCGCAATACCAAGAATGTTAAGGTATTTCCCAAAGAGTAAGCTCTTACTTCAATTTTCCAGTGCTGCTCCTTGCATTCTCGAGTAACAGCTTCATGGACTGAGTCAATAAACCATGCCGACAAATAGAAATATTAATTGATGGAACAATCTACTGGGATACCTCAATAATTGGTGTCCACTGTCCAATTATTACCTTGAATGGAGTTTCTGAAGAAGGGAAGAAAGATGTCGAGGTTGCTGGTTCACAACTTGGAGTGGCCAACTTTCCGGCGCAACTGCAGGTGAAGAAACAGAATCTCCTTGTCCAGGACTTCCGTCAAGTGAATCTTTGTAACTTTTAAGTTGAAGGTGCTGACGAGGGACCTGAAGTTCATGATTTGGGTACTCCAAATGCAAACCAAAATAGCAGCAACAAGAATGAATTTAGCACTTGGTCAGGAAATGGAAAAGAGAGTTTACTGGACGATTTCACTTCAAATCTGCAAAATGAGCCTTGTACTGCCAGTAAGAACATTGTCTTTTTTCTTTTGATGATAAATTTTCTTCCTTCTGACTTTATAAGGACCAAAATTTCAGGCACTATTGTCAATCAATTTGTTGATGTTTCTGGTAACGAAAATGGTGCAAGTGAGCCTGATCAAGGAGATACAGAGATTGATGAAAGCAAGTCAAGTCAACCATGGGTTCAAGGGCTTACTGAAGGGGAATATTCTGATCTTTCTGTTGAAGAGCGTCTCAGAGCTCTTGTTGCCTTGGTTGGCATTGCCAATGAAGGAAACTCTATCTATTCTATTCTTGAGGTGACTATCTTCGTGTTTGGATATGTTAATTGTTAAATTGCTTACTCCCTCCTTCCCCTTTTGTTCCGCGTTTCCATTTTGGGATGCCCCAAAATGCCTTTCCATTTTGAAAACGCAAATTTTCCAAAATTGTAAGTGTTAGTTCTTCCATGAATGGGCATGTGGGGTATTATTGGCAACTAGCACTTTTTGGATTTTGATGGACTGCATGAAATATACGTTTCCCTGGACAATTGAATTCGCAGAAGGGATCAACAAAAGGGGACTGCGATTGTATAATTTTAGTAATGCAAGAAAGAAGATTGGTTGTTTTCTGTCTTTTCATGTTGAGATATGAAACAAAAATGAGGGAAAAAAAAATGCCATATAACTAAAATTCTCCATATAGTTGCAACAAAAGCAGCTAAACCTAAGGATTTCAGACATTTGATATTATAACAAACCTCAATATTTTAGTTATTTGACAGGATTACTTGTAAAAACCGTCAAGCGATAATCAGTATGCTCGGATCAAATTTTCAAACAACACATCTCTTGTTCACAGAACCTTCCTATATACTCCACTAACGTGAGAATATTGAAATAGTCCGTCCAGATCACACTAAGGTCCGGGAGATGAAAGAAGCATGCACCAAATTTATATATGGATCAGCTAATATTTCTGAGTAGTCTCTGCAGGAGGAAATAGTCCCAAACATTTCTAAGGCATTTAATAGACTTAAAATTCTACGCTAACTTGGGAAGATTCTAGGTTCAAGTTAATTCGACATTACAAGGAGACATACTTTCATGTGATGTCAACTTGTGAAGGTTTGGTTCTATATTTTGGACATCATGGATATACAAGCTGCCAGTAGCCAAATTTTGTGCTTCCTGGCCTTGTATAAGATAATAGCACTATCCTGGAATATGTGATTGAAATATAAACAAAACCAAGTCGATTCACCGTTCTGCACTTCATAACTCTTCTGCCCATATTTGTACAACACTTTGCTAAGATTGGCAATAAGCACTAGTTCTAAAAATTGTTATAGAGAGCAATCATTTGCAATAAAGTTCCCTCCAGTATTAGTTGACTGATTAAAAAGTTTGCATAGACAACCACCTTAAAAGTTTTAGAGTCAATATTTAACAATCCCCAACAAAAGAGCAAGCAACAGTATACTTTAAGTTCAATTTATCTACCAAAGCTTACAAGATAGCACAGAGTGTTATTTTTCAATCCATTGCAGTTGGTGCAAATGCATCTTAGTCTTACCCAGCCACAAATACTGGGTATCTCTAAAAAAAGAGCAAGCAACTGTTTTCTCTCAGCTAATCATCAATTGGTTCTACCCGTAACATTATTAGCAAGTAAAAATATTTGGAAAAACATTGCTTCATTTCTCATTTTCTCCCCTCTTATCTTGTTTTTTTTGTTTTACCTTCTCAGTTCATTTTTCCTTTTTTGGCGGTTACCAAGGGGAAAGCCAGAGTAGTTTAGGAAACTTTGTGTTTGTTAAAAGACGCAAGAATTACCTGAGACCAGTATGAGATCCAAATGTTGTGTATCTCATGAGTGACCCCTGGGTCAGACAAGGCTTCGACTCATCGGCAGATGAAGCGCTCTTGCCTGTTATTATAAAACAAGGGAACAAGAAAAGTAAAACCACCACACATAAACATCATACAATAAAAAATGTATGTCGCATATCAATAGGACTGCAGGATTAGCCAACTGCATTTGGTAACAATGACCTAGCATTTCTTAACACAAATGGATTCCAAAACAGTTGCATTGGAACCAACCAGTAAAATTCCAAAAAAGTAAGCATAATGTTCTAGCCAACACCTTCAGGCACAACTTGCTGCAGCACATCAGGAGTTAACCAAGTGCTTTTTGCCCGTCAACCTCAAACTACACGAATGAAGGGTAGTAAATGGTGACTAGGATCCAAATTACCATGTTGTCGTAGAGTGACTATTAACGAGATTCAAAGGGGAAAATTACTCTTAACTTAAATTTACAATTGAAACCCTAACTTATATATTCGAGGAATAAAAGAGTACGCAGAATTTACAATCCTTATCCCTCTAACAACATCAAAAACAACAATACAACAATAACATAACCCATTTAGTCCCCAATAATTGGGGGTATGGGCTGGAGATGGATAGGAGACAGACCTAACCTTTGGCAATAAATGCACAAAGTAGCTGCTCCCAGATACCACTGAAACAGATGGATTGGAGACAGACCTAACCTTTGGCAATAAATGCATAAAGTGGCTGCTTACAGAATACCACTGAAATGGTGGTCCCCCTAAACCGTCGCGTTTGCTGCGGAATCATGACCTCAAATCAAAGCCAAAAGGCATCAGAGAGGGCAGACCCAAGAATCATTTTAATCCCAACAGCACTCCCGCATGATTATACCCTTAACATCTTCATGGTCTAAGACCAGGTTATTCAATCTCTAATAATCAAATCCACTCCTCCGTTTCCCTCTCACCCAACAACGAACTTTTAATCCCTCTCACCCAACACCCAACTTTTAATCCCAACTAGCACTCCCACATGATTATACCCTTAACATCTTCATGGTCTAAGACCAGGTTATTCAATCGCTAATAATTTACTAATCTTTCAACATGAAATTGGATTTTTAACGATTTAACCTAGCCGAAATCCTAAACTACACATATTTAACTAATCTTGCATAGCACTTAGAAAACATAACAATAGCTTTGACTTTTCTACGAAGCAATAGTAGTTTCAAAACTTAATCCAAGTGCAATACACCAAATACCACAGAAGTTTAATGACATTGGATGAATTTTACTACAATCAGGTAATAACTAATAAGGCATACCAACCTTTCCTTCTTCAATTTTCTCAACCCCAGAATCTGTCTTTCGAAGTCCGTGAACACGGTCACCAATACGAATAAGTCAAGAAACACGACCAGTCAATATTTGCCTAAGATAAAAGTCTTTTTCCATCATGGACACCTGAGATAAACTGTCAAGCATCGTTTTCAATGATTCAAAGAAAAAAATATATACATACATATATAAATATGAGAGAGAGAGAGAGAGAGAGAGAGAGAGAGAGAGAGAGAGAGAGAGAGAGAGAGAGAGAGAGAGAGAGAGAGAGAGGCAGGTCTGGGGCATGCTCCCAAGAACCTACAAGAAAGTAGGACCACCCAAAGAATAAGGCTTAAGGGGGTATCCTAAAGACCCATAAGGTAATTGTCAGCCTTCAATTGTCAAGGCATAGGAACTGGTAGGAGAAATTATTGAAATGCTCTTGGAGCAAGGCCATGTGGCACTCCAATTGTGTTGGGATTGGTAAAAACTGCGGTACTCGTAACTTTGGTGCTGGTATTTTAGGGAACAAAGCACCCAATAACCACTAGTGAGGAAGTAGAGTTATTGAATTGGATTCAATTCATACAAGAATATACAAGAAAGATTTGACAAATATATACTTTCTTCTCATTTTCCTTATCCTCCTAAACAAAATCTCCACTCTACTCTACCCCACGTTCTCAAAGAGAAATGCCCTGGGAAATGAAGGAGGATTCCAAAAAACATAAACCATCCGGTTCATGTTTTTCTCACATACAAGTGCCACATCCCTGGGATTTATAAATTCAAATTCCTCTAACTAAGAAATTGAAAACTTAACTACAGAACAATAAATACAACTAGAGCTAATTCATGAGATCCACTAAGGTTTCTGCCAATTGCAGAGACCTACCCGGAGGTTTTCAAATTATCAATGCCCTCCCTTGCTTTCCACCCAAGGCTGATATGCTTGAGTTCCTTTTTTCGTTGGATTTCATTAGTTTAGCTAATGAATTCAATTTGTACCTGTCGCAAAAGTTCCTAGGGATGTTGTAAGGGTAGCTCATATTTTACCTAAATCTATAAGGACTTCCTAATAAAAACAAGAATTATCCCATTTTTTCCACAAACCGAAAGGTTTTCTCATGTCAGTTACATTCATGATAACTACTAGCAACTATAGTATAATTTAGAAGAAGAAAGTACCTTCCCACACTGTTTCTCTTGACTCACCAACCCATAAGTGGTTCAAAATGAAAAACAAAAGACCAGAGTTAATCAATTACAACATGTAGACTTCTGCTTAAGGTGGTCAAACGACCTGACATTGATATACCAAACTTATTTCCTATGACTCAAAGAGGACCTTCCAACTAAAGCACTAAACTAGGGGACATGATTTTTGCCCTCTTTGTTAATATCATTACAAGTTGTTTCACTTCCGTTAAAACACCAACTGTGAGAGACTAGAGGTTAGGGTTATATAGCGATGGATGCAGGAGAAGCCACAGCGCCGCTGAGGTGAGAAACAAAAGAGGGAGAGAGAGAAACGGAGCCGGAGCCGGAGCCGGAGATGGAGATGGGTTCAATCGATTTAAGGTTCATCAATTTAGGGAATGAAATTAGCGAAAATTCAAAACGAAAACAAAAAAGCATACCAAATAAGCGAAAATTGAGTGAAAGCTCAAACTGAGCTGAGAGAAAGATAAATTATACATACCCACTCGAATGTAGAAGTAGCAGCGATTTTCCGGCGTCCAAGCATCAGTGAAGTCCACAAATTTGGGGCTCAACTCTCTGGGACTGTTGAACCTTCGTCATCGATTCTTCAGAGTGGAAGAGAGAGAGAGAGAGAGAGAGAGAGAGAGAGGATATCACCGACGTGAGACTAAAATGTTTACAAAGCCAAATTGGGGTGTTTGCACTCTTTTTTGAGGCAAGTGAAAAACTTTCAAATATAAGAAAGGAACGGTTCTATTGGTACAGATGGCTGTGCACAGATGGGTCTCGGGGACCCACTTTTGGGTCCCACACGAACGATCCGAGCCGTTCAATCATCTTAGAATAATTTTCCGAGAGGCCCCGCGAGAAATCACGTCCATCGGACTTGTGTAAGTGGTTGATCCAATAACCCCCGTTTCATTCAAGTAACTTTGTGTATGTATAGGTTTTAGGTTATTATTTTGAATCGATTGATTAACTTGAACTCTTTTTCATTGTGATCGAATGAATTATTTTAATACTTTCAATCTGTTGAATATTTGTGTACTAGTTTGCAAATACCAAGTTAGTCAATGGTTTTCAATGTTTGTGTTTGGGTGATTGAGATGGCCATGCTCGTAAGACGGATTGTGCCACTGGACAGCCCGTGAAAAAGACGGGTTGTGCCAGCGAGACGGTCCGTGCTATGGGATAGTCCATGCTTGTTGGCAACACAATTATTTTCTAGACGAATATCGATAGGGTTTGCAAGTCCTAGCAATATTCCTTCATGATTCGAAATATTATTCCTAACCTATACACAACTTAGTTACATGGTCGGGGTGGATTCGAAACCCTAGATCCTT
This sequence comes from Vaccinium vitis-idaea, assembly GCA_963854785.1. Lineage (NCBI taxonomy): Eukaryota > Viridiplantae > Streptophyta > Magnoliopsida > Ericales > Ericaceae > Vaccinium > Vaccinium vitis-idaea. The sequence goes on from OY978222.1 coordinate 25,843,147, forward strand.
TCTCCCATTAATTTCATCCAATTTTATTATTATTGCTCTTTTTATTTTAGTAATTCACAAAATCAATCACTCAATCTCTTTTTCCGAATTAAAATAGAAATTAATTGAAGTTAATGTAATTTGGCTGAATTGTCTCCGCGGATCGACCTCGGACTTGACCACTAATCTTCTGAATAAGGGTTAATTCCTTACTTTTATAAATATATTTTTGGTGCGAAAAACGACTTACCACCACCCAAACTAGAATTTGGTTGAAATCAACTGAAAAACTAAGCCTAAGTTAATTTCTCACAAGGCCCCTCGAAAATCATTCTACGATGAATGAACGGCTTGGATCATTTGTATGTGACCCACAAGTGAGTCCCCGAGCTAGTTGATACATTTTCTATTTCCAACATTTTATATGCGTAGAAGCGTTAAAAAAAAAACAAACATTATCCTGTCCCAATTTTCTTTTTTCATAGAGAAGAAAAAAAATCCCAAAAAAGAAAAAAAAAAAAAAAACCAGGACGTTAATGGTGCTATGTGGTGAAAACTGAAAAGTGGGATGTTCACGTGCCATCCCTCGTCTCCCACAGAAACCAGAAAAATAAACCCCTTCAGATTCTTATCCACTCCAAACCAAAATTGTGGACCAAACTACTAGAATTTGGTTTAGAGGACACCACGAAAAGTTCAATTGTATGATTTGTACTCAAGTCGTCACCTCTTACCTCACATTTCCTTAAGAGGCATACGTCCATCGGCACAGGTGGCCAAGTGACAAGAGCCACGAGGGACAAGTTAAACAAAAGCCAAAACAACTTTGGGCACTTATCATTGACACTCCAAATTAGTTACATTTCTGAAGCAATGAAAAAACGAAAACCATCAGAACTTCCGTTAATATATAAATACCAACACAATATCCTCTCAAAATCATCTCCACTCAATTAATCCCCACCAAACATGGAAATCACTTTCCCATACATCTCTCTCTCAGTTTTCTCTCTCCTCATTGCTTTCATATTCCTTTCACGAAAACTCCACCACGCTCACAACCTCCCTCCAAGCCCACCATCCCTTCCAGTCATCGGCCACCTCCACCTCATCAAAGAACCTCTCCACCGCACTTTCCACAAACTCTCCCAAACCCTAGGCCCCATCTTCTCCCTCCAGTTCGGGTCCCAACTCGTCGTAGTCATTTCCTCCCCGTCTGCCGTCGAAGAATGCTTCACCAAAAACGACATTGTCCTGGCCAACCGCCCCAGGACCACAGGCGGAAAATACTTCGGGTACAACTACACCACCATTTCTGCTTCCCCGTACGGCGACCACTGGCGCAACCTTCGTCGCATCATGTCTCTCGAAATCTTCTCCACCAGTCGCCTCAACGCCTTCCTATCTATACGCCAAGACGAAGTTAAACACCTACTTCACAAATTATACCAGAAGTCGTCGAACGATTTTGCAAAAGTTGAAATGAAGTCGAAGCTCTCGGATCTCACGTTCAACATCATTATGAGAATGATTGCGGGAAAACGGTATTATGGCGAGGATTTGGAGAATTCAGCGGAGGCAGAGGAGTTTCGGGAGCTCGTGAGAAAGGCGTTCTTGGCAGGCGGTACTGCTGGCGCGTCGAACCCCTCTGAGTTCTTGCCGGTTTTACGTTGGATTGATTACAAGGGTTTTGAGAAGAATTTGGCGAAAACTCATAGCAGGATTGACAGGTTAATGCAAGGGTTGATCGATGAGCATAGGAGGGATAGGAGTAAGAATACGATGATTGATCATCTGCTTTCATTGCAAGAGTCACAGCCAGAATACTATACAGATGGAATCATCAAAGGGCTTATCATTGTAAGGACATGAAAATATCCCCAATGCATCCTTTCTCTTTTTCCATCTCCCTCTAATATTTCTTTATTTGAGATTAAAATCCTCCTCTGACTCGTATTATAAAATTTTCCTCGATTAGAAAAAATATGACCTCTTGTTTTTCAAAAAAATAACACCAAAATGGTTTTGATCATAACACTGACAGTATCAAATCAGTCTTAAGAAAGAAATTGTTTTCATCTTTTTGCAATTATGACAATATTTTGCAACTGCCTCAAAGCTTAATGGACTCAGTGCACATATATTTATGCCAAGCACTTCATAGATTTGTTTTTTTCCCACTCAGAAAAATTCTATATTGTTCCTAATTTTATTGACTTGTGATATGAAGGTCATGATACTAGCGGGGACCGACACGTCCTCAGTGACAATGGAATGGGCAATGTCCCTTTTGGTGAACCACCCAGAGGTGCTGAAGAAGGCTATAGCTGAAGTAGACGCTCATGTTGGCGAAGATCGCCTGATTGATGAACACGATCTCAGCAAGCTCCCTTATCTTAAAGCCATCATATCAGAAACCTTTCGACTTTGTCCGGCAGCTCCATTGTTATTACCGCACATGGCATCTGATAATTGTACCATTGGGGGATACAACGTGCCACGTGACACACTCTTGTTGGTTAATGCATGGGCCATTCACAGGGACCCTAAGACTTGGGATGACCCAACAAGCTTTAAACCTGAGAGATTTGAAGATGGGGGAGTGGAGGGACACAAGTTAATGCCATTTGGGTCAGGAAGGAGGGCATGTCCTGGGTCAGGCTTAGCACAGCGCGTTGTTGGCTTGGCCTTAGGGTCATTGATCCAGTGCTTTGAGTGGGAAAGGGTGGGCGAGGATCCTGTTGATTTGAGTGAAGGAAATGGACTTACCATGCCAAAAGCTGAGCCATTAGAAGTGAGGTGCAAAGCACGTGATGTCATGAAGAAGGTTCATCTGTGATGGTGCAAATGATGCTTGAGCAATTTTTTTGACATGTTGTATGCAGTTCTTGTTGTTATAGTTTGATTTTTATGTTGCAATAGTTTAATTTGTGTTTTGCATTTTTTTTAACTGTAGTATGAATTTCGTGTTGTTATAGTTAAAGTCCATCCGGAAACTTTAAAGTTCCCATAGGGTCATATATGAATTATTGATTTATCTATTTCAATGAATTAGATCTCTTCTTGTAGTAATTTCTTCTAGATTGTGCGAAATGGGAAAAACCCTAGCAACACCCTGTGTCGTGATTTTTTAGAGCGCCTGTATAAGGGCGGGGAAGCTAATTTCATCCAATTCTTAGGCTTTTGCCCTAGTTTGCTTCATAGATATATTGGACTTCATTCTTCTTCTCTAAAGGTTATGGATTGTGGTATGGATCTAATATCATCATTTTCCTACTTTCGTTCGTGTTCTAAATTTAGAAAATGCTGGACTTTACTTGCGATTAAGAATACACAAACATCAATAACAAAAACTTCAAATTTTTTCGAACATTTATTTAGTTCTGTAAATCTTTGGGATAGGCTGGAATCAACTAAGGTGTAAACTGATTCTTTGACTGTTAATCGATCTTTTGATGGATCAAATTTGAATCGATGATTTTATCTCAAAGGGCTTATCATTGTAAGGACATGAAAATATCCCCAATGCATCCTCTTAATTTCTTTTTCCATCTCCCTCTAATATTTCTTTATTTGAGATTAAAATCCTCCTCTAACTCGTATTATAAAATTTTCCTTGATTAGAAAAAGTATGACCTCTTGTTTTTCAAAAAAATAACACCAAAATGGTTTTGATCATAACACTGACAGTATCAAATCAGTCTTAAGAAAGAAATTGTTTTCATCTTTTATGAAATTGGTGAAATTCTATTGGATGGAATTGGTGAAATTCAATTGGATAGAGCTGATTGGTTATATAATGGGCCGTGGAAAGTCAGTGTGCTATGGGCTTTTAATTTACGTTGGAAGCATTTGCCTTGCATTGATACTACTCTTAACCCAGTTTCCACGTGGGATTAGTGATGGAAACTGTGCACATGGGATTAGTGGGCCACACCATTAGGATTGGGAAGAATTATAGGGCTGTTGGAAGGAGACCACATGCATAAGAGAGGTCGGCTAGTGTTTTACATAGCACACCTGTAACAGCTCATAAAAAGGGGACTAACTCATAACATAAGGATTATTCAGAAACGAAGGGATTGAAAAACAGGGGCTACGGCTTCTTTTTGGCAGCTGATGTCTAGCTAAATTCTCATGTAGGGGGAAGATGAAGCCCCGCTCCAAGTAACGATGTGTTTTGTATGAACGAGGATTTTTATTCGGTTAAGATTATATGATCAGAACTTGTTTTAATTGTTTTGATTCTTCCAATCAGCTGCATATTTATATACTAGTTTCAAATACCCGTTCATATAACTGTTTTCAATGTTGTGCTTTGGTTCTGAGATAGCTCGTAGGATGGATCGTGTCATTAGGTGGTGTGACACCGTGCTAGTGATCAGATGGTCTGTGCTATGGGATAGTCTATGCCTTTTAACAATCACAAATATCTTCTTGTTGTTTGTCTTAGCGATAATTATTTATCGATTCGAATAGGGAACTTATCGATTCGAATAGGAACCCGATTTATGTGAATGCATGGTTATGTGGTAGGGATGGATTTCAAACCCTAGACTTTTTTCTCTCACCATCTTCATCTAATTAATTTCAGTTTTCTTTAATAATTAGCTTTCCAAAATCAAACATACCAATCATCTTTCACTGAATTAAATTCGAAACCAATCGAAAGTGGTATGTCGTTTTCGTACCAAAAATATAATTTATAAAACTTGGAGTTAACTACTACTCTGTAGAATAGTGATTAAGACCGAGATCGTCCACGGGGAGTAAAAAGCTAAGTTGCTGCAGTTTCAATTGATTTCTAATTTAATTCGGAAACAAAGTGGATGGTTGGATTTGATTTGATTAAACTAATGATTAAGCTAAAATTTAAACAAGAAGTGATTGCGGTTTGAAAATAAGTGAGAGAAGGGACTAGGGTTACCGATTCAACCTCCCCTTATAATATAATTATGCGAAATCTAGAGTTTCATTCAACTAATAACCAGACCACCGTAGGGTAGCAAATCCTATCGATAATCCCCAAAAATATTATCAAGATTCGTACTCCGTATAGACTATCTCAACACGGCACGGACCGTCTCACCGGACTTAACGGGCGGCACGACCCGTCTCACGTCGTATAATCTATCTCAGAAACTATCTTGAAGCTTTAATAACCATTGTATGACGGTATTTAATAACGCGCATATAAATACGGTATGAAAATTGGAACAATAAAAACTTCATAAAAATTATGAATCATCCGAGTCATACAATCAAAAGTTGAATATGAAACCCCAAAAATCTAACAATTATATTACTTGGAGAGGCATCCTCGTTACCCTAGTCGAATAGTTTAGCCGCTCATGGAGTTAGAACAAATAAACATGAAATAAATAAATTCCATTGAAACAGATTTAAAGCACACAAAAGGAATGAAATATTAAACCCCCAGCCGTGGTCTTGAAATTCTGAAAGTCGAACTAAAACCGCAGCAGTGTGGTTTCTCTGTACTGCTCCGTGATCTACCCTTTTTGCGCCGCTCTACTGTTATGCGAGAAAATAAGTGATGCCTTTTCCAAACCCTGCTGCCTCCTTTTATAATGTGCCACTGAGAGTTATACATGGGCTGCCCAAAATTCCTTTCCTAAATTTCACAATTATTCCCTTTCAAAACTGATTTGGTGGCCCCCTTGTTATAGTATGCCGACTGACGCCAGCATAAAACATCCCGGAATTGTGAAGAGCCCAAACTTCATTTATCAAGTAGTATTTCGAAGCCCAGCTGGAACTAGTAAAGTGCGGCCCGCGTGTAAATCAATCCAATACTCGTGGCTTCAATAAACTAACACCAAAATTGTATTCTTTTCCACCGAGTATGCCGCTGCCATTTCCTGGGCTTAATCCAATTCCTTTGGTTGCTTTTAAATTGGACTCATCACTTCGACTACGTGAACGGTGCAATTTTACTCGGACACTATATTAAATCTCTGGTTTTGCACGTTAGCTCCAATTTTTATTCGTGTGTTCTCAAGTCCTGAAATAAGAAAAACGAGTATCAAGCTCCGAATAATATATTAAAAGAGCGTAACAACGATAAATTAGGGGCCGCCAACGAGCACATTTGCACCCCTATCAGAAAGTAACGTAATTTAGCCAAATTGTTTTCGTGGATCGATACTCAGACTTAGCCACTATTCTCTGAAGCAGTAGTTAATTCCTTGTGTTTATAAATTTAATTTTGATACGGTATGACATGGTCATTGGGATTGATAAAATCAACTCATTGGTGTCCAAATAAAGCTACGAAGCTACGAAAAGCAGCAATGAAGCTAACTCTATGGGTCTTTCATGACCAAATTGATAATGCATTTGCTTGTTCTGATGTTGAAACTTGGCATTGTTGATTCCAATTCAGGATCAAAACCCTCGGCTAGCTAGGGCAACAAAGAGTGGTGGAGTTACCATAACACCACTTCAGGGTCCGACTAGAAGTGCAGTTGCTTCTATTGTCAGAGCTCCGAGTACGGGTGCTATGTCTCCTCTTATTCAAGGGGACAAATTGGAAGGTAAAGCTAACTTGAAGGCTTAGACAAATGAGAAGATTTTACTTAATCTACTACTACTTTAAAAAACATGAAGCATCCAAATTGTTTCCCACACTTTTTGCCTTCGAAAAATACCCCTTGCTAAAGCTCCAAATAACTAACCCAACCAATTACGAAAAGCCTGTTGCCTACTCCCAAGACCCTACAAAAAAACTGCCTTCTCCGTATCAGTAGACACTAGACAGTTCCCACCGTATCCGTTATTCGCCGTATCGAAATGCCGAACAACACATCCAAAAAAAAAAAACGGCACAATGAATTACAAATCAAACTGCAATCTAAGGCTATTTTTGGTAACATTGCCAATTTTCTGTTTTCTGCTTTCTGTTTCTATTTTTGTAAACAAGTTTCTATTTTTTTTTTATTCAAAACAAAAACAAAAAACATATTTGTGTCACCTTGTTTTCAAAAAGAAAAATGAAATATGTTTGACATGAACAGTACAATTCCTCATGTACAAAGGTTACGAAACAGGTACATTTAACACAAAAATCACCAAACCTCCTGTTCTTCCAACCTTACAAATCTCTTGATAAATTTCACTTTCTGTGTTTTCTATTTTGGAATCTGATTGCGACAATAACCTAAAGAACCGAGAAAAAGAAGAAATCTAGAAGAACCAACGATCCAAAGTCAAAGATTGAGAGAGAGGGAGGCAGAGAGCTAGCACCATTTGGATGGCCATTAGAAAAGCTGTGTTAATTTGCAGTTGGCAGTGGCATGCCGAAGCCGGAAAAAGTTAAAGAAATTGGGGGTTTAAGTGGGGGGGGGGGGGGGGGTGGGTGGGAGAGAGAGAGAGAGAGAGAGAGAGAGAGAGAGAGAGAGAGAGAGAGAGAGAGCAGATCCAAAAGAAGAAGAAGTTAAAGAAGGGGAGAGGTAAGAGATTTCGGTGGAGAGAGAGAGAGAGAGAGAGAGAGAGAGAGAGAGAGAGAGAGAGAGAGAGAGAGAGAGAGAGAGAGAGAGAGAGAATTGTTGGTGACAGGGATTGAACCTAGCCGATGCGTGGGATAAGTGCTCCCAGCTCTGTTCACGCAAGAAATGGAAATGTTGGCAGCCGGTAAAGTGGAGTTTTTCAACTTTCACAATTTTCAAAAATAGTGAGAGTGAATTATATAATTTGTAAGTGAAAGTAGTACACCAAACAAACTTCCTTCCTCAATTTTTGAAAATTTTGAAAATAAAAACAGAAAACTGAAAGTAAAAGTGTTGCCAAAGAAGGCCAACTGTGCGTGATTTTCTCTCTCTCTCTTGGCAGAGCATAAACGGTGAGTTCTGCTTCAACTAAAGGAACTACGCATCAAACTGCAACCAAACTGTGCCTCTCTCTCTCTCTCGGCAACACATAGACGGTGGGTTTCGCTTCAACTTCACCATTAGTTTATTTGTTATGTTTTCAGCTGTCCCAGTGATTTGCCTACTATGTGTTTGATACAATGTGCCAATGACAATAACCGAACTCATCATCACACACCCACACAACAAAGAGGTAATTGAATTTGCCCTCAGTATATATGTCCCCTAAGTTCCTTGCATCATTGTTCTGTTTAGTATGTGTTTCACCCTTTTTCTTCTGCAATTGGTGAGAAAGAAAATCTCAAAGATATAATTAACTAAAATTTCTTCGAGTTTAATTCATAGGCCATTGCCAGAACATCAATTGCAGTATAAGCTATTGTCAAAATTAGGCAACAAATAACAATATATGTATAATGATGATTAATAATGGCACTTGAGAAACTAAAGCATAAGTTAATCACTTACAAACAGTAATCATCACAAATAGTAGACAAGAATGTCCAAATTTCATCATTCGCTGGAGAACAAATTCTTCCAAAGGATTTGCAATAGAACAGGGAGCGAAATTGGGTAGTTTGAGGAGATAAAAGTGTTGGGAAACGAATCCCAGAACCCAGTAATTACGCGTACAGCTTAAACAACAAAAATAAACACAAACCCTACAAGGCGGAATTAGGGTTTACCTCTCATCCGTAGACACGAACGCTGGTCGACTTGTTTATTTTATAACTTGACAGACCTAATTACTGTATGCAACAAGTTTTGCTCGACAGTACCTCATGATCTTCTGCCATATTCCCTTATATCTCGATCATGTAGCCAAGTGTGGACTTCTACATGATCTCTTTGTTCTCTCACTCACAGCCTCTATTCTAATTTTCTGAATGACTGTCTTTTGACCTAGAGAACATAACGATATATTTATAGGGCTAGAGCAGGGACCTGAGGAGAAATAAATCTGGGCTCCTTGTGTAAATAAGAAAACCTAATCCCACCCGGATTCTATTCTTATTTCACAAATTATAATTCACACCACTAAAGAATTATAATTGCACTCCCATCTTTATCTCGATTATATTTCGAGCTCCACGTTATTAAATACTTATTAATCTCCCCACGTTAAGATTACAGATACCCGTTGATTAAATGTCGATTACTAACAATCTCCCACTAATCAACATCTTATAAAACACCTTGAGACTAACCACTTAACTTATTCGATATGTCGGATACAAATATCCACTTGCAGGGTTTGACATAACCGAAACTTATAAGTTTACTCAAGGGGGTATCATCAATCTCTAACGAGACGTGGATTCTATCAATAATTAATATCCATATATTTCATGCATATAATGTTGTGACCCAACTCACCAAGACTATTGACCGTGAAAAAAGATCTCACTTTATAATGAATCAAAGTCAACAACATTAAATGTATATATGTATTAATTATATCCGGATTAAGAGCATAAGTATTCTTAATAACTATAAGGTTCTAATTGTCTTACAAGGTCAGTACTAAGACAATTACCTTAAAGCGGTCCTGTTCAATACACACAAAATGTACTAGCACAATGAGTCGGAACTAGAACCGTTCCCTGTAGTCAAGACAAACCTACTAAAACATTGTACTACAATCCTACTAATGGTGCGTCAAATTTCATCTAAGATTGTAAACCAAAACTTATATTCCACAAGAACCGATGATCCAATCTTCTGTGTGTAAGCCGCACTCTACACACTGGATTATCTACTATGTAGAATAAAAGACACATGCACGATATACAATTATATCACGCAAACATTGCCCATAATAGATTCTCATCAAAAAGGGATAAAACTGATTAATAATTAACTAATTAAATATTAATCCATTACATAAAAGCATGGCTTTTAGTATAAGTTTCAAACAATCTCCCACTTAGACTCAAAACCATGCTGCCACGCATCTCACTTCCATGCCCTTTACGTGACTATCAAAAGTCTTGGCATGTAAGCCATTTGTAAAAGGATCTGCTAGGTTGTTTGCTGATGCAATCTTGGTCCCAGCTACATCACCTTTCTATACGATCGCTCGAATCAGGTGATACTTACACTCGATGTGTTTTCCCTTCTTATGAATCTTTGGCTCCTTTGAGTTAGCAACTGCACTACTATTGTCACAATAGATTGAAATTGCTGACTGTATCAAAAGTACCACTTCTAGATCCATCAAGAAGTTCTTGAGCCAAACGGCTTCTTGGCTACTCCAAAAACTGCCACATACTCGGTCTCCATGGTGGAATCTACAATACACGATCACTAGATACTCCACCAACTCATGGCTCTACCTCCTAGGGAAAACACATATCTCGATGTTGACTATCTGGAACTCTTATATAACATAAAGTCTTAATCTGCATACCCACAAGGCACTAGACTGTCTGACTGGTAAACTAATGTATAATCCTTAGTTCTTTTCAGATACTTGAGTATACATTTTATATCAGTCCAATCTTCTTGTCCAGGGTTAGATTGAAATCTGCTAACCATGCCGACAGCAAAGCAAATATCAAGTCTACTTCACAGCATAGCATACATGAGGCTTCCTATTGCTGAAGCATTAGGAACTCCTTTCATTTTCTTCATCTCTTCAGATGTCTTAGGACACTGATCCTTGGATAGATTGACTCCGTGTCCGAAAGGAAGCAATCCTTTCTTAGAATCCTGCATGCTAAAATGGGCAAGGATCGCATCGATATAAGAAACTTGAGAAGCCCAACATCCTTTGCTAGATGTCGTAAAAATTTAATCCCAAGGATGTGACCGGCTACTCTTAAATCCTTCATATCGAATTGGCTGGATAACCACAACTATACCGAAGATAACACTCCGACATCATTTCTGATGAACAAGATATCATGCACATATAGCAATACAAACACCACCACATTTCCATTGCGCTTCCTGTACACACACGACTTATCCAGACATTGATCAAAACCAAAAGACTTGATTGCTTGATCAAAACGGATGTACCAAGACCTAGATGCCTGCTTAAGTCTATAGACTTCTTAAGCTTGCACAACATGTGCTCTTGACCTTTTGCTATGAATCCATCTGGTTGCATCATGTAGATGCATTCATCCAGATTGCCATTAAGGAACGCAGTCTTCACATCCATTTGCCAAATCTCATAATCGAGATGAGCCACAATGGATAAGAGAATCCGGATGGACTTAAGCATGGCTACCGGCGAAAATGTTTCCTCATAATCGATCCCTTCTTTTATAGTATAACCTTTCGCAACAAGCCTAGCTTTATAGGTTTCAACCTTCCCGTCCGCTCCTCTCTTCCTCTTATAAATCCACTTGCATCCGACGGGTTTTATCCCTTTGGGTGGTTCTACAAGATCCCAGACTTTATTTGAGTACATAGACTCCATCTCTGAATTCATAGCCTTTTGCCAAAATTCTACATCTATATCTTGTAATGCCTCATTGTAGTTAAAGGGATAGACATGTTGTTCATCAGGGATCAAATCACAAGATTCTCCCAACAACGTATACCAATTGGGTGAAACAATAACCCTCCCACTACGACAAGGTATTGGTGTGTTAACAACAATTTCATGTGATGTAGCCTCTTGTACTATTGGTATTGAAGAAGTCTGTGCCGATCTATTTTCTCTCAATTCTTCTAGAACAATCTTACTACTGGGCTTGTGATCTATGACATAACATTCCTCTAAGTATCAAGCATTGGTGCTAACAATGACCTTATGATCCTTAGGACTATAAAATAGAGCAACTTTCGTTCCTCTAGGGTACCCCACCAAAACAAACAAACATTTTTCCTTGATTCCAATTTATCTGCTTTCCCTTTCAGCACATGTGCTGGACTACCCCAATTCTGAACATGCCATAGACTAGTTTTGCTCCCAGTCCACAGTTCTGTGGGTGCAGTTGGTACTAGCTTAAATGGTACCAAGTTAAGAATGTACGCTATTGTTTCTAGTGCATGTCCCCAAAAACGAATATAGTAAATTTGAATAAGTCATCACTGATCTCACCATATCCATAAGAGTCCTTTTCTTCTTTCTGCTACACCATTATATTGTGGCATACTTAGTGCAGACAACTGGGATGTAATCCCTTCTGCTGCCACTAGTTCCTAAATACTTCCAAGAGGTATTCGCCACCACGATGAGATTGCAGTGTCTTGATTCATTTATCCAGACGCTTTCCCGTTTCCGGTCTATGCTCCTTGAATTTCTCAAAGCATTCGGACTTACGGTGTATCAAATAAATGTAACCATGTCTTGAGTAATCATCAATAAAAGTATTGAAATACTCAAAACCACCTCTATCCCGAATTTTCATAGGTACACACAGATCAAAGTGAACCAATTTCAACGTTTCATTGGCTCTCCTTTTTCCTTAAAAAGGACATCTTGGTCATTTTATCTTCCAAACAGGATTCACAGACCGGAAGTGCCTCCACTTCTAATGAACCCAAAGATCCATTTCTAACCAGTCTAGAAATTCTATTTAGATAAATATGACCAAGGCGTAAGTGCCAAAGATACGTTTGGTTCAACTTATAAGGCTCATTTCTCTTATATGCCAATCCATTAGTGTTTATTCAGTTCATTTAGTTGCATTGTAGGAACGATATCATTAATAACGTAGAGATTGTCATCTAATGAATCATAACAGATAAAATGTTTATTTAACTTAATAACCACAGAGTTATTAAAAATAAACCAAATATCCATTTACAACCAAATTAGAAACCGAAACTAAGTTTCTCCTAATTCAATGATCATAAAGACAATCTCTTGAAATTAAACGCCTACTGCAACTGCTGCTACTTTTGTAGCACTTCCCATATGTAGACAAATCTCTTAATCACTAAGTCTCCTGGTTTCCTGGAACCTTTGCAATAAATTGCAAACACGATTAGTGGCACTCGTATCCACACACCAGGTACTGGTAGATAACACCGCTAAACATGATTCAACTATTAGTGAAAAAAAAAATTCCTTGATTATTCAATTTATTGAGATAATTCGGGTAATCTTCTTCTAGTGTCCTTTATGCTTATAGTGAAAACACTTGCCATAAGGCTTTTTCACTCTACCTCCAAGCTCATGAACTGTCTGAGGAACCGTGGCTTGTTGTTGAATTTTTTCCTACTTCTTGCTGCCTTCCGGCTAAGAAGTAGAAACCTCTTCAACTACAATTACAGTTGTCTATTTATTAACCAAGAGACCCTTGGCTAATTTAACTCTCTTTCAGCAGTTTCGTCAAAAATAATGCATTTTGTTCATATTGTAATTCAGGCGGAACTGCTGAAAAAACTTGGTAAGCAACTGGAGCACAATATCAACCTGGGTTTCCCCATTGATTTAAGCTCCTGGGATTTCTAGTTCATTCAAAAGACCTATTATCTTCAGAACATAATCCCCTTACTAGGGTTCCTTTACCAATGGTTAATTCCCCAAATCCCACATTACAACTTGCCTAGCCGCACCCCAAATCTTTATTTTAGGTTATGCATCATGTCATAGGCAGTTTCCAAAAACTGATGCTGATGTTGCAATACATTCGACATAGAAGCTAAAATGTAACACTGCGTCATCTCATCAGTTGTAACCCAATCCATATATACCGGATTTCAGGTTCTGTTGCAATTTCAATGGGTTTGATAGAGCACACCTCAGAGAACACAAATTTGGTCCCCTAAGCAGTCGACACAATATCCAGATCCTTTTCTAGTCAAAATAATTAAGACCAGTAAATTTGTTTGACAATGTCATCAAGTGGATTGAAAAAGTCCATTTTTTTGAATCTGAGAATCATATAACAACAATTATGAAGGGCAATTAAAACTTTTTGTATTTCTATTAAATTGGTTCCCTCAACCAGTCTATTAAAAGAAAAACATTAGCAACCCTACACACCGTGAAGAGTATGCCTCGATGGGTAGGTCCACTACTCTTCATCATTCGTGTAGATAGGCACAACCTTTTAATTTTACTATCTAGACACTAAACCGTGCCCAATAAAATTAAATAGCAATTTGCTTCGGTCCTATAAATAAAAGCAGTGACTCAGATGGAGAGGATACTTGTTATTTATAGCTAAGTGTATACCATTACCTAACTTCAAGATCCATTGTTCCATAATGAACTACCCCAGATGGAGGAGTAGTCCACACAACAATTATCTTGGAGCTATCCTCTAAGGAAGTACGTACTGATGATGCCATAATTAATTTCGTCCGATGGGGAGGAAGACACTAAAACCAACACACAAAACTTAATTATATCATCTACATACTAGTAATGGAGACCATGGGATTTATACAAAATAAACTCCCTCTCCCACTTAGTAATTTAAAAAATTTGTGAGGGTTATCAAAATTAACATGTTTGCAAAAACCGTGATCTAGGTCAAAAGCCAAATATTACCATGTTGTCCAAATATGGTAAACTATCACACATGCAAACAAGATAAATATACAAATATTCATAAAAAGGAAACATAAATAATATGTATCCCAACTATTATGGTCAAAGATGCAATCCTTGAGCAATAAGGAATCCTTCCAGTCTTGAAATCCTTAAGCAGTCAGGAATCCTTCGAGTCTTGAAATCCTTAAGCAGTAAGGAATCCTTTCCAAACTTGAAATCCTTGAGCAATACATATGTTGAAGACTTAGATACTTTGAATCAATCAAGGAAACCAAAATCCAACCATACTTAGGCAAGAAAAATCGGATCTGAAATTTTTCCCGAGTAAACTTCACAGCCTTCAGTATTTTGGACTTTTCTCCCTCATCCGAACTCCGATCGAACTGATTCCAATTGGGTTGGATTCGAAATTCAATTATCTACAACTTCTGTGAAGAACAGAATTTCCAATTCCGATGTTTACTGGGTCAAAACAGCCTTGCAATCTGACCCTAAAAATCTGGAAAAATTCTACTGCGAGCCAAACATTCTTTTTTCTTGACAAAACTTATCTTCTTGTCAAAAAAGATTGTTTTCTCCGCATCGTATGCTCCATTACAGAATCTGTAATCTTACATCAGATCTATATATCTAAAACGATACAACTGAAGAAACAAAGATTACATCAAAAACTTATGCCTCCCACATACTACTATTACAGATTACAAAACTAAACTTGTAATAAAAAACAGTAATAGTAACCACGCATAAAACAATTACAAAGCGTGGGATCCAATCACACAATCAAACACATGCGTGACCATAATAGTGGGATAATCGATTCTGCAAAACAGACGTTAGAACAAACTAGAACTCTGCAAAACAATGGTTAGCACAGTTCTATATCTATGTTCTACGGACAACATGGCTTGTTTAATCCGTACGCATGATTACAGCCCGCTCTGATACCACTGTTGGGAAACGAATCCCAGAACCCAGTAATTACGCGTACAGCTTAAACAACAAAAATAAACACAAACCCTACAAGGCGGAATTAGGGTTTACCTCTCATCCGTAGACACGAACGCTGGTCGACTTGTTTATTTTATAACTTGACAGACCTAATTATTGTATGCAACAAGTTTTGCTCGACAGTACCTCATGATCTTCTGCCATATTCCCTTATATCTCGATCATGTAGCCAAGTGTGGACTTCTACATGATCTCTTTGTTCTCTCACTCACAGCCTCTATTCTAATTTTCTGAATTACTGTCTTTTGACCTAGAGAACATAACGATATATTTATAGGGCTAGAGCAGGGACCTGAGGAGAAATAAATCTGGGCTCCTTGTGTAAATAAGAAAACCTAATCCCACCCGGATTCTATTCTTATTTCACAAATTATAATTCACACCACTAAAGAATTATAATTGCACTCCCACCCGGATTCTATTCTAATCCCTCAGGACGATTGATTTAAAAAGTTTGGTCCCTCAGGACGATTGATATAAAAAGTTTTGTCCCTCAGGACGATTGATTTAAAAAGTTTTGTCCCTCAGGACGATTGATATAAAAAGTTTTGTCCCTCAGGACGATTGATATAAAAAGTTGTCCCTCAGGACGATTGATTTAAAAAGTTTTGTCCCTCAGGACGATTGATATGAAAAGTTTTGTCCCTCAGGACGATTGATATAAAAAGTTTTGTCCCTCAGGACGATTGATTTAAAAAGTTTTGTCCCTCAGGACGATTGATATAAAAAGTTTTGTCCCTCAGGACGATTGATATAAAAAGTTTTGTCCCTCAGAACGATTGATATAAAAAGTTTTGTCCCTCAGGACGATTGATTTAAAAAGTTTTGTCCCTCAGGACGATTGATTTAAAAAGTTGTCCCTCAGGATGATTGATTTTGTAACGCCCCCAAAATTTGGGTTTGTTAATAATGAATACATAAATAATAAATAGGGTTTTACAACAGTAACCCCAAAGAAATTACATAAATCTTCCTGCCAAATACAATCACTCTACAGGGTTGACTAGGTTTCTCTATTCCATCGCACGGTCAACCATTCCGGTGACATCCTGCTCTGCTCCGTAGGCCTTCGAGCCATAATACTCCTCCTGTTCATCTCTATAGTCTGACATAATACGTCCGAGTCGCACATGCAACATCATGGTATTATGCCAGGGTTACACAAATGCAACACCGTGAGCAAAGCCCAGTAGTTCACTATGCTAAACTTCTAAGTAGCAATTCTAGAACAATAAGTTCATAAACGGTAATGCAGACTTGTTAACGGAAAAACCATGAAATGCACTGTGCGTGTCCATACGGATCAGAGTAAAAATGCGCAGTAAAAATAATTCATTTCAGTATCTCAAAACAGTGTCTCGTCTCAGTTTTCTCAAAACGGTAACTCGTATCAGTTTTTCTAACAGTGTCTTGTACCAATTTCCTAGCTTCGGCATTCTTCTCCAAATTTCAACTAATTCGATCATCTCACACCACTCTGAAAGTTATTGGTCCGTTTACGCCTCCTTTCAGCTGACGGTACCAACCCTTTCCGCTCGAGGCCCCGGTTGTCGTGCATCACCGAACTTAACAGCCTGTTTGCACGGTCCGTCCACCTCGCGACTCACACGACACGGTCCCGGTTGCCTTGCATCACCGAACTTAACAGCCTGTTTGCAAGACCGTTCACCGTGTGTTGTGCATGCTTAGCCCAAACATCCAAGTTCTCTCCGCGAACTGGAAGTGGTGCTTTCGCTGCACTACCGCATTAAAACCATTCCTTCAAGTTCTCTCCGCGAATCTTGAGGTGGCAACAAAATCATCTTATCTCATTTCATTTCCCAAAATTTCATTTTCCGATAATTTCATTTTCATTCTCATCTCTATTTTCTCATTAATAGCTATTCAATTTCACGACCGGTGTCGTAATTTATCGCGTACGTGCTCAAAATCATGCTCATGCAATATTCCATAATTTCTCTCTAAAATTCACATTTCACCAAATAGACATTTCTAACATAAAATCATACATCTTGATACACCAATTCTCTAAATTATACTATTTCCTCTAGAAACCTTCCCACATAAAATTATGTACATTTTAATGCACCAATTTCCTTTAAAATAATATTCCTTCTAAAAATCCTCTCACATAAAATCATATATTTAAAACTCTCCAAAAATAATATTTTCTAATTCTCTCAAATTTATTCCTCATCAAAAATCTCATTTCTTCCTTGTCCTTTTTCAAAACTATTTTATTTCTTTCCAAAAGAAATAAAACAAATCAACTTGCTCTCTAAAATAATTTAAACAAAACTCTTTTCTAGAAATCTCTTGCCAAAAATCCACCATAACTAATTATGAACTTTCTAAAAATATTTAATCTCTCCAAAAATATACTCTTTATATTTCTAGAAAACTTTCTTGCTAATAAACTCAAATAAAACATCTTTTTCATATCTAGTAAAATTACAATTTTCTTTCTAGAAAATTTAATCAACTCCATTTACTTCTCTTTCTCAACATAGTCATAAAACATGCTCACAAATAATATGATAAAAACATTTCTAGAAAACATTTGTGAAAAACTCTCTCTTCATATTATTTATTAAGAACTCCATACTTTCTTTCAAAAATTTCCATAAAACAATTAATATTTCTTTCTATAAGAACAAATCTCCCACTATGAAAAGTAAATCTATTATCTAAGAAAGATTTTCTTAAACAATAACCATTAATTAAAACAACAATGATTCACTAATTCTTCCATGAAAAATAACATGATAATACTAGAACCTTGTCTAGAAAAATACTTATCTTCTAATCAACTTCTAATCACTTCTAATCACTTTCTAATTACTTCTAACCAATTTCTAATCACTTTAATCTTACTAATTTCACTTCTAATTTCATGAAGAACTATTCTAATTAGAACCTCATAAACTTTCTTGTTAGCCTTCTAACATGAAATCCTCTTTCTTAATCACTAAGAAACATGCTTAGTAATTTAATACATGCATAATTTAACCCAATCAAACTCTAAAATCATGCTTAGAAAATTAATTAGAACAACATAATTAAACTAGAAATAACTAATTAGAAGAGTAGTTTAGTAAACTACCTTAATTTCCGGGTGTAAACCGGAAGCCGATTAGCAATCCTTTGGAGTAGAAAACTCTTAATCTACCTAGCTAACTCACTAATTAACTTAGTAAGTAGCGAAATTAGAACCCTAACTAGTTGGTTACAAGGTGGTTAAAGTAGTTGGTTGTTGGGAATTTGGGAGACAAGCAAAGAAGGAAAGATAAAAGGTGGCCAAATGAACAAAGTATGGGCTATTTATAGACAAAGTGACCTCTCTCTTCCTCTTCCAAAATTTTCGGTTCTCACAGCCTCTCTCTACCGAAAATTTCAAGTGTGGGGTGATGAATGTGCATTAAGTTGGCACATGGCAAGTACCAAGGTGGCAAGTCTAGGCCTAGGTAGGAATCTAGGTAGGAATCTAGGTCCTATGGGTCTAGATGCTTGCTAGATGAACCAAATGGGGTAAATACAATGTAGGAACAATGGTGGGGGAAAATATACCTCCTGCTGTGTAGGTTTTTGCATGGTCACCTTTGTTACGGGGTGTTTTTAGGACCAAATTCACCCAATGTGCATGTGAATGCATTAAATGGCTAAGGGTAGCCCTAAATAGCTACTACTAGGTGGGGAATATTCTTCCTTAATTTAGGGAAGTATGTCCCTAGCTTACTTGGAAGCCAAGGCCTAGTTTGGATAGGTCTAGGTTGTGTAGCATGTGCTCCAATGCATGTATTGTGTGTGTATGTATAGGTTACCCTAAAAATAACAAGGCTAGTTCTAACTAGTTTTGGGTACAAAACCTTAGCTTAGGAATCTTCCCTCTACCCCTCCACTTGCTTGTGCAAGTGAACAAGCATTAATATTTGCATGTGCAATGTACAAACATGTATGCACACACACACACTCCTACTCTCTCTCTCTCTACCGATCTCTCTCTCTCTCTCTCTCGGCATCTCTCTCTCTCTCTCCCCGTAGCTCTCTCTCTCTCTCTCTCTCTCTCTCTCTCTTTCTAACTTGGTCAATACACCAAGTTCCAAGGTGAGGGGACTATACAATGACGTACTAAAGTAGTTGGATGGAGTAAAGATGGTGGTTGGGTAGGTTTCGGGTATTAACCACGGTCCCCGGGTGCTACGGTAGTGTAACGGACGTGTTACTCTGTCTCGTACGCGCATAAACATGGCTAGAACTCTATTTATTCGAATTAAAAAGAATTAAATAATATTTTAATAGAAAAATATTCCAATAACCGAAAATTAAAAATAATTAATTAAATTATTAAACGAAATTTTTATTCACGAAAATCCGGGTCGTTACAGATTTAAAAAGTTTTGTCCCTCAGGACGATTGATATAAAAAGTTTTGTCCCTCAGGACGATTGATTTAAAAAATTTTGTCCCTCAGGACGATTGACATAAAAAGTTTTGTCCCTCAGGACGATTGATTTAAAAAGTTTTGTCCCTCAGGACGATTGATATAAAAAGTTTTGTCCCTCAGGACGATTGATATAAAAAGTTTTGTCCCTCAGGACGATTGAAACCATGCAAATCGACGAGCCTTCCCGGGTCGTGAAATGCCAAACAATTATGCGAATCAACGAGCCTTCCCGGGTCGTGAAACGCCAAACAAATGAATTATGCAAATCAACGAGCCTTCCCGGGTCATGAAATGCCAAACAAATATGCGAATCAACGAGCCTTCCCGGGTCGTGAAACGCTAAACAAACGAATTATGCAAATCAATGAGCCTTCCCGGGTCGTCAAACGCCAAACAAATGAATTATGATTTTACGTGAATCGTCAAGCCTTCCCGAGTCGAAACACTAAAAGCAAATGATTGTGACTATGATTGTGATTGTGATTGTGATTGTGATTGCATTGTGATTGTGATTGGATTGTGATTGTGTTGTGATTGTGATTGTGATTAAGTGTAGCTACCCTCTGAACAATGGGGAGGCTAAATCTAATGGGGCTATCCCTTGAGCAACAAGATAACCAATGATAAGATGATTGTCTACTGAGCA
The DNA here is from genome assembly GCA_963854785.1 of Vaccinium vitis-idaea. NCBI lineage: Eukaryota > Viridiplantae > Streptophyta > Magnoliopsida > Ericales > Ericaceae > Vaccinium > Vaccinium vitis-idaea. Next base: position 25,863,575 of record OY978222.1, read on the forward strand.
ACGAGACAATCGAGGAAATGTGATTGCTTACTGAGCAAAGAGGCAATCAATACGCTATTGTACCAAACACATAAATGTGATGGTCTTAGCGGCACAATGGTTCGTCAACAACAAATTCTCAGAACAACTGATTAAATGCACTAACTGGTTAAACAAATATACTCAAACAACTTGACATGATTGATGTACACAATAAATGATTGATTGATTGAATGCACCAGTTAGGCGGCTTTTCAATGATTATCCCAAATGACTTGACCATGCTGGTTTTGAAATTAATTTTGAAAAAGGTGACCATTTCTGGTCTTGCAATTGATTGAAAAAGTTGTCCCTCAGGATGATTGGTTAAAAACTGTCCCTCAGGACGATTGATTGATTTAAAACTTGTCCCTCAGGATGATTGGTTGAAAACTGTCCCTCAGGACGATTGATTGATTTAAAACTTGTCCCTCAGGATCATTGACTTAAAAGTTGTCCCTTAGGACCATTGATTTAAAAGTTGTCCCTCAGGACGATTGATTTAAAAGTTGTCCCTCAAGACGATTGAGGACGATTGATTTAAAACTGTCCCGCAGGACGATTGCATGCGACTCGTGCATCGACACTTGACGACAACAACGACAACATTCCTTCTTTAAAAAAAAAGTAGGAGGCTCAATGGGTGGCTCTTTTGCTTTACTGTCTTTCCCTTGAGGCCAAGGTTTGGGTTGGAGCTTAGCAAAACTTGGGTTTTGGATTGGTTTGAGGCTTTTAGGCTTCTATGCCCCAGTCCTGGATTTGGGTGTATGCTTTCCCCAGAAATGGCATTAGGATGACATGCCCCACAGATGATGATCCTCAAATCTGATTTTCTTTCTCGGCTCTGCTGATGGTTTTGACAACCAATTGACCATGTACCCAAACACGGGTTCTTTGATGCATTGAAATTGTTTCCACAAGTCAAGGATAGACAAGATTAAGACTACATGATTGACTGTTTGACAAAGAGGTGGATTTTTACAAGGCCGAAGAATTTGATCGGCCTTTTGGACAAAAGGATGGACATTGATGAGACCGACAAGGCCAAGGAATTTGATCGGCCTTTTTGACAAGGGGCTGGACATTGATGAGACTGACAAGGCCAAGGAATTTGATCGGCCTTTTTGACAAAAGGATGGACATTGATAAGACAGACAAGGCCAAGGAATTTGATCGACCTTTTTGACAAGGGGGTGGATTGTGACAGACAAGGCTTGAGGAATTTGATTGACCAGGTTGACATGACGGATATGAGCAACTATGTGAATGGCTTGATTGGGGTGCCCCAAGTGAGCAAAGGTTGATACGGAAGAACATGTCAACTCGAAGGGTATGGAAGACTATGTTGACCCAAAGTTTCTGAAAGATGGCAACCATGCTTCACCATTGATGTTGAAATTGTCATGATAAAATTAGATTTTGATTTTGTGATTGTTTTACTCCGTCAAGTGATGTTCATTCAAATCTACAATAAAACACAAGATTTCTTGTCGTGAACCCATGCCCCAGATTGCTGATGATGCCTCATTGGTTTTCCTTCAAAATGCCCAAGTTTAGAGGGCTGCTGATGAAGACTCGTTGATATGCCCCAGTTTGGATTTTTGCTTTGCATGACGCCAGTGTTTGCACAATGCTTTGACTTTTTCAAGGGAGATTAGACTGTTCCCTTTTGACTTGAATTCTCACTATCAAGTTGCACTTTCCAATCTGAAAGGACTTTTATCTAGGTTATGATGGGGCCAAGGTTATGGGTTTAACAAAGGAAGGATTATAGGCTCAAAACATCTCAATTTCCTCGGGGTTATTTGAGCTAGCAGCTATCTTGGACTTTTTGTGCCATTTTTGCTTCTGATGGGTGCTTTCATGTGCTTTTTCTTGCTTTAAATGAGCACTTCCTTTCATTCGTTTCAAATGTCTTCAGTGTTCTTCATCTTGTTGCACCCATGTATTTGACAAGCCTATGAGTTTGGCACTTTCATTGTTATGATACTTTGAATCTTCACACGCTTGTATCTTTGGCCCTTTTATTCTGCTGGCTGTCATGTGTTTGACACTTTCATATTTCTTGTTTCACCCCAGTGTGGGGGATAGCTGCCTAGCTGGGTTCTTTTTCAAGGAAATTGATTTAGGCTCAAAAGGGCTTTGCAATGGATATTTATGTGGGGAATCAAACAAAGAATGCCTTTCTTCATTTTGAATTGTGCAACTTGATGTGGAGAACTCATGCTTGCTCTAACTTTTGCCTAGATCTCATTTTGAAGTTTGATCTAGCAAACTTTTTGCCTTAACTTTTGCCTAGGTCGCCCTTGCGGGTTTTCGACCTAGCAGGCTTTTTCTGTGTCAAAGCATTGCTTCTTGATGGCGCTGGGGAATGGTCCATTGAAAATCCTCCTTGTACGGGGCGAGAGTTCAATCCAAATCCATCTCGTGTTTTGAAGTGATTATCATGTTTCTCAAATGATGGTGGAAAACAATTCCAAGTTGAGGTATTATTACAAAAATCCAAGTTTATGATTGACAATTTTAACACAACTGGGGACAACATTGATTTTTGATAGTTACGACCGAACCGCGAAGGGTTGCCTACGTATCCCTTTGCAAGGAATCAGGTCGCGCGTAGTTCAGGACTACAAAGTTGACTCTATTTTTGGTTTTTTTTTTTTTTTTTTTTTTTGACAACAACAATATATTACAGACTTGAACTTGAAAAACTCATAGACACAAGAGCACGACAGACTCGAAGATGAAAACACACAGACAAGGAAAACAAAGACACAAACTAACACGACTTGCAAACTGATTCTTGACTTGACACTTGAATACTTCCAAGACTCGTGGAAGATTGACTTATTACATGGCCATCGATGGTTCATTGATTTGACGAGGTGCTTGGTTTCGCCAGTGGAGCAGAGATGGATCCGTTGTCAATGAGATCTTGTATTTCGTGACGAAGGCGTTGGCATCTCTCGGTAGGGTGACCGGGTATTTGGTGGTAGATGCAGAAGGTATTTGGGTTGTAGGAACGTGGAGGACTTTGTGGAGGTGGGGTTGGTTGAAGTGGTTTGAGAAAACCAGCCATGAGAAGCTCCTTATAGACCGAGGGCAAAGGTGCAGAGAGTTGGGAAAATTTTCTTCGTCGACTTTGAGGGCGGTTGATTTGGGTTGTGACTTCGTTGACTGGTTCAGTTTGGTTGGGATCATTGTTGGTGAAGCTCGAAGGGGCATTTTTAGTGGAAGTGAGGCTGATTTGATTGACACTGAGATCTTGTTTTTGTTGAGGAGTGTTGGATTCTGATGGCAAAAGAGAGATGGTTTTATCATCAATGAGATCCTGGATCTTGTGACAGAGGCGTTGACAATTGTTGGTAGCATGACCGGGCACCTGATGGAAGGCACAGAAGGCATTTGGATTGTGGTAAGCTGGGAGCTTTTGAGGTAAAGGAGTTGGAGAGAGTGGTTTAAGAAGACCGGCCATGAGAAGCTCTTCATAGACCGAGGACAGAGGTGCGGGGAATTGGGAGAATTTTCTTGATTGGTCTTTGGGCCGGTTGATTTGGATTATGGTGGTGGTTGGTTTGGCTTTGCTGATGGTGCTGGTTGAGAAGTTGGGGTTGATATTTGTGGAGCTGGGGGTAGCTTTTGCATTGTTGTTGGTAAATGGTGTTTTGGCTTTCTCGGGGTAGACCTTTTCGCCTTCTGGAGCGAGGTGGTCATTTTCGACGTCCCAGTGATGCATCTCCACATCTCTCGTGTCAATGGAATTTCCAAAGCATATGGGTTTGAATCCTTCCATGATAGACTCCTCCAGTTCAGAGATCTTGGCCAACGCTGCGGCCATTTCTGGGCTTTTTCCAGGTCGTTGGAGGTTCTCTTGGACCCCCAGAAGACGGTCACGGATGTCTTGCACCATGATTATGAGCTGGGTGATTTGATTTCCCAGGTTATTCACAGCCATCTTGAGTCCTTCAATTTCAGCCGGAACATCCATGTCTTGAGGTTTGGGTTGAGTCAACTTCTGTTCGGGAAGTTGTAAGGCTTCTTTCTTGAATCAATGGCTCGGGACTGACAGTAAAGCAAAAAGGTCAAACTCAGATTGTGCCCCTGGTTTTATTGAAGGAAATGTTGTGCATGTGTCGTTGCATCGTGTCGTCCTAAGATGTAGATTACCGGTCTCGGTCTCACTTAAGACATTGCACGGATGTTCGAAACAACAACCACGGGTAAGTCGTGACAGGCAGGTTAAATTCCAATCGTCGTGGAATCAGAGCCAATCTCCTTATAGACTATCCGAGACAGAGCAATAAGGTTGTTGAAATCCGGATACAAATGCACTTAAGGCTAGCCCGAGATACGGGGAGCCGTTCGGGCACGGCAAACACCGGAGGTATCTCAAACTCCGTGGATTTAAAGTCTCATAGACTGCATCCTATCCTAAGGACTCTGCTACCAGTCTCGGTCTCACTTAAGGCATTGCACGGATGTGCGAAACAACAACCACGGGTAGGTCGTGACAGGCAGGTTAAATTCCAATCGCCGTGGAATCAGAGCCAATCTCCTTATAGACCATCCGAGACAGAGCAATAAGGTTGTTGAAATCCGGATACAGATGCACTTAAGGCTAGCCCGAAACACGGGGAGCCGTTCGGGCACGGTAAACACCGGAGGTATCTCAAACTCCGTGGATTTAAAGTCTCCTAGACTAACATCTATCCTATAGATTATGCTAAGGTTAGCCTATGGTTAGTCTACCGGTTTCAAATCTCACTTAGAGCCATTGCACAGCAGATTGAATCAACACCACGGGTAAGTCGTTTACTCGGCAGTTACGGCTTTTCAACCTTCAGCCTAAATGTTGAAGCCGCAACCGTTATCCTTTCTTGACCATCCGAGACAAAGCAATGAGGTGTCGCCATCCAGTTACAAATGGGCCCAAGGCTAGTTCGAAACACGGGCTGCCGTTCGGGCACGGCAAACACCGGAGGTATCTCAAACTCCGTGGATTTAAAGTCTCCTAGACTGCATGTACAACCTTAGGGTTAGTCTACCGGATCCGAATCTCACTTAAGATCATTGCACAGAAGATTTTCCAACACCCCGGGTAGACCATTACTCGGCAGGTTAAATTCCAAACTTGTTGGAATCAGAGCCAATCGCTTTTCTTGATCATCCGAGACAAAGCAATTTGGGTGTTGTAATCCAGATACTAATGACCTTAAGGCTAGTTCAAATCACGGTGGCCGTTCGGGCACGACCAACACCGGAGGCCGGAGGTATCTCAAACTCCGTGGATTTTAAGTCTCCTAGACTGAATTCGACAGCTTTGAAAGATTGCCCCAATCCTCAAGTTTTCTTTTAAGTGATAAGTCCTTGATATCGGATGGTCGGATTTGGGAAATCCTGGTCCACACGAATTCCGACAATGATCTAAGATCAGATGCCTAAGGGCGATTGACCCTCCTCGGGCCAATGTCCCTTAAACCCGTTTAGATCAGTGTTTAGGAATTTGATGATCCAAATTTTCCCATGTCCGGCCGTCCTAAAGGCTAACTCGTAAGAACAACGCGCATATGGGATGCACAACTCATCATCGAGCCGAGGCAACCTTCTACTAACTGCCGAAGCACTAAAACTAAACGGGAACTCCATGGATTTAAAGTCTCCTAGACTGAATGCGACAGCTTTGGAAGATTGCCCCAATCCTCAAGTTTTCTTTTAAGTGATAACTCCTTGATATCGGATGGTCGGATTTGGGAAATTCTGATCCACACAAATTCCGACAATGATCTAAGATCAGATGCCTAAGGGCGATTGACCCTCCTCGGGCCAAGGTCCCTTAAACCCGTTTAGATCAGTGTTAGGAGTTTGATGATCCAAATTTTCCCACGTCCGGTCGTCCTAAAGGCTTACTCGTAAGAACAACACGCATATGGGATGCGCGACTCATCATCGGGCCAAGACAACCTTCTACTAACTGCCGGAAACCTAAACTTATGCTATGCCGACAACATGTAAGACACGAATATGTACGGATGCAAGTGTATGCATGTATGTAGTATGGCATGCTTGGAAAGACGGTAACACATAGCACGTAACAGGATGGAGCGCATAATCCTAACACATTGGTTGGTTATCTAACGTGGGGTTCTATGGTTAACTATATGCAAAGGCCGGTTTTGGTCACTGAGGGTACCCCGGACTCAAAATCAAAACCGTCTCCTACCGTTAAAAACGATAGTGACGATGTGATTTATCACCGTCGAGGGCTGCTGGGCATTTCGGGATTCCCTGTCACCGGCAAGCCGGGCAGGATTGCCAAAACACGCCAGCGGGGTTAAGAACAATGCAAATGCAATGCAAAAATTAAATTTCAAACATTTGAAAAATCCCACAAAATATTTTTCGAATTAAACCCGCTTTGATTAACACATATTTCAATAAAATTACACAAGTGCAACAAAAATTGCACAAGTGTAATTAAATAATATACATATTAACCAATGTCCCCAGCAGAGTCGCCAGCTTGTGGACGGCCCACCGAGATTGTTCGAAAAGATTGTGATCGATAGAGTCGCCACCCGGATTTGAGGTCCGAACCCGAGAAACCGATAAAAAATATGACTCGTTTGCCCATTTGAAAAAGATTTCACTGATTTTGGCGGAACCAAAGATTTCTCGGATTCGGGGGTTTGGTTACGAGAGGGGAAGGGTTTTACGGCACCCCTCTCGCCCGGTCCATGAACCGGTCTCTACTCAACATTTTGTGGGATTTTGAAAATATTTGAAATTCGATTTTAAACACGAAATGGGGGATACGGGAATGACAAACACGTAAATGAATATTAAAACACCAACTAAGTGATGGTGGATGCTTGTGCGAAGTGTACAATGCGATGACAGAATGGTATAAACAAAGAAAATGACAATGAAGGAGAAAAATAGAATTTAAAACACCATTTTGAACAAAATTATTTGTCTTTCCGACACTATTTGCATGTTTTGGAGGGTTTTGATATAGAAATGAGAAGAACATAAAACTACAAAGTTGTAACCCTTCAAATTATCTACGCTTTGATATATAATACGTTGAAAACGGAGTTCGGAGTAAAAGTTATGGCTGAAACACTGTGACTGACTTTCTGTTGGGGTTTGAGCGCTCAAAGTGGATTGAGCGCTCAAGGGTAAGGCCTTGAGCGCTCAAGCCACTTCCAGGTCGCCAAATTCTGCTATAACATGACATTGGATGATCAAACAACCCCAAATCAATGATTATACTTTATTTTCCCAAAACTGGACAGAAGCATGGACTTTGAAGAATTTTGGAAAGTAAATGATGTGTTAAAAATCGAGTTTGATGATTCTTGATAGATAACAGAAGAGGATCAAACTGATTTCAACACACACACACAGCTCATGCATATTAATCTCTGATCCATCATCAAAGCAGAACAAGATTTGTAAGCTGTTAGAAAACAGATTGAGCGCTCAAGGCCTTGAGCTTGAGCGCTCAATCCTACCAAAATAACAGGTTTTAAAAATGCTTTTCTTGATACTTTTCAGACCTTGTAGGCTCATTTTAAGTATGAGGAACTTGAATGAGTCCACTGGTCTCCCTCAGCAAGACCAAAACAGTGATTTTCACATGATTTTCTACCTTTTCGGCTATGATCAAGGCTTGAACTTGTGGTTTGATGAATGGATGGGTAGTGGCTGTATAGATGAAGTATTTTGGACAGAGGAGTGTGAGTGTAGGGCTGATTGAGTGATTGATTGAGTGGATGATGGAGGATTTGAGCTTAAAATGGTGATTTTGGCTTGGATGAGGTGGGTTTTGATGGAAGAGCTAGGTTTGGACGAAATTGATGGAGTGTATGGGCTGTAAATGGCTTATTAGAGTGAGAGAGGGGCTGTTGTAGTTGGTTTCTTAAAGACCCATGTGTTGTAGGCCTTTTAAAGAAGGTTTTTGGGTGTTTTGGAGGTTGAAGATGATGGGGGATGGTGGCTATGGAGGAGAGAGAGGCTAAAACATGATTGAAGTGATGAGAGAGAGTGGAGAGGGCTGATGAAGGGTGTGAGAGTGTAAGAGATCAGCCAAAGGGGGTTTATATAGAGAGAGAAATGGGAGGGAAATAGGTTTAATTTTTGAATTGGGTTTGGGGGGTGATTGAGGAGATGTTCAAGGGTCTAGGAAGTATATTTAGGCAGTAGAAAACATAGGTAGACGCTCCTCTTGCAGTAGAATATCATGATTAGATGCTCTGTAGAAAACTGATCTGGCTCAGAGTTGAGCGCTCAAAGCCATGAGCTTGAGCGCTCAAGGTGGGATTTTTGGGTTTGAGCGCTCAAGGTCCAGGGCTTGAGCGCTCAAGGCTGTTGCTCAAAAGGTAAAACTTTGCGGGGCCGCCCCGGGTGCTACCGAACTCCGTTTCATGCGTGGTTTGAAGCGTTGGAAAGCTTGTCGAGTGTACTTTCTAACCCAAGTAGTTTGAACCCAGGATAATTTGTACATTCAAGTATGTGACCATTTTACCCTCAGAAGGTCGGGAAAATAAGTCATTTTGGTAAAACGGACACATCTCCCTCATTTCAAAATGGATTGAGACGTATTATATATCAATAAAGAGGGTTTTGAATGTACTAGAAGATGGTGTAGGCTTGGGTTTGTTTTGAAATGGTTTATGGATGGTTTGAAGGGTATTTTGGTCATTTTGCTTGGTTTAAGGTTGTTCTAGGAGGGTTTAGAATGGTTTAGGGTGGTTCGGTGAGTTCAAGCCTTGTTCTTAGCCTCGAGGTATGCATGATTGGTCTATTTCATCATCGGGAATGCTCGAGTGCATCCTGGGTTCAAAATCGGGGTGTCTATAGTTTTCTTTCTCCTTCTTCCCCCAAATTGTGTTTTATCATTAGAAACATTAAGCCCTAGGATATCTTCCCAAGTTTTCTATTTGCGACCCGGTTTGAAAGAATTCCTCAACTTAAGATCCAGACCATCAACATTCGGGTCAAAACTAGGCTCAGGCAAACTAGAAAAAATAAATTGATTAGAGCAGGCTTGACCATCTTCCAAAAAATTACCCGGCCCAGGTTCCTCCATCGCAGACCCATTGATCGGTAAAGAAGGTATCCCCAAAATTGAAGGCCCAAACTCTTCCGTTGATCATCCGTTAACCTCCAAAAGATTAAGATGGGCCCCAACCATGCCAACAAAATTATTGGGCTCGAGACCACAAACAAAATTTCCACCATTAATAGACCCAATCCCATTTGCAATACTCCCACCTACCTTTTTTATTTTTATATGAGTCCCAAAATCTTTTCTCTCTCCCTCTTCAATTGAATTCATCTTGGAACCACACTCCTTTATTGGAAAAATCCCAGACTCCTCGCATGCCTTTTTTTCAGCCACCAAAGACCCCCTAGATTCCTCCACAATTGAATCCTCCACATGTGAGACACCATTTGAAATCAGTCTTAATTTCATTTTGCCTCCACACCTAATCCTCATGCTCCATGTCACGTCATGAGTTTTCCTCATCGACTGAGTCTGCTATCGAGTTACTTGCCTTTCCAGCAGGGAGTGAGTCAACACTGGTAGACTCAGAAGAGTTGAAGCAGCAAACAGAGCAGTGGCCATGAATAAGCACCTGCTCCTCCACCACCATAACCTCAAAAGCATTACCTTTCACCACAATCTGGATGACTTCATTGATTCTGTCCCATTTCTCCGTAGCTATCATTACTTTACTTGCTGCAACTGATAATCCCTTGCTTGTTGCATCATGCATGCCTAAGACCTCTCCCCAAAGTTGGCCGGTTTTTTAAACGTTTCTGCACTCCATCCATGAAGAGGAACCCCGTAACATGAAATCCAAATGTTTCTCCTTCGCACCTCTTTTATTTTTGGACTCCATTTCTGGACCTCCTCAATCCAGTTATTCAACCAACAAAGATCCCCATAAAAAACGGATAGCATCTGTTCAGATGACGGAAAAGTTAGGACCACCCATAGACCGCCCATATCCTTCACCTCTATCTTGGGGGCATATTTACAATGAAGAGCCTCTCTAATTGATTCCATAGCAGACAAAGATTCTACTTCACCAACAACACTCCTAGAAAGCCATTCATTACCATTAGAATTAACGGAGATACGTTTTCGATCGGTATTAACTTTGCCCGTCACCATCTCGGCAAAAGATTTCCCTGTCATTCTACATTGAAGCGACCCGTGAAGCTTGTAATCTTTGACACCATGGTTTCCTACATCCGTTTGTAAAGAAGAAGGAGGATATTTGTGATTCATTCCACCATGTTTCACCTCCAAACAAAATGTCGCCATTTTTACTAAAATCTTTTTATCTCTAATAATAACCCCACTGAGATCAGAAATAGCCGATTCTGCTTCCATGCTAGCGTTAAATCTAATGAAACCAAACTGTAGACACCCCAATTTTGGAACCCGAGATACGCTCGTGCATCTCCGATGATGAAATGGATCAATCATAATTACCTCGAACTTGTGAGAATGACTTGAATTTGATCAAAACCAACCCAAACACCACCCAAACAATCAAAATGTGCCAAACCAAACCAAACACTGCCAAATCAAGCCAAGCCAGCAAACTGCCATCCATAGCCTTGAGCGCTCAAGCCCATGGCTTTGAGCGCTCAAACCCCTGAGGAGCACCTTGAGCGCTCAAGCCCACGGCTTTGAGCGCTCAACTTCGGTCCAGTCAGCAACTTGCAGAGTATCTCATCATGAGATTTCCTGCATGGGAGCGTCTGTGAATGATCTTATACGATCTCCATGTGTATAATACACTCCACCAACTCCAAAAATACACCAAAAATACTCCCAAATACCTAAACCCACTTCCTCTCTCTCCTCTCTTCTCTCCCACTCACTCTATAAAAGCCACCCACTACCCCTGGTTTTGAGGACGAATTTTGCTACTCCTCACCTTCAGTTTCTATCAGAAAACCACTCCTCTCTCTCTCTCTCTCTACAAAACCATTCATTTACCATCAAAACCACCTACAATACCATTCATCAAACCCAGAAATTCGACCCTTGATCATCGATCAACCACCTACATTGTTCAATTCATCCAGAATACAAGCCAAAAACATCCACAATCAACCTCTCAAAGCCCAGAATCAAGCTCAAATTACAAACATCTTCCAAAAGGTAGTAAAAACATGTGATGAACTCACTGTTTTGATCCTTCTGAGGAATGCTAGTGAGTTTAAGCAAGTTCTCTATACTTGCATTGAACTCACAAAGGCCTGAAAGTTGCTTAAAAACCTTTTTCAAATCTGCAGTTAGAACAGGTTTGAGCGCTCAAGCCTCTGGCCTTGAGCGCTCAAGCCTCTGGCCTTGAGCGCTCAAGCCCAGTTTTGAACAAGCCTCTGTTTTGCTAACTTCTGAGCCTTCTTTTGGTTTTGATCATTATCTAAAAGTTAATTGCGTTCATGTAGCTTTCAAAACAGTTTATTTCCATACCAAAACTACATGCATGAATGCAAATTAATCATTTTATAATGATCTAACATCAAAAACTTCAAAATACTTATATTCAACTGTAAAACAGTGGCTGTCAAACCTTTTGAAACTTCATTTTATGCCTTTGGTGATCTTGAGGAGGCATTGAAATCTGTTTAAAGGTCAAAAATTGGAAAGCCATGTTATGGTTTGAGCGCTCAAGGTCAGATCTTTGAGCGCTCAAGCTGTTCTTGGTATATTTGTAGTTTTCCAGCAATTCTGATGATGACTTATGATTTAATTCCTTGTTGGTGTCATCAGTGTATCATTTGTGATCTGAACCCCTCTCTCTTGCAGAATTGGTTTGAGCGCTCAATCCATGAGCCTTGAGCGCTCAAACTGGTTCTAAAGCAAGTTTGTTTTAAACATTTTCTGGTGATTTCTAAAGAGAGGTGATGCTTGTGCGATGTTTCTGTAGTGGTTTGAAGTCTCAAAGTATCATCAAATGTTAAAAACCAGCAAGGAAAATGTGTGGGTGGGATGAGGGTTGAGCGCTCAAGTCATCACCCTTGAGCGCTCAATCCCCATTCTGGGTTCCAGATTGCAAACAGTATGATAAGTCTCATGATCATAGTTTCTTGGGTTATTGTACGATTTCTGTTGTAATTTACTTCTGTGAACATTTGTAGTTTCGTGTTCATCGTCCATGTAGATCGCGTGCACAAGCATCCACTGTAAAATCGCATCCCTTGCATATTTTGTTATTATCTGATTCCTGTCCCCGATTCCCCATTCATGTGAATAAATTAAATATCAAACATTTTAAAAATCCCACAAAATGTTGAGTAGAGACCGGTTCATGGACCGGGCGAGAGGGGTGCCGTAAAACCCTTCCCCTCTCGTAACCAAACCCCCGAATCCGAGAAATCTTTGGTTCCGTCAGGACTAGTAAAATCTTTTTCTATGGGCAACGAGTCATATTTTTATCAGTTTCTCGGGTTCGGACCTCAAATCCGGGTGGCGACTCTAACAATCGCAATCTTTTTCGAGCAATCTCGGTGGGCCGTCCACACAAACTTGGACATAAAGTTTTTGCTTCTCTTCCTACGGATGAAAGCATCGATGACCCGTCCATACTTAGAAAAGATCTGGCCCAACCATTGCGCATCCATATCATCAGTGGAAAAAAAAAAAAGACGTGTGATTTGTACTCCTCCTAAGGCTGAGCGTGTGGTGTGGGACTTAATTCCTTGATATAAAAAGGTGCCTTTATGGTTGTTAAGAGTGCGGTTTCTAAAATTTGGCAGAAGTATGTTCTTTTAAGTTCTCTCAAATTTGCTCAAATAGAAGAATCATTCAAGCATGCCAATTGCGTATTGCTTGAAATTCTGTAAGGTGTTAGGGTATTCTAAGTACAAATGTGGGATGAAGAGAAGGGGTTGAGGAGATTGCTGCACAAAGACCTGTTTCATGTGCAAACGATGACTCTAATACTCTAATCACATCACATAATTTTTTATTTTTTGAGGAAAGATCAGAATTGACTAATATTGATAAGACAATTAATCTATCTGTCTATAATTCTTAAGGCTTGTTTTGGCTAAATAAGTTACTTAGCTTATTTTTTTGTCTTTATTCAAAATTTTCTCACTTTTGTTAGTATCGTGTCAAACTTTTATAGATTATTGATTATGTGTGAATTGTTTATCTATTTTTCTATTCCTAAAATACCCTTCCGCCTTTAAAAAAAACCCATAATCTCCTTCCAGTTAACAAACTAACGGTGCTTCTCTCACTCTCTAATCTCCTTCCAGTTAACAAACTATGGGTTTGGTTGGGTATGAGTATGGGTTTAGGTTCAAAAGGTTCACATAGTTCGTTTGGTTTACATCTTCAAACTACAGTTTACAAGATCTTACTTCATCATCAGGTGTTGTATAAGGCAGGGGCGTAAAATATTTGACATGCCAAATTTGGGTGTCTATCGTCTGGAAGCTCACTTGAGCTTCATTTGTTTTTCATGTACGCGCTCTTTTCTCGAGTTATTTTTTACTAACCAAGAAACATGAGTTTCATGTTAGTATCTACAACGTCTAGTTATGTCTAGTAAACACCCTCACCTTTGCAAGGCATTTTGGAGGGTATGCAAGGTGAAACAACCATCATACTCTCTCAGATTGTCTTAATAGTGGATAGGTACAAAAGGTCTTGTTTTTAGTCTTGACAAAGGTTCTCTTTGTTCAAACACATGACAGGAAAGTAGGGTAAGGGAAAAAAAATCACAATTGTAAAACTTTGACACCATTTGTCTAGGGAGTCATGCATATGATGTTTTGCATTTACCAAGATTTTAGCAGTTAATATTGTTCTTTGCAAACGTTTTGCTATTCGAGTGTGAGCCATTTGGTTTTGCTGATAATGTGTTATTTTTTGCTAGAGCTGATGATAAAACTATGTACAACCAACCTTGAAAACCTTTTGTGACAAAAGGTAACATCTATCTCACCTCTGACCTGAGAGCTTATCTTGGTGTCCCTCTGTTGCATGAAGGGAGTTTCAAATAAGCACTATCAACATATTTTGGTAAAGATGCATAAGAAGTTGTTTGGCTTGGAAGGATAGCTCTCTATGTTTAATGGGTTGAGCAACCCTTATATAATCTGTATGTTCCATTATCCCCTACAGCTCTATGCAAACCATAGCTCTCCCTATTGTTGTTTGTGCTAAAAATGATAAGCTTAATGATATTTTTTATTTTTTGTTTTTGGATGAAACTAATGATAAGAAGAAAATCCACTTGGTTAAAAGAGATACTGTTTGCAAACCTAGAAAACTTAGTAGGCTTTGATTTAGAAAACCTATAGTGTATAACCTTGCTTTTTCGTGTAAACTAATTGGAGGATTCATAATGAGAAAAAAAAATCCTACGGATCCAATTTATTTGAATGACCACTATTTTCGAAGTTGGCCTCTCAAAGAAAGCATCTCATGTATAGAAGAACATTATCCTCACAAGAGGTATTATCATTAAGGCTACGTTCAGATGGCAAGTATCTTAGGGGTGAATGAGAATGTGATTCTGGAACTGTAACATTCCTATGTTTGGGAAGAGTGGGAATAAGAATGTGATTGCTGATCTCCCAATTCAGGAGGAATTACATTCATGAATAAAGAAGGAATCTGATCCCCCCCATCCCCATGAGATTCTTCGATTCCTGGGTCAGTCCATATAAAAGAGAAATGGACGTTAGTAAATTTCAAAAATAAATGATTTCTAGAGTACATTACTGAATTATTCAAAATGTTGGAATAGAATTACTTCACGTATCGAATTATTAGTAACTTGATTCCTAGTAGTCAAATTCCAATTCCTACAAAAGATTACGGACATCCAAACCGAGCCTAAAGGTAATAAATGGGTTGTTGGATCTATAGAAGATATCCACATGTGGCGAGATCGATAGATTGGTGAGAAACCTTTAAACGATACAGAGAGCTTCATGGGAATATTTATAAACTTGGCATGTACATTACTATTGAGAAGTTTGGGATGTAGAGGCTTTGAATTGTATTCTTCATCCTGCGGGTATCAACCTTGTTACATATTAATACTCTTCTATCTCAATCATCCATTCCTGCCACGCCCTCGATTTTCAATGTAATAAAGTAAACATTTCTAAACAAAAACAAATACGTAACTTCCATATGTTCCCCTCCAATTTGTCCCATTACAGCTTCCCAAGTTCATCCACCAACCAAAGTCTAGATGGGCCCCCATGCCCCATAAAAAAAAGTGATTTAAAAGTCAAGTTATTACCTTCATCCGAATTAAACGAAAACATTAGAATTACAAGTTTATCTACCCAAGATGAGAGTCATGAGATGGTCCAATAACTCATTTCTTATATGCTTTCACAAGATGCACTTCATGCACTCCAATTCATGCTATTTGATTGGTACTTGAAAATAAAAGGGGTGTGCATTCACTTAGCCTAGTAGAGGTTTCTTCTTACCAATTCTATATGTATTCATGAAATGGCAATAAGGAGGAAGGAGCATAATTTTATTAAAGACATTTTAACAAGATCCAAGTTACATGTTCCTATCGCTACTCTAGAATTTACAACTCTTAACGTGCATGCAAGATCACGTTCACACGATAGTAAGCTCTAGCCGTTGACTACCAATTTTTCCTCTTATCGTGTGGTTCACTATATTTTCTTGAAATATTTTCTTAAAATATTCGAGTTTCACAGGTCTTAAAATATTTTCTTGAAGTTTAACCAATTGGGTCCAACACGTCTCATGAAAATCCCCCCAACCAAACCACAAGATTCTAGCTAGAAATTTCAAAGCACCTCAATGGCTATCTATAAAAAAATTCTTGTTAATAATCGAGACAACATTTCGGGTAATGTATATCCTGTACATTTCCCAACAAACATTCCGGGTAAGTGGAATCCCGTACAACATTAACCAAATATCTGAGTGTACCTCACGCTTTGTCCAAATAACCATCGTGTCCAATGGGTGTCCAAGTGTACCTTCTGTGTTCATGTTCCATGGGTATGTACGTGTATCCCTCAAGTGTCTCTGGGCCTAAAAAAAAAAAACCATGATCATTCGTTTTCCCATTTTATATGCCCTTTTTATTCACCTCAAATATATACATTTGGTGAACAATTTGTGTCCACCAAATGTATTTAACCAACGTGTTCCCATGGGCATCCAAACAATTTATGAGACAATATATATGTATACACACACATATAACATACATAAATCAACAGACGTAGCCATAGCGTGTCCACCAAATGTATTTAACCAACGTGTTCCCATGGGCATCCAAACAATTTATGAGACTAGCTTATAAAACGGAGAATGAGAATTGAGTAAGTTAGAAGAAATTTTACAAAGTATTAAATCCATTTAAACAAAGTGAAAGGTTTGGATCATCAAAATGTAACCGGGAAAAAAAACGCGTGTCAAAAGTTGTCCCTAAAACCGGCCCATATATTGTAAGTATAGGCAGTTTTATTATATAGAAAATCCGTAAGCCGTTGCTTAATTTGGAACCCAACAGACAATGCAGAACCAACAGACATGACAAGAAGAGGTGTGGACAAAATTGACGGCAATTTTTGAATCAGTGAAACAACGTGATCGCTAACAATGCAAGTTCTCATACCCTTAGAACTTCTAACTTTCACATATACAAATGTTTCAAAAATAGTATTGAAATTTGCAAGAATTCAGACGGGGACTATAAGAACCAAACAACAATGGCATATCTATGTTGAACTTTCGAGAAATTTACACATTTTGTTTCTCATTCCACATTCATGTATTTTGATTTCATCTACTAATAACAATTGCTTTCATAATATAATATTTGGCGGATTTATTTGTTTTATTGTCAAGAAAAGTACAGCTATATTGAACTAAAAAATGACATGAATAACCAATTCCGATGCCCTTCACCATGAAAGAATTAAACAAAACATAAGACCAAGAACATGGATTAAAATTGGGCAAACAAACCACATGTAACGCACGTGCAAACCAACTAGTAATGAAGTAAAAAATGGAAAGCTGAGTAAACACATTGAGAAGTTTCTGATTGAGTATGTGAATAATCAAGTCATGATTCCACTTAAGATTTCCGAAAATGGGGCGTTGAAATGGAACCATGTAATTGTGGGATACTTTGTTGATAAAAGCCTATCCTACTTTCAAGCTAGATCTTAGGCTCAACGGGCATGGAAAATTGATGTTGAGGATATGGTCACCTTAGACTTTGGATTTGTTGTGTTCAACTTTAGGGATGAAGGACACATTGGACTCCGTTCTTGAGAACAGTCCAAATTTCTGCGGAGGCAAACATATTGTGATTAAAAAAATGGCATCCTGGGATGCAACTTACTAAAAGTGTCTTGTCTAGTGCTCCAGTATGGGTTAAATTGTACAATGTTCCCCTTGAATTGTGGACAGATGATGGATTGAGTAGTATTGCTAGTGTTATTGGCAACCCCTTTACCTTGATGATTTCACGCAAAATCATAGTTGATTGACGTTTTGCTAGAGTATGTGTTGAAGTGGACACAACGAAGGAGATTCCCAAGTCCTTCGCAGTGAATTTGGGTTATGGTGGACCATACGAAATTAAAGTAGAGGTCACTTAGAACCATACGAAATTAGAGTAGAGGTCCCTTAGAAACCTCAAGGCTGCAACGTTTGCAAAATCTTTGGTCATACTACTAACACTGTACAATTTAGCCCAAAGCTCCACCTCCTCCAGTGTGGAAAGCCAAGGAGAAAGTAGGACAAGATGTCCCAGTGGTAAGAGCAAACTGCCAAGGAGAGAGTAGGACAAGATGTCCCGATTGCTCATGAGCGAACTTCAAAAGAGAGAGTAGATAGTGAAGGTAAAGATGATTGGATAGAGGTGGTGAAGAAGAAAACCCAAAGAATTCCGGGCATGCCTTTGGCTATCTCCTCTTCTAGTCGTGTTTCTTCTACGACTAACGCGTTTAGCATTATTGAGAGATGTGAGGATTCGGGTGCCTCCTCCACTGTGAAGGTGTCAAAGAAAGATGACACGGGGGCTGTATCTTGTGATGCCACCCCGATTCTCCATGGTCAGGGTAATAATCAACAACATCTTCCCTCCTTGACTCTCCGTCGGTCTACACGTTTTCGAGAGCTTCCAAGAATCCCTTTGGATGACGATTTCATTGGACCTAGACATAATTTGAATCAGTTGGTGGGTAATTGCTCAACTTCTTCACCCACTGGAGTTGAAAATAGAAAGAAGCTTCAGGAGAAAATCAAGATGTTAAAGGCTTTAAGAGTTTAGTTCTTGAGGCTTGCATGACGTTGTTTTTTTTTTTTTGTGTTACTTCTTTGAAGTGTGCTTTGAGCATTGTTGGACATCGGCTATGCTGCAGTTAGGATTAAGATTTTCTCTTTTTTTTCTTTCTTTTTCTTCTGGGGTATGCCCTTGTAGGCTGTATATTCAGTTAACCTTTTTTCTATTTCAAGCTAAGTTACCCAAAAAAAAAAACTGAGATAAGGAATGCTCTTAATGAGAGACTTGTGATTTCTACCCCTCCTAAGGCTAAGTGTGTGGTGGGGAACTTAATTTCTTGATAAAAACATGCCATTATCATTGTTAAGAGTGGTTTCTAAAATTTGACAGCAGTATGCTCTTTTAAGTTCTCTCAAATTGGCTCAAATAGAAGAATCATTCAAGCAGGCCAATTGCGTATTGCTTGAAATCTTGTAAAGTGTTAGGGTTTTCTGAGTACAAACGTGGGAGGAAGAGAACGGGTTGAGGAGATTGTTGCACAAAGACCTGTTTCGTGTGCAAACGATGACCCTTACGTTATAATCACATCACTTAATTTTTTATTTTTTGAGGAAAGACCAAAATTGACTTACATTGATAAGACAATTAATCTATCTATCTATAATTCTTAAGGCTTGTTTTGGCGAAATTAGTTACTTGGCTTATTTTTTTTTATCTTTATTCAAAATGTTCTCGCAGTTGTTAGTATCGTGTCAAACTTTTGTAGATTATTGAATATGTGTGAGTTGTTTATCTATTTGTATATTCCTAAAATACCCTTCTGCCTTTAATTAAGAAACCCCTAATCTCCTTCTAGTTAACAAACTAACAGTCCCTCTCCCTCTCTCTCTCTCTCATAAAAACAAACAAACAGGACTCTCGATCTTTGAAAACTGTAGACACCTCGATTTTGACCCGAGAAACTTATCAAGCATTCCCGATGATGAGGGAGACCACTTGTACATACCGGAAAGCTCGGATCATGGCTTGAACGCACCCATATCATCCCCAAACCACCCCAAACCCTTTCCAAGCAACCCTAACCAACCTAAAAGACCAAAATACACCTCAAACTACCAAAATAGCCCAAAACAAACCACTATGCTCAACACACATTGAGCGCTCAAACCCCTAGTTTGAGCGCTCAAACTCTGATTAGTCAGTTTTTTCCAGAGCATCTCATGATGATATTCTTCTGCATGGGGGCGTATTAGCCATCGTAATGTTGCGTATAACCGTATACTACCCCCAAAATCGACCCCTATTTAGCCTACACCCTATTTCTAATTCAAAATCCACTTTCCCTCCCATTCTCTCTCTATATAATCACCCCTTCACCTCTATTGCAGAGGTTACCCTCTGATAATCTCCCCACTCTCTCTCTAAAACTCCATTTCCAGTACCCCTCTACCAATTTCGTCCATCAATTTAAGCCTAATCACCCTCAACCAACAAAACCCACTTTGATCATCACCCATCAAACTTTAATACTTCAACATCCATCCAAATATCATTCAATCCAACCCACATTGTCATTCTCTGTCCAAAATGACCTCCATACAGCCTATAATCTAAGCCATAATCCATCCATTCATAGAAAATACCAAGTTCAAGTCTTGATCAAAGCCAAAAGGTGGAAAAACCATGCAATTGAGGGGGACCAGTGGGCTCATGAGGGTCCTTTATACCTTCTATGAGCTCACAATGTCCTAAACATTCAGAAAAATAACTTTCAAAAATCCTAGCTCAAAGTGGTTTGAGCGCTCAATGCCCGTACTTTGAGCGCTCAAACTGTTTTTGATCTCCCTCATGTTTTTGTGGTTTCTGATCTTAATGTCTATGTCATCTTTTCATGGCTTTTGCTTGGCTTACATGGTTTCAAAGCTTGGCGTACATGGTTTCAAGTCAGTTTGTACCACCTTTGATCATTGATTAATGAGTTCAAAAGCCATGAAGATGGTATACATCTTGTAGTTTCTTGATCATTTCTGTGTTGATATCATCATCTTTATGGCTTTTGTGAACTCATCCATTCTCAAACCACTTATACCACCCCAGATCATTCATCAATGATCCTAAAAAACCATGGAAATGATGTTTATTAACATCAAACGAAGAACAATGTGATTTCATGAAGTAAATAGGGGTTTCTTCCTCTTTCTAACCATGATCAGAAAGTTTGAGTTCGCAAAAGTACCAAAGAATGGTCAGAAACCATCAAAAGCTCATAACCCTTGAATGGGGTTTGAGCGCTCAAACTATGACACAATGAGCGCTCAAACTCTATTCTGTCTCATCTTCGTTTCTTCAATATTCCACCTTTACATCTTGTTTTAAGTTCATCATTGTGTGAGTGAGTTGTCACTGAGCAATTTCAGTCTGATCCTCCATCTCTATTTCACTCTTACCATGCTTATACTTGATCCAATATCCATCTCCCACATATGCAAGCATTTTTAGCCTATTTTGTTCATGTTTCTGGAATTTCAGTATCTTTCATATCATTGTGTACTATTTTGAGGCTGTTAATGATCCAAGTAAGGGCAAGGAAATACCAGAATGCACAAATCATGAAGATAGTTTGAGCACTCAAACTATTTTCTGGTTTATCATATATTTTCATCATTATGGCTTGCTCACTGCATTTTGTGTGTTCTGAAAAGCCTTTCAATGTTATATTCCTGCTTATTTAGAGCTCCTTTCCATGATTGGTTCCTTAATATGCCTCAACACGTGTTATTATGATCATATCATTCTGTTTAACCATCAAAGTCCAGTTTTCAAGCAATAGGCAACGTGTAAACCATGTTTCCAGCAAACCAGAAGTGTCATGAGCATGTGTGATTGAGAAGGGGTTTGAGCACTCAAAACCCCTTTGAACGCCCAACCTATGTCAGAGGATTAGATTGATTTTGTTCAATAGCAGTTTGTTTATGTCATTTCTGGTCTTTGATTACTGTTCAGCACGTAGTAACACTGTTCTCTGTTGTTTATTGTCTTAGTTAGCTTATACTTGCATTTCATCATCACCCATGTAGTACACGATGCACATGTATACACTGAAATCCATTGTTGTGTTTAACATTGTTACTTGGCTCCCATCCCCCATTTCCCCTTACTTGCTCAAAGTTGAATTGCATACATCTCATATAATCCCACATAAGCTTAGTAGAGACCGGTCTTCGAACCGGGCGAGGGGGTGCCGTAAAACCCTTCCCCTCTCGTAACCGAGCTCCCAAATCTAAGATAGTATGGTGATGATGGACCGGTATTTAAACCTTATCCTTAAAAAATGAGGCACGAGTCAATCGATTTTGGTTCCTCGGGGACAATCCGCTAAAACCCGGGTGGCGACTCCGAATCGAATTCCTCGGACGGGTGTCCACAAAGACTATGGGTTTGGTTGGGTATGAGTATGGGATTGAAATTATGTGAAGGTGAAACAAGTCCTAGAGGGGGGGTGAATAGGACTATCAATTAAAAATTCAAGACCATCAAGTGATTCACATTCACCCCAATTCCATGGCTATTTAATCAAACCAACAATGTAAGAACCCGTATGAAAAATCACTTTTTGGAGAAGTTTCGATTTGGCCGATAAAAAATGCCGGTAATTGTTCCTTGGATTTTTCTAATCACAACGGTATAATCGGAAGTTATTTTTAAGTAAGGCAAAGTCATCTTTTGCCTATTTTATTCGGAGAAAAATCTGCCGTTTTTCAGTTTTGTACTAAAAGTGGGGGGATGAGATTTTGATGTGATTAGAATTTTAAAAATTTAGAAATGCCATTGTTTCCAAATGGGGGGTACTTCCTTATTTTCATAAATAAATTAAAGTAAAGAAAACTCAAAATTTTAGTCTTTACTTAAGTTTGGTTTATGAAAATAAGTATTGTGGTCACATACTATATACACAAGTGACATTTGGGTGTGAGGGGTAATTAGGGGGTTATAATAAGTAATGTGGGGCAAATTTGCAAAAAAACAAAATATCTCACTCTCCCTCTCTCCTCCACCGATCGGCCCACCCTCCCTCTCTCTTCTCCTCCATTTTTACTCACTTCAAGCTCAAAACTCTCCCTCCCCACTCAATCTCTTCAAGAACCAAGGCCATATTTACGTTCTACGCACCGTGGGGAGCTTGGGTCACCTTGGATTCACACCGGGAGCACATAATTCGGGATTTGGGGCTAGGGTTTCATTCATCTCCATTTTTCAAGCAAATCCTTGAGGTAGGGGAACAATGTCTACTCTCTCTAGTTATATGCTTATGATTTGTTGCACATACTTGATTTTTGGCCTCAATCTCCTTAAATTTCATGTTTTCCCCAATTGGTGTGGGTTTTTCCACTTTGATGTCTTGATCTATGAATTTGCTTGTTGATTGGTGAAATTGGGAGTGAAATTGACCTCCCTCCATGTTTAATTGTTGCCTAGCATTTTCAATTTGAGCCTAAACTATCTTTATTGTGATTGGGTTGAAATTCCACACCCTAAGGGTGAAAATCTGCTCAGATTACTGTTCATAGCTGCTGCCCCTATAATTTCCAGCCACTGCCCCTGTTTTTGGGGTGATTTTCGGTCACCCTTTGATGTCCATTTGGTCCCCGATCGCTTATTCCTTCATAAAATTGACCTTTGGCATCACTTGCAACCATGTTTTGACTCGAGGACTTTGATTTTATAAACAAATATGTCATTTTGCATCACATGAAAGTTTGATGATTTTTAGAAAGCGTGTGTGTGTGTGTGCGTCACCCTTTTTATCGAAAGATGTGAAATAATGAAATGAAATTTGGAAAATGGACTTGTTATGAAAGTTTTGATGAAATGTTTGGGATAATGGGATATTCTTAAACCGATACCATCATTTGGTAAATTTTTTTTGATAAAGGCACGCGGGGCCTATGGAACCCGGCAGAGGCACGCGGGGCCTATGGAACCCGGCAGAGGCACGCGGGGCCTACGGAACCCGGCAGAGGCACGCGGGGCCTATGGAAACCCGGCAGAGGGATTAAATCCCTAGTACTAAATGAACATGATGATTTTTCTTCAATGAAAGAAATGAGAATTGAAGTTTTGGACTATCCTTAAAGTTTTGTCGAAACTCGTTTTGTAAACTTGATTTTGACTTGTGTGATGAACTTGGGTGGTTGGGTGAAACGAAATGGATATTTGGGTTATATTTTGAACACTTAGAAAGGACTTTTGAAAACATGAGTTGTGGGTGGATACTTGGAAATCACTTGGATATGTTGAAACTTTCTAAATTCTTCCTTTCTTCCTCCATGACTTGGATACTTGGACTCGCATATGAATAACCGTTTGACATATCTTACCCTCATGTGCATGCATCATATTCATATACCTAGCGTTAGTAGAATAGTTCTCCTACGAGCAAGTGTGCTCACCCTATCATTTTCAGGTACCCAGCTTTGATCGTGCATGGTTTGGAATGCATGACTTGGATGATGAGCATACATGGCATGGAGTTATTTATTTCATCTTCTACGCATTTAAACTTTCTTTTGGGGAGATGTTAATGTAACTCTAATTTCCTTTACCATCTTTTGACTTTGGATTTGTAAAAACTTATGAGATATTATTTCGACTTCACCTTGGGGGCAAGGGTGCCCAAATATTTGAATCACAGGATGTTATTTAATTTCACCTTTGGGGCAAGGGTGCCCAAACTTTATTATTTGATTACACCTTTGGGGCAAGGGTGCCCAAACATTTGATAGCCGTTGGGCTAAGGATGTACTCTATTTATGGAATTCTTTATCTTTTAACTTGGTTATTGTTTGAGATTCTTTTATTTATGTTTTAAAAAAAAAAAAAATGAGGGCGTGACAAACAATTTCAATGCAAAGTAAATAAAGCAAAGACATAAGACACGAGGATATACGTGGAAACTACTTAGGGTCTAAATACCCTAAGCATAAAACCACGGCCTAATCTACCAATTGCTATAAATCAAAAGGTTAAATCAAGAGTTACAAGATTAGGAATTACCAACTTGCCCCAAGCTACACCTAACTCCACTCCTTGATTTAGCTCCCCAAGCCCCTTCTTGATTCCATAGCCTCCATGAGTTCAACACCCCTCGATCTCCGTATCAAAGACGGCTCCGGATCATCCGGCCACGTAGATATGTAGGCAACACAACATGATGTATGAAAGATATGATTTTTATGAAGATTTTTGAAAAACAAAATCAACCTAGAGTGGATCCATAGAGAGGAAGACTCTAGATTGAAAAAAAGATGAGAAGAGCATCAAGTTCCACAAAGAGAAGAAGGAGACACTCTCTCTCTAAAAAGGGGGCTGATTTTTTCCAATGAATGTCTACCCTAAAATGAGAGAAAAAGAGCTTATATAGTGCACAATTTCGGAGCCCTCAAGAAAACCTCTCAAAACATGACACATGTCATTAAAAAGGGCTACCAGACGCGTGTAAATGCATTGTGAACTCAGTAGTCACTAAAAGAACACGGGCTACCAAACGCTTACAAACGCCACGTGCACAACAAGGGCTAGCAGACGCGTGTAAACGCTTTTCAAACGCAATGAGGGATTCAAAAGACTAGAATTCAAATGCCTTAGTAAAAAACATGATTTAAGAAGTGTATCAATGCAATTGACTAATTAAAACTCATGTGGCCTAAACCATGATGATCAAAACTAATGCAAATATGACATGCATGAGTATACCTTCCCGGATTGAGCTTTGAAACACTTGACAAGGCATTGGCTTGATCATGAAGCTTGTAATCTCTCGAATTGAGCATCTAGACTCAAACCCTAAGCACTCTACCTCCCAAAACCCCATAGGCAAATTACATACACTGAAAGGCTTGACATAACCCGGAAAACGCCAACAAAACTAACAGGTTTAGGTTCAAAAGGTTCACATAGTTCGTTGGGTTTACATCTTCAAGCTACAGTTTACAAGATCTTACTTCATCATCGGGTGCTGTACAAGGCAGGGGCATAAAATATTTGACATGCCAAATTTGGTGTCTATCATTTGACAGCTCACTTGAGCTTCATTTTTTTTCCATTTACGTGCTCTTTTCTCGAGTTATTTCAAGCTATAAAAAGTCTAGACATTTCCCTAACCAAGGAACATGAGTTTCATGTTAGTATGTACAACCATCTAGTTATATCTAGTAAACTCCTTAACTTTTTAAGGCATTTTGGAGGATATGCATGGTGAAACAACCATCACACTCTCTGAGATTGTCTTAAAAATGGATTAGGTACAAAAGGTCTTGGATTTAGTCTTGACTAAGGTTCTCTTCCTTCAAACACAAAGTAGGGTAAGGGAAAAATAATCACAATTGTAAAACTTTGGCACCATTTGTCTAGGGAGTCATGCATATGATGTTTTGCATTTACCAAGATTTTAGCAATTAATATTATTCTTTGCAAACGTATTGCTATTGGAGTGTGAGCCATTTGGTTTCGCCGATAATGTGATATTTTTTGCTAGAGCTGATGATAAAATTATGTACAAGCAACCTTGAAATCCTTTTGTGACAAAAGGTAACATCTATCTCACCTCTGACTTGAGAGCTTATCTTGGTGTCCCTCTTCTTTTTTTTTTTTTTTGTGGGGGGGGGGGGGGGGGGGGGGCGTTAAATCAGCGTGTAATTAAAAGGGGCTAAGTAAATATACAGTCTACAAGGGGCATACCCAAAGCACAACAAAAAAAAGAAAACAAAAAGAATAAACAACTTCTAAGGCAGGAATGCCAAAAAAGTGGGGAGGCCTAAGACAACATGGGGAAAGTGGGGGAACTACAAAATCTAATGAAATTACAAAATAAACCACGGAGGGAGTGTTTCTCTCTCATCTAACAGAGGAGAGAGAAACACCCATACAACTGACTTGAGGGATACTCATCATTGAGTCATGGTCTGGAGTGGAACCTCCTTTGGGACAGCCCCCCAAAGGTAAGCCAAAACCCAACACACTGGGCATCTATACATGGGACAACTCCCCAAGAGGTAAATGAAAATTTAACAACCATAACAATGTACTCTACGAATGCAGCATGACAACATAGTGAGTACATAGAGGACACAGAGCTAGACCACTGTAGGCACAATAAGGCAGGTACCATAAACCACTGTTGGACGTAGAACTAAGCCACTGCAGGAATATAGAGGACACCAAGTGAAGGGAAACTGGGACTATACGGCCGAGCAGTCAACAGACAGCAACAAAAGTATCACTTGATTGAATTTGGGTTGAACTTGATGCGGGCTAAACCCAGTTGATGCAGATGTAATAAACCAAGAAGTAAGCAACTTGGTACGGGAGGACACCCCCCTCCCAAAGGGGTATCAAACAGAGCCATGGGACAACCCCCCCAAGGCTAGGTCACAAACTGTAAACAGTTAACAATAAACTGCACAGTGATGCAGACACAGTCTGGCAGAGAACAATCAAAACTGCAGTGTAGTCAACAATTAAACTACCTGTAGCTCAACAAAGCAGGAACTCAAGGTAGAAAGAAGTGTTCCCAGATAAAACCAAGCAATGATAGTCCAGAATGCAAGGACCAAACATACTAGTTTAATCAAAACAACTAGTCCCAACTATGGCAGTGCACATCAAATCTAGGCAAAACACAATAGTCTCAGCTCTGCCCAGGAAATGGCAGTCCAAAAAAGATGACACAATGAATATACAGCCAGCTATGATCAACCAAAAACAATAAGGGAATCTGAACATATAGCTAGTAGAGAAATTATGTGAACCTAGATCATATGTGTCTCACCTTCTACTCCCTAGGATCCTCACAACTTCTTTAACTCTCGCTAAGGCTCCAACTCTAGTTAATTTACATTACGTTGTGTTTATATAGCATTGTACCCGTTCAATACAAGAGACAATAAAAAAGAAATGAAGGGATTCTATAAATACCCTATGGAAATGAGTTTTGCCTAAAAGAGTTTCCAAACCCCAAATCCTCATTCTCTAGAATTTTGATTTTTTAAAACAGTCTCAAATCCTCTTTCTCCCCTTACTCTTTCACGTGTCCCATGACTCCCAACCCATCTTGTGGACGTCGTTGTTTTGAAAATAGAGTCGCCACCCGGGTTTTAGAAAATGGATTTAGTACCCGAGAAATCATTTTGATAATGATTTAGAAAATAATGGTTGTGTTTGGTTAGATAGTTTAGTTTAGTTTTGATGATGTCAGCAGGTGTAATGAGTGTAGAGAGATAGAGAGAGAAATGAAGGAAATGATGATGTCATCAAAACTAAAACTAAAACTAAACTGGAAAACGAACAGGGCCAACAGGGAAGGGTTTTAATGCACCCCGCTCGCCCGATTGAAAATCGGTCTTTACTAAACATTTGTGGGATTTTTCGAAAACATTTTAATGCAAAACTTTATTCAAATAAGCAGTTAAATCTTGAAAAATGAACAATTAAAAGACGACAGAAAATATAATGAAATAACAGCAAATTATTTGAAGAAAAACTATTTTCTCAAACTGTTTATAAAGGAAAACGATTTAAATTTCAGATTTGAAAAATAGTGTCGTATGGATGTGCCTTATTTCATTGTTTGTGTATGGGGTGACCAATCCATGTATCATATGGATTGTTCCCTTTGGACCTTTCTCGTAGTCCATCTCCTCGATTAGCTCGACATCCTTTGGTTACCAACCAAAAATTCCTTTAGATGGCCCTCCGCCACTTTTTCATCCAGGAACTCCTTGTACTCCACGCAATCTTCAGTCATGTGACCCCAGTCCCTATGGTAACTGCAATGTTAATTTGTGGCCCTCCTCTTTTCCGGGTTCCCTGTCATCTTAGGTGGCCTTTTGAACCATGGCTCATTTTTTTTATCCTGTACAGCATCTTGTAGATCGGAATATTGAAGGTTGTCATGATACTAAAGTAGGACTTGGGATCTGGGTTGGCTTTATCCTTCCTCTGTTGGGTGTAGTCCTTTTTTCCCTGTAGTAGACTCCTTCTTGTATCCCCTGGACTCTACTGCTTTCTTCTCGGGGAGCTGAGGTTGTCCAGCCACGATCTTGCCCCCAGCCTGCAAGATATCATCCTCCACCCGTGCATGTTCCTGGATTCTCTCCATTAGTTTGGCCACAGTTTTGACTAGGTGCATAGTGAGCGATTCTCGTAGCTAACTGTGCACGGGCAAGCTCGTCTTGAATGTTGCCAAGGCATACTCCTCACTGCAATTTTCAATCTCGTTGAAAGTCTCCCAATAGCGTTTGGAGTATTGCCTTAGCGTTTCATCATCCCTCTGTCTCATAGAGGTTAACGCATCGAACGTCTTTGGAGCTGCTCGGCTCGTTAGGAACGGAGCAGTAAACTCCTCGGCCAGCTAGGCCCAACACAAGATTGATCCCTCTGGGAGTTTGTGGTACCAACTCAAGGCAACCTTTCCCAAGCTGGACGAGAACATTTTGCACAGTAAAGCATCATCTTGCTCATGCATGAACATGGCCTGTTGATAGTGTTGAATATGAGCTACTGGGTCCGTATTGGTCTCATAGGGTATAAACGTAGAGTGTTTAACCCTGCTCGGATCCAGTGGGCTAGTGGCGATTTAGAGATCTGACCTAGGGCTTCCTTAGCTGCTTCTCATACAGTTTTAGGACCTCCCTCCGTTCGGCCAGTTTCCCTTCTTTTCATATACTACTCGGGAGTGTGCTCATTAGAACCAGACCTCTCGTATCTGTCCCTAGCATGTTTACTTCTTTCTTTCTTCTCAACGGAGGGGCTCCTTTCTCTCCTTTTTCGTGGAGAGATCCTCCTAATGGTGGAAACATTATCACGATGGTGACTTCTTCTTTCTTTTTCGTACTGCACGAACCTTGTCTGTGAGCGTAACTCTTTCTCCTTCTCTTGGAGTGGTTTCTTCAGATCCTGAATTTCTTTTTCGTGTCGAGTGACCTCTCGTGCCAGCTCTTCCGCCTCCTGTTCCCTCCGGTCGAGGCTATCTTTCCGTTCTTGATTCCGTGTTCGCCTGTGAATTTCACTGCTCGGGGGGCTTCTCCCCCTCTCATGACGGGGAGAGGTCCCTTTATTCCTTCTTGGTGGCGTCCTTGAGCGTCTTCATCGCTCGCCTAATCTCGGAGAATCATGGATCACCAAGCGTGTGTCCCTGAACTTTGGAATCTCAAGGATATGCCTTATGTTGTATCTTCTAGCAGCGGGCTTCTTCTGTGGAGCTTTCAAAACTGCAGGAGTTTTGTCCACCTTTGCACTCTTTCTCGTAGTGTGCACAGGAGTGGTTTCACCATCGTCTTCCACAACTTCTCGTCGTGGAGTGCGTAAAACAGGTTCTGAAATCACCATTGTTTATCTTTTTGAAAGGAACAATGTCACGCCCTCAAATTTAATAAACCAAATACAAATAAAATCCACGTAGGATAAGTCAAAAGTCATACATTTCACCGTTGAACAGTCAAAGTCAAAGTACATTGAGTTTCTACAAGAGGTACCCGTACCCATGCATAAGTAATGAATAGTTAAGAGTTATTACATAAACCAAGTTTTGTCAAAAGATTGAAGGAATTAAAGTTACAAGATCATCTCCCAAAATATATTAATGATAGAGAGGATAAAATAACTTCATGTCAACTGAGCTTCATGATATGCGTCCACACGCCAAGCATTTCAATCACATGCCTTGCCGGGTACCTGAAAATGATGGGTTGAGCTCACTAGCCCAGTAGGAAACTTTTCTACCAACGCTAAGGGTATAGAGGATGAAACATGCACATGGAGATGTGATACACATGAATGAATAAACTAAAATAGACCAAAATAGATCAAGTTGATGATAGAGTGTCCAATAGATGCCCCAAAGATCGAATCAAACCCAAGTGTCCATAGATTTTCTCATAAACGTTACATTTCATGTCGTAGGTTCAATCCTTTCAAAACATGGTCATTTTCATAAAACATGTCCTTTTTCATCTCTTCACAAATAACCACTTATTTAAATAGGGAATAAATCCCTCTGCCGGATTTCGTGGGCTCCGAACACCCCTGCCGGATTTCGTGGGCTCCGAACACCCATGGCTAGGGACGCACCAAATGGTGGCCCTAGAGTAAGAAAATTATCCTTTTCAAAAGTTTATCAAACAATCAAGTGTCCAAAAACATCCATGTAATTCATTTAGTTCGAAAGCTCGTAGTGTGTCGGTTGTGGCAAAGTTAATATGTGTCCAAGAACGTGAGAGATCATAACAAAACATCATTCATACCACGATAGGCTACCAAAGCTTAGAAGTCGATTTGTGAAGCTTAGGAAAGACCAATTAAGGCCCGGCGCAAAGAAACATGAAAATGGAGTTATGAATCTCGAGAAAACCCGACACCTTGATAGGAGAAAGTACATTTCTCTCAAAATACAAAGGCTATGAATATGAGACCAATTGGGTTTGAAAGTAGACTCATAGAGCTTTCTAACGGTTCAAGAATCGCCTCAATCGGAGTTCGGACGAAGTCGGGGCGTGCCCGTGAAGTTGGGTCAAAATCTGCCTTAAGCAGTCGGGTATCGATACACAAGAAAATCTGTATCGATACCGGGTCACTAAAATTTTTACAGAAAGTCTGGGTATCGATACCGAAGAAAAGGGTATCGATACAAAGGCCATCTCGAGCAAAATTTTCAGATTTCCAGATTTTTCCAAAATGGAGGGGATTTCAACCCAAGCCAAAAATTGAGGTTCCAAACAACATCTACCCATAGGAGAGGGATATATCAACAACTAATTCAAGGATTTATCAACCAAATACACAAAACCCAAACTCAATAAAAAATCAAGCTCATTTCCATGGTGATAACAAGTTTAACAAGAAATTGGGAATAAGAACACCAACAATGCAATCATTCAACAAATATACACTTAGAGGAAGTAGAAGATTGTTCCCTACCTTAAGGATTGAACTTGAAATGGGTAGAAAAGGGAAAACTCTTGCCCTTGAAGCTCCTCAACCGAAAATGTTAGCTCCAAGCAAAAACCACGGAGTTCCGGACTCCAAATCACGCGTAGAAGATGAATCTTAGGTTGGATGTTGAAGTATTTGAGTGTGGAGGGTGGGTTTTTGTGGAGGGTTTTGAAGAAACTTGAGAGGAGAGGAAGAAGAGAGAGAGGGGTGAGTTTTGAGAGAAGAGAGGAGTGTGATTTTTGACCAAATCTGATCCAAATGTGTTTATATACACTCTCACACTAGCACTTACACCCCTCTTGTTTCTTATGTGCTTCACAAACACCCAAATGCAATTACTAACTTCACATTGACCCCATATAGCACTATTTTCATTTCCTCCCACTTCCCCAATATTATTTCCGGAAAATTATTTAAAAACACGAGTCCTTACAAACAAGGCTTTTCGTAAGCGTTTCCCACAGACGGCGCCAATTGTACGGGGATAATATCCACGTAAGTCTAGATCACGTGCTTCCTTGTGCAACCCTAAATCTGCAAGACAGAAAAGAGGGTAAGAGCGCCTTTGCCTCTTGTTGGCAAAGGCCCTTCGATGGCTAAGTTAGTATCTCGTACTCACAAATCACAATGCATATAAAAAGGGGGTTCACAGCGTAGCTTTCTTCATGGCTATCATGCTTTATTTATAGGTGGGGATAGTTTGCTTATTAGGGCATCACGTTGCCCTTGTTCCCTACTCTCTTTAGGAATCATTTTCCCAATAGGACTTCTTCCTAAATGCAGTACATTCCTAATCTCATTAGGAATGCTCATACCAATCCCTTATTTAACGGGATTACTCCTCATCTCATAAGGAACCGCCATAGATTATTCTGGAATGTCTCACCGCCCTATACGTGGAGGTGCCGTGCTTCCACGTAGCTCGGAATAACCCGTACATAGCTCAACTCATCACGCCGAGCTGAATTATGTATTCCAGAATGTTGTTTGAGCTATACATGTAGCCTACCTAGCTCGGCCATATCAGGGGCATCTCTTTATGTCTCACGCCGCCGAGCTAGTGCATCCTAACTTATTAGTTTACTATTATTAATCTAGCCTTATTCATGGCCAAACCAGCTCGACAGAGGGCTTAAGGACTCCCTATGTGGTGCCGAGCTATTCACCCTCTTGTGGTGATTAATTAGGGCGCGTACTCTGCCCTTCCCAAGGGTAATCAGGCTTTTCCCACTCCAACCACAATATTGCTTTGCGACTTTGACGTATTGTGCTAGATTATTGCTATGAACAGGAGGAGTACTATGGAGAACTCGGAGCCGGAGGAGCTGCCGATATAGGGAACGACCAGGCAGAGGAATTTGGAAAGCCGTCGAGTTTACCCGGTCTGCCTCTTTGTAATTTGTAGAGGACAGATTATATGTATTAAACTTTTATTTATTGTATTACTGTTTAAATATTTAAGTTGTATTTATAATTAACGTTTCCCAAAATATGGGGCGTTACAAGAAAGAACTCAGTTGAACTCTAGATATAAATAGTATATTCATATCAATCTTAAAGACCTTCTGTAATAAAGAAAACCTAGAATGTAACTCTATAATTCGTAAAAATTAAAATTTGAGGGAATAAAGACAAAAATAATCCAATAATCTACAAAAATTTGCATTATTTTTGGTTTTTGGTGAACTTTTTCAAAGTTTTGATAAAAGTTTTTTACTTTTTAGATTCCTCTCGTTGAGACGAACCAATAATCCACAATAAAAAATCGACGCAAAACTAACAAATGCAAATTTATTTTAATAAAGACAAAAAAAACGGTAATCCATTTAAATTGTTTTTGCCAAAAAAAATTCTAAAAATTAGGAAGGAAATTTGTAAAAATAATAATACTTAGGGACAAAAAGTGACATAAGAAGCATAGTCGAAGGACCATTTAGATATCTTACCCTATTATTTGTGGACCGTTTTCGAATTCCACTTTTTTATGTCATAATTCTTATTTCCTTTTGTATTTTTACATGTCACACAGGGTAATTTTAACGTAATGGTTCTTTCTATTTATGATAATGTCTTTATAATAGCGAATACACATACATATGGCACTTCGCAATAGCAAACTTAGCTAACGGTGGCCTGTGCTTAAAGACACTACCATAATCATCAGATTGAAAACTACGAAGTTTTGAAAAAATTGCCCTAGCTTAAAAGACACATCACAAAATAATCGGACCTTAATCCACCTATATAGAGTGACCACCATGCAGGCCTTTCTTAATATTCACCAAACCAGTAAATTGGATTGAACACTCTATGGAGACTAGTCAAGCATGGTCAAACCCATCTCTTTACAAACCGTCAAGCTAAAAGGATCAAATTATTCACCCGAAGATATAAAAGAGACGATATTTTGGTTCATCAAAATTCAAAGCTAGCTAAATGCGGCTGACATAATACCTAGTTTTGTTCCTTCATTCCTTAAGAGTTTCACAAAGTACACAAGGCTTTCCAGATTTCATCAAGGTATAAGGAATACCATTTTATCATCAGGATATCACCAACGTGAGGCTAAAATGTTTGGTTTTTTTTTTGGTAAATAAGAGGCTAAAATGTTTGGTTTTTTTTTTTGGTAAATAAGAGGCTAAAATGTTTACAAAGCCAAAGCCAAATTGGGGTGTTTGCACTTTTTTTGGGGGGCAAGTGAAAAACTTTCAAATATAAGAAAGTGTCTATGCTTATGGGTGGTGGGGTCTTTTCTTTTGAGAGTCATGAATGGCAAACGCCTTCAGATTTACCAAAACTCTCACTCATCATGTTGGCAATAGTCCTGAGATCTACCAGAAAAGACCCCACCAGTCACCACCCAAACTAGAATTTGGTTCAAATCAATTGAAAAACTAAGCCTAAGTTAATTTCTCACAAGGCCCCTCGAAAATCATTCTAAGATGAATGAACGGCTTGGATCATTTGTATGTGACTCACAAGTGAGTCCCCGAGCTAGTCGATACATTTTCTATTTCCAACATTTTATACGCGTAGAAGTGTTAAAAAAAAAACACAAAATAAACAAACATTATCCTGTCCCAATTTTCTTTTTTCATAGATAAAAGAAGAAAAATTGCCAAAAAGAAAAAAAAACAAAAAAAAATACAACCAGGACGTTAATGGTGCTACGTGGTGAAAAGTGGGATGTTCAGATTCGGATATACCAATCTTATCCACTCCAAACCAAAATTGTGGACCAAACTACTAGAATTTGGTTTAGAGGACACCACGAAAAGATCAATTGTATGATTTGTACTCAAGTCGTCACCTCTTACCTCACATTTCCTTAAGAGGCATACGTCCATCGGCACAGGTGGCCAAGTGACAAGAGCCACGAGGGACAAGTTAAACAAAAGCCAAAACAACTTTGGGCACTTATCATTGACACTCCAAATTAGTTACATTTCTGAAGCAATGAAAAAACGAAAACCATCAGAACTTCCGTTAATATATAAATACCAACACAATATCCTCTCAAAATCATCTCCACTCAATTAATCCCCACCAAACATGGAAATCACTTTCCCATACATCTCTCTCTCAGTTTTCTCTCTCCTCATTGCTTACATATTCCTTTCACGAAAACTCCACCACGCTCACAACCTCCCTCCAAGCCCACCATCCCTTCCAGTCATCGGCCACCTCCACCTCATCAAAGAACCTCTCCACCGCACTTTCCACAAACTCTCCCAAACCCTAGGCCCCATCTTCTCCCTCCAGTTCGGGTCCCAACTCGTCGTAGTCATTTCCTCCCCGTCTGCCGTCGAAGAATGCTTCACCAAAAACGACATTGTCCTGGCCAACCGCCCCAGGACCACAGGCGGAAAATACTTCGGGTACAACTACACCACCATTTCTGCTTCCCCGTACGGCGACCACTGGCGCAACCTTCGTCGCATCATGTCTCTCGAAATCTTCTCCACCAGTCGCCTCAATGCCTTCCTATCTATACGCCAAGACGAAGTTAAACACCTACTTCACAAATTATACCAGAAGTCGTCGAACGATTTTGCAAAAGTTGAAATGAAGTCGAAGCTCTCGGATCTCACGTTCAACATCATTATGAGAATGATTGCGGGAAAACGGTATTATGGCGAGGATTTGGAGAATTCGGCGGAGGCAGAGGAGTTTCGGGAGCTCGTGAGAAAGGCGTTCTTGGCAGGCGGCACTGCTGGCGCGTCGAACCCCTCTGAGTTCTTGCAGGTTTTACGTTGGATTGATTACAAGGGTTTTGAGAAGAATTTGGCGAAAACTCATAGCAGGATTGACGGGTTAATGCAAGGGTTGATCGATGAGCATAGGAGGGATAGGAGTAAGAATACGATGATTGATCATCTGCTTTCATTGCAAGAGTCACAGCCAGAATACTATACAGATGGAATCATCAAAGGGCTTATCATTGTAAGGACATGAAAATATCCCCAATGCATCCTTTCTCTTTTTCCATCTCCCTCTAATATTTCTTTATTTGAGATTAAAATCCTCCTCTGACTCGTATTATAAAATTTTCCTCGATTAGAAAAAATATGACCTCTTGTTTTTCAAAAAAATAACACCAAAATGGTTTTGATCATAACACTGACAGTATCAAATCAGTCTTAAGAAAGAAATTGTTTTCATCTTTTTGCAATAATGACAATATTTTGCAACTGCCTCAAAGCTTAATGGACTCAGTGCACATATATTTATGCCAAGCACTTCATAGATTTGTTTTTTTCCCACTCAGAAAAATTCTATATTGTTCCTAATTTTATTGACTTGTGATATGAAGGTCATGATACTAGCGGGGACCGACACGTCCTCAGTGACAATGGAATGGGCAATGTCCCTTTTGGTGAACCACCCAGAGGTGCTGAAGAAGGCTATAGCTGAAGTAGACGCTCATGTTGGCCAAGATCGCCTGATTGATGAACACGATCTCAGCAAGCTCCCTTATCTTAAAGCCATCATATCAGAAACCTTTCGACTTTGTCCGGCAGCTCCATTGTTATTACCGCACATGGCATCTGATAATTGTACCATTGGGGGATACAACGTGCCACGTGACACACTCTTGTTGGTTAATGCATGGGCCATTCACAGGGACCCTAAGACTTGGGATGACCCAACAAGCTTTAAACCTGAGAGATTTGAAGATGGGGGAGTGGAGGGACACAAGTTAATGCCATTTGGGTCAGGAAGGAGGGCATGTCCTGGGTCAGGCTTAGCACAGCACGTTGTTGGCTTGGCCTTAGGGTCATTGATCCAGTGCTTTGAGTGGGAAAGGGTGGGCGAGGATCCTGTTGATTTGAGTGAAGGAAATGGACTTACCATGCCAAAAGCTGAGCCATTAGAAGTGAGGTGCAAAGCACGTGATGTCATGAAGAAGGTTCATCTGTGATGGTGCAAATGATGCTTGAGCAATTTTTTTGACATGTTGTATGCAGTTCTTGTTGTTATAGTTTGATTTTTATGTTGCAATAGTTTAATTTGTGTTTTGCATTTTTTTTAACTGTAGTATGAATTTCGTGTTGTTATAGTTAAAGTCCATCCGGAAACTTTAAAGTTCCCATAGGGTCATATATGAATTATTGATTTATCTATTTCAATGAATTAGATCTCTTCTTGTAGTAATTTCTTCTAGATTGTGCGAAATGGGAAAAACCCTAGCAACACCCTGTGTCGTGATTTTTTAGAGCGCCTGTATAAGGGCGGGGAAGCTAATTTCATCCAATTCTTAGGCTTTTGCCCTAATTTGCTTCATAGATATATTGGACTTCATTCTTCTTCTCTAAAGGTTATGGATTGTGGTATGGATCTAATATCATCATTTTCCTACTTTCGTTCGTGTTCTAAATTTAGAAAATGCTGGACTTTACTTGCGATTAAGAATACACAAACATCAATAACAAAAACTTCAAATTTTTTCGAACATTTATTTAGTTCTGTAAATCTTTGGGATAGGCTGGAATCAACTAAGGTGTAAACTGATTCTTTGACTGTTAATCGATCTTTTGATGGATCAAATTTGAATCGATGATTTTATCTCAAAGGGCTTATCATTGTAAGGACATGAAAATATCCCCAATGCATCCTTTTCCTTTTTCCATCTCCCTCTAATATTTCTTTATTTGAGATTAAAATCCTCCTCTAATTCGTATTATAAAATTTTCCTTGATTAGAAAAAGTATGACCTCTTGTTTTTCAAAAAAACAACACCAAAATGGTTTTGATCATAACACTGACAGTATCAAATCAGTCTTAAGAAAGAAATTGTTTTCATCTTTTATGAAATTGGTGAAATTCAATTGGATGGAATTGGTGAAATTCAATTGGATAGAGCTGATTGGTTATATTATGAACCGTGGAAAGTCAGTGTGCTATGGGCTTTTCATTTACGTTGGAAGAATTTGCCTTGCATTGATACTACTCTTAACCCAGTTTCCACGTGGGATTAGTGATGGAAACTGTGCACGTGGGATTAGTGGGCCACACCATTAGGATTGGGAAGAATTATAGGGCTGTTGGAAGGAGACCACATGCATAAGAGAGGTCGGCTAGTGTTTTACATAGCACACCCGTAACAGCTCATAAAAAGGGGACTAACTCATAACAGAAGGA
This sequence comes from Vaccinium vitis-idaea, assembly GCA_963854785.1. Lineage (NCBI taxonomy): Eukaryota > Viridiplantae > Streptophyta > Magnoliopsida > Ericales > Ericaceae > Vaccinium > Vaccinium vitis-idaea. The sequence goes on from OY978222.1 coordinate 25,901,509, forward strand.
TTATTCAGAAACGAGGGGATTGAAAAACAGGGGCTACGGCTTCTTTTTGGCAGCTGATGTCTAGCTAAATTCTCATGTAGGGGGAAGATGAAGCCCCGCTCCAAGTAACGATGTGTTTTGTATGAACGAGGATTTTTATTCGGTTAAGATTATATGATCAGAACTTGTTTTAATTGTTTTGATTCTTCCAATCAGCTGCATATTTATATACTAGTTTCAAATACCCGTTCATATAATTGTTTTCAATGTTGTGCTTTGTTTCTGAGATAGCTCGTAGGACGGATCGTGTCATTAGGTGGTGTGACCCCGTGCTAGTGATCAGATGGTCTGTGCTATGGGATAGTCTATGCCTTTTAACAATCACAAATATCTTCTTGTTGTTTATCTTAGCGATAATTATTTATCGATTCGAATAGGAACTTATCGATTCGAATAGGAACCCGATTTATGTGAATGCATGGTTATGTGGTAGGGATGGATTTCAAACCCTAGACTTTTCTCTCTCACCATCTTCATCTAATTAATTTCAGTTTTCTTTAATAATTAGCTTTCCAAAATCAAACAAACCAATCATCTTTCACTGAATTAAATTCGAAACCAATCGAAAGTAACGTAATTTAGCTAAATTGTCTTCGTGGATCGATACTCAGACTTAGCCACTGTTCTCTGAAGCAGTAGTTAATTCCTTGTGTTTATCAATTTAATTTTGATACGGTATGACACTACAACAAATATTGCTTTTTATAGCATTATTTGATAGCATACATTTAGGATTGCTATAGTAGAGGATCAATTATAGCATTCTATTGGAAAAACAGGATGAAATACTCTGGTGTTAAATTTTATAGCATTCCATTACCCACAACAATAGCATTTCCCAATTTTACCCACAACAATAGCATTCCCAATTTTAGGCGCCTACCCCAATTTTTAGACGCCAACTTGGCGCCCCCAAAAAAGACGCCAAAATCGAAAACCCCTCCAGCAGAAAACCATTCTCGAATTGGTCTATTCTCTTTCACAGAACCCATTCTCTTTTCCTCTCACAAACAGAACCCTCTCTCTCTCTCTCTCTCTCACACACACACACACAGTCGATCGATCTGCTTTCTTTCATGGAGATGCTCTCCTTCAATGGCTGAAGGCTTCGTCCATCCCCTCTCTCTCGAACTGAACTGCGCACAAAACCCCTCCCACAACTGAGGTCTCTCTCTCTCTCTCTCTATCTCTGTGTGTGTGTGTTTATACACGTATGTGATCAAGAAATAGGTGTTTTCGTTGATTTTTTCACAGAAATTAGGGCTTGTACTTGTTTGGTTGTTGATGAGAAAAAAAATTGGGGGTTTGTTTGTTTTGTTACTGAAATTAGGACTTGTAATTGTTTGGTTGATGATGAACACATTTATACAGTGTTTATAATGTTATACTCACACATGCATTTAGGAATTCTTTACCTGAAATTGTTGAGAAGGGAGGTGGAAGGAAGGCCCCCCCCTCCTCTCTGTTGATTCTCTATGAAAGGTAGTAGTTCTTATATAAATGTATTGATTCCTCCAACAGTGTTGTATAGATTTGCATGGGTTGGGTTCATTTATTTCGGAAAAATTGTGCATGAAACTAGGTTTTGTAAATGATTGCATGGGTTTTGGTGTGCTTAAAAGTAGTGGTCCCATTTTTCCATTACAGTAGAAAAATCTGGCATTGTAGTTTGTGTGTAGTGGTCCCCCTTATATTAGAAAAATCTGTCCTTTTTCCATTACAGATATACATTAGAGTAGTGGTCTCCCTTCAACTCATTTTCTATGCATTTCTGAGTAAAAAAAACAGTTCATTGTCTGACTTTTGCTTTATACTAATGCAGAGTAAGAAAAAATCTAAGTTTTCCTTTATAGTAATGTTGCCTTAGATACTTACCATACCTCGTTATGTTCAAGTTACTATTTAATTGTCTGAGATGGGGTGTCCAACTCGAACTCCTACTGTGTTTCCCTTTTGTAGGAACAAATTGCCGCTCCTATTTTGAGCAAGACACCCACTATAGTAGTTGATTCTTGAAATTCAGAGTCTTTGGGTGCTTATACTAGAATCTTGGGATACGTCATTTATGTTTTTTAAGGTTTCTCTTAATTAGTTGAGATCCATACCAACCAATTTAAGGGAGAAGCAATGCAAACAAAACAACATATATAGTCAGCAACGTCACATTTTTTGTTTTAAATTTCCAACACACATAAGAAAATAAGCTTGTTGGAAACTTTCACACACTTGATTAGCCATGCCCATATATAGTCTAGCTCTTATAGGACCTATTCACTTTAACGTAGCACAAAAAAGGGAAGAAAAAAAAGAGAAAAAAAAGCCCCTCAATACTAATTTAGTTATGACATGGTACCAAGATCTTGGTTAGCATATAACTATATCACAACATAGCCCAAGCTGAACAGGTGAAGCAAATTTACGTGTGAAGAGGAGAGAATTTAGTTACCAGTTGGCACCATCCATTTTGACGATAATGTATCAAGGGGGTAAGAGTAGAGGGAGGTGTAGAGGAAGGGATGAATGTTTGTTGCTCATAGAGATTGGCTTATTTAAGGTCCTCTCAACTGTTTTTGAGGGTTTTGAGTTGATGCACTCATTCTTTTTTCCTTCTCCGGTATCTTTTAGTTTAGATCTCCTGCACTTGCTAAAATTAGTGTTTTATTGGTGCCAAGTAAGTAGGTTGTCACTTGGATAATTGGAAAACTTGTTATGAAAATAGCTCAATTCACACCTTGTCAAAGCATCCCTTTTTCATTGCACTGAATTTTTACCTTGTGGAGCAGAACTACTCTTCTTCTGCACTGTTTTTTGTTGCAGACTGTTCCTTTGAACTAATAGCGTTTATGTCTAATGTTGTGGTTCAGAGTCAATAAATTAATTTGTTCTTACTGATAAGCCATTTGTGCTTATTTCTTTTTGTAGGATACATAACACCACATTATTAGTATAGTTATAGAAACACTCCCAGGAAGTTTAGGAAGGCATGTTTTTCAGTCAAGATGAAGTCATGCATCCTTGGTTAATTACCTATATGGGTAAGAAAAGTAATTCCGGGCTAGCTTGTGTCTGTTCTATTGCTAGTGAGGTAGATATTTACGTGAAAGTGTATAAAACTTGCATGTAACAAATGATTATAGTACTTTCTTTTATCTTTAAAAGAAAAAAATGATTATACTTTGAAGAAATATAGGAGTAATTTATAAACCTAGAAGGCTAGAGTAGTGTAGGTTGGAAAAGACGCACTTTAATTGTAAAGACGCCTTGGGAATTCAAGACTAACAGGAGGAGAGTATCAGAATTGATCTTTGCTTGTTCAATGGGTTCATGGATCCATGTTTAACTGCCATTGAATGATCATTTAATTGAAACCCAATTAACAGAATGGGGAAAAAGAATGGATGTGACTTTTTTTGGGAACCGATACACTTTTACAGAGTGTCGTGGTTATTCACAATGTAATGATGGGAGAAACATTTCTGTTCGTAGGGAAGCGTTGCTACTTGCGGCAATGGTTCGGTTGGTTGCTTACTCTGTCACGGAGAGATAATTGACATTGCATCAATTGTGGAGGGCATATTGGAAATGCAAAAGCATGGGAAACACCTAGGGGTCGCTTGTTCTTTCATTTGGACTTAATTTTAACTCACTTAAGCAGGTGTTGGTATATAGGACTGCACCTAATATACACATCGGATATGAACCAGATAGCTTCAGCATCAATGACCATTTGCTTAAGGGATCCGTCCATTTTTTTTTTTTTGGACATAGGCTACTGCTGCCCCTAATTCATTGAAATTAACTTGTTTGGTGGCTTGGGGGTTCCATATCAAGTACTATTCTGATTACTAGTATTTTGAAAATGCGGAACCCCAAGCCACGCAAATAAGAAGTGCCAGAGCATTTTCCCCAACTTCATCATCCATGCTATTTGCAAACTCCAGCAACTAGGGTCCTGTTTTAAGCACTTAAGACACTTTACAAAGGTCTTTCCAGTAAACTTTATTGAGCAACAGGGACTCTGTAAACAACATATAGTACCATTTCTAGCATATAACACTTAATATTTTGCCCCTAAATGAACAGTTTCAGCCCCTGTACTGTATTTCTATCAACTATTTTTCAGTTTCAGCAGCTCTAATTTGCAGTTTTAGTCCCAATATTCACATATCAAGCAGTGAAAATTGTGTTCATTTATTGTAATCCATATAAACTTGGTTTCCTCTCTAGATGGCCTTAGTAATGTTCTATAAATGTTTTTATGCAGGCCCGAGGGAAAGGTCGTATCAAACTCAAAAAAGAAACTGTTGGAGAACTTCTTGCAAGTATGTTCTAACTCTATCCTAAACCTAGATGTTATCATCAATTCATTTGTAGGCATATACAATGATTTTATTTATCCAATGCTTTTAGCCTATTCTATGTTCTATGCATACCTTTGTGCTTTCATAGTTAGGTTCTAGAATCCTGGCGAAAGTACTTCATGAGTGTAGATTTATATGGACTCTCATATGTTATTTTTCACTCTGTCTATATAAAAAAAATCATAAAAATGTACTCGTGACATTTTTTTGTCTATCAAGTTACATGTATGTAAATCATAATGCATATAGAAAGGAAGCGAGCATAGAAAACTTTATAGCATTTCTTGCTTATTGCCAACAATGTTATATGTCCATGTATGACTTCATGAGGTCTTCATTTGTATGGTAACAAATATTAAATGTATATTTGTTCATGTGTTTTTGTTGTTGGCTTTTGTTGCTGGATCTGTACTTAAAACTTCTTTCTATTACATGGTTTTTGTGCTACATTTTAAACATGCATATTTGTAGTTTTAGTAAATGTTGTGTGTATTTCATGGTATTTCATTTTATGTATTCAGCAACATGTTTGTCCCGCTGGGTTACTTGACCAAGAACGTTCAAGGATATGAAAAGTACAAACAACAAACTATTCGAGATAACTTATTAGAAATGAAAGAAGCCGGAATCGAAAACCCATCCAAGTTCATTTTTGGTTCGAATCAAAGTGGTAAAGCTAAAGATATCGATAAGAGGAAAAAGAAGATTGGGCGTGGAGATGGTGATGAAGACTATGTGCCATGCAATGATGAAGAAAGGATGAGTGATGGTGACAATGATGATTCATCAACCTCCCAAGTGAATAAGGTAATGTGCAGTTGAGTAGAGTACTCAATAAAAAATTATTGTTGTTGTGCTTGTTTTTCCACATAAATGCTCCTCCTATAATTTACCTGTTGAATAGTGACTGATTTTCATTCTTAAACTGTGCATACACTGCTTCTTTTTTGTCTTCATTTTTTGCAGGCCAAAAGAGTGGATCCTGGAAAGAAGAATGGAGGTTCTACTTCTCAACTTTCGAGAAAATCACAACGAAATGAAGAAAAAGGTAGTACACCTCAGGACGATCCTACTGAACAAGCTAACCCAAGGATGATCATCAACATCGTGGGTGAGAAATAATATTATATGACTTTTTCTTTCTTTTTTTTTTTTTGATTGGTAAAATAGAAATACATACATATGTATAAGATCAAGGATAATTGGAAAATAAACGGAATGGGTGATAAGTCATCATCCAACCCCCACTAGAAACAAGATCCAAGGCCAACCTAACCAAGAAATGCATAGAAACTGTCACAACTATTTTCGTCTTTATTGAATCCACCAGCTCTCCTATATTTATCACCTTTGCTCTAAATATTATCTGAAACAAGAATTACCTAATGGTCCTAACAAATGCTTGTAAAAAAATTCTCAAGTTAGGAGTTTTCCTACTTAGAATTACCTGCAGTGCTAAGCACTCTGCTAAAGCTGTTATCACTAAGAGTTTAGTTGCAGGATTTGCAATCTGAGTTAGGTACAATGAATTATATGAAGTATTCGTGTTATATTCCCTTACTTCTATAACTGAGCTGCTACTTAGCTTAACCAGATTTCAGTGTACATGCAAGCAATTTGAGTGGAGTTATAAGGGCTTTAAAGTTAGCTTTATCATAGAATCTGAGTGGTCCTTTCTATTGAAGATGACATTTGGACTAGCAGACTTGTCATGAAACCCAACCTCCAATAGACTACTTGACTGTCCATCCTCAACCTTATCATCTTCATTTTCCTTGTTAGTTTTCTTGTTAGTTTTCTTTATATGAAATAATCTTGAAGTGCAATCATATCTAATGTCGCATTCTACTGCAACTCCTGAAATCCCTGCAAAAGTGTCCCAGAATAACAAACGTAAAAGAGGTCCGACCAAACTAAAAAGAATTGCTTTAGATAAAGATAGTCAGATTCAAGTCAAGTTTGATGACTATGGTCGACCAATTGGTGAGGGGTCGAAGAAATTATCTTCTTTCCTGGGAGCTCTCGTTCGAGAGATTGTGCCATTTACAATTCCAGATTGGCGAAAGCTTCCTTCAAGAATGGCAGAAGTCTTATGGCAAAGCATTCAGGTATGGCATAAGCACGTATAATTTTTTGTTCTAGTAAAATTGTAGAATTTCATGCAAGTTAGTTATATTTTTTCAGGTAAGATTCAATCTACATGAAGAATGGCATAGAGAAATGGTTTTTCAACAAATGGATGAAGTTTGGAGAGCTTCAAAGTTGAGATTGGTCAAAAAAATACGAGAAGCTTCAAATGAGGAAGAAAGGCTAAAGTTGCAGCCTGATAACATAAAATCTGTGCATGATTGGAAGGATTTTGTCAAGGAAAAGACTAGTGCAGATTTCAAGGTATGTGCATGATTGAAATGATTTTGATAACATAATCATTGAAAGTATTTCACCTCCTGTATGTATTTCTTGAGTTTAGATTAAAAGCGACCATTTTAAAGAAATGAGACAAATACAGCTACCGCTGCAACATACTATGAGTCGTAAGGGATATGCACGGTTGGCCGATGAGATGGTAATTCCTCTATTAGTTTGGTTATTGTCAAAGATTTCATATTTGTTACAAATCAACACTTAAATTATCTTATGATTGTATACTTGGTTTATACTTCAGAAAGGAGAAACAAAAACTCTTCCATTAGTAGAGCCAAGGTTTGGGGCGAAGGACATAAGAAAAAGAATGGTCAACCTAGCAACACAATTGTTAAAGAAAAGAATGCTAAGTTTTGATATGAAGTTTGGATGCATCCATCCATGCTAAGGTCGCTGCTGCCGCTTTTGAGGCTTTTTATTTTGTTTACGTTAGGCAGCAGTTGTTATTGTTGTTCTTGGCATGTAATTTTGGTTGACATCTTGTCATCGGTTCGTTTCCCTTTGGGTCCTTGGCGGCATATGATTGTCGCGTGGTTGGGTGCCTACATTGTTGGGTGGCTTCCTCGCGTTGTGATGCCTTTGCCTCGGCCCCCTTTAATCTTTGTAATTCATTTTCAAAGATTAATAAAATCTTCTTTGCCTTGCAAAAAAATAACTCATTCTTTATTTGTGTGTTTTATTGGCTATATATGTTGATAGTCACATTAGTCATGTACATTGGTTTTCATCATGCAATGTTTAGGATGCTATGGAAAAAATTGAACGGGATACACCAAACTTATCTTCAACTAATCTGAATGAAGATGCTGTTTCTAAAGTGCTTGGTGCCGAGAAGCGTGGTCGTTTAAGAACATTTGGAAAAGGAGTGACGAAAACGAAATTAGCTATATTATCACAAATGAGTGATCATTTCTCTCAGTTACATGAAGAAAATATGCAGTTGAAGTCTCAAATGGCACTTATGCATTATTCAATTGATGAGTTAAAGAGAAATCAAGTAAGTAGTTTGTAATTTTCTTCATTGGTAGTCTTTTCTGACTACTTTGAGTAATGGATTTTCCTTTTTTGAACTTTCCAGGTTCATCATCCGGCAACAACTTCCCAGACTACCCCTGTTGTTTCTCCATCGGTAAAAAGTTGTTTACATTATCATTTCCCAAAAAATAGCATAATTTTATATTGGTTAATACATGTTCTCATTATAAGATGCTAAGCAATTTTTTGAGGATCTGAATTGGAAATCAGTTGCTGCCTAACTTCTTAGTTGGCAAAACATACCAGATTAATGCACAAGGTTTGAGCTATTTCGGAATATTTCAGCTTGTCAGTTATATTATTGTAAGACATTTTGGAAATCAGTTGCTGCCTAACTTCTTAGTTGGCAAAATATACCAGATTAATGCACAAGGTTTGAGCTATTTCGGAATATTTCAGCTTGCCAGTTATATTATTGTAAGACATTTTGAGATTGAATGTCTAATGTTTCCGTCTCGTAGTTCTGACCAAGCAAATCGCGAAATCCAGAATGGGATGTATTTTAGAAGAAATTTTCCATGGAAATGAGATTAGCTCTGCGAGCATTAGCTAAGCATACCTTGCTTAATATTGAGCCTGGTTATTTGAGCATTCTTTGGTTTATGATAGTGCTGAGGAAAATGGGTTTTCGCTTTTCAGATTCAGTTTACATAGAGATGCAAATAATGATCATTTCAGATTTTGTTGGCAAAGCTTCCTGCTGCAACTGTCACTGGCTGGTTTAATCCAGTTGCTGACCAAGAACACCATGAATCACAAGAAAAGAAATCAAATAGAAATTTAGAATATGGGAAATGATAAGTCATTGCAGGCTCCTAGGATCATAAATAAGACCACCACATGTAAACAATCAGTTTACATGTGTTCCTATCAGTAAATATGATATTATATGTACATGTCTAGTTCGGACCCAACTTCATCAATTTGCTTGTTCCTTGCACGCCAATGTTTTGTCTCCATGCTGCAGGTTTTGCCTTCACTAATGATTTTGGAGTTACATAATAAGAAACATCCACAATATAGATTGCTTGTATCATTTTTTGGTATTCGCAACTTTGCTTACATTGTTGATTCTTTTTGTGTGTGTGTGTGTGTGTGTGTGTTGCCTTGTTGCTAAAGAGCATTAACACACACTCTAATAGCAACAAGTGCAAGTTGTTTCATTGGATGGGCACAGGAGAAATAGTTGCTGAAGGACATTGGTCTTCTAGTGATCCAATGGCACTTGTTCACCATATTACTATCGGACCTAATGCAATGAGAGTTTGGGTGGAAGCTGCAACGAAACCTGATGAGTATTTGTGGAGGACTACTAGTGATATGGAATTTATCAAAGATGCTGTTGGAACTACTGTTGCATGGCCTGCTGACAAGGTTCTTATGGATTCTATGCAAGGGTAATGCAACCTTTTCTTCTTATCTATTTTTCACACTTTCTACGAAACAAAGATTTATGTCCCATTTTCTTTTTAATTTAGCTGAGGGGGTTTAGTACCGTAGTGAGAGTAAATGAAGTGGAGAGGTTCCAAGGGAGGTGAAGGGCGAGCCACCCAAATTAGGATTCAAGAATTTCATCCAATGGTGCACTTGGTTGATTGGTTGATTTTGCATTTTATGGACTGCCATAGCCTGGGCAGAGCTGTTATTATCATTGTTTCTCTGATTAGGTTGGCTGCCTTAAACTGTAAGCATCGTGCTTTCCTTTAATAGAACCCCTGCATTTACAGAATACATACTGCATTGCTCACTGTACTGCACTGTACTGTAGGCAGCATAGAACCCCTGCATTTACAGAATACATACTGCATTTCTTTGATATCCCTTGGGGAGGGGGAAGTCCTCCCAAATAGGTAGTCTTACATTACATGTTTTATGTTGTGACCTGCTAGTACTGCAGTCTGTTTTCATAGTTTACTACCCAATATTGGTCCAATCTGGGTTGTCCATTATTGTTCAAGATGCATCTCGTGCTCATGTTGAGGACAGGTCCACTGGTTACTGCCCAGATGTGCTTTAATTCCCACTGTTGGTACTGGAATTTGCAGTTACTTTGTCACATTTTGCTGCTAGAATTCGTAGTAACAGATGTGAATTTAATTATTTGGTTTTCTCCATTGAGAACATTATAAACCTGGTCTTTATGGTAGTGGAGGTGGTGAATATGGCAGGGTGAATTTTGACATTAACCATACTCAGTCACCAATCTGTTGATTCGTACTCATAGTTGTGAATTTTGAATTTCTTTGTGATAGAAAAGGAGAAGTGGGTTTGTTTGGAAAGTGTACAAACAACCAAATTTTATCCTTTTGTTTTAGGCCAATTCAACTAAAATAGTGGTGATTTTATGACGAATCGATGAATGAGAACATTCTCATCTGATTTGGTTCTGTATTTTCGTCTTGCTAAATCTTTTGATTGATTTGGGCTGCTTAAAGGATATTGTCATAAATCTACAAATGCTGCTGAAATTTTATTTTTTGGGACTTCATTAATGTTTGATCTGGGACTTTTTGTTGTTGCTGTGATGTTTAAAGGGTGTTGCACACACTGATTGGGTCAACTCAGATAGGTATTTGGCTGCCAATGTCTTTCTATTTGTCAATTATTGGTATTTGGCTACTGGCAGGATTCAGGTTCTTAAGTTAGGCTTGTGGTTTTGTGTCTTGTGTCTTGTGTCTGGTAATCGACTGGGCTATACTCTACCTTTAGTGATGCTTCTTGGATGGGATAATTTGTTCATTCCTTTGTCTATAAATTTAGTTTAGTAGAAATTTTTATGGCTCCGTCATATTGAAATGTTTGTTTTTACCATATGTAGGTCGACTATCGGTTGATAGAGAGAAGTTCTTTCGTGACTCTTTTTGCTGAAGATATGGATATAATCAAGCCTTTCGTTGATATTTTGGTGGCCAAGGCTTATTCTCCACTCTAGGGATAGATAAATGTTGAAATTTTTGTGCTAAGGCTTATTATCCACTTTTGACTTTTGGGATAGATAAATGTAAATATTTTTGTGCCAAGGCTTATTCTCTACTTTTGGGATAGATATATGTTTGGGAAGGACTTGTATGATGTACTCTATGTTTGATGGCAATCAATTTGATGTTCAGAGATTGTTGGGTATCAATGTAATTAATATTTTGATTCTACTGCCAAGGAATGTGTGGTGGTTGGGTTATCTTGTATTTTTTGTTAGTTATTTGAGCTTTAAATCTGAAATGTATCCAGGTAATTGAGAATAAGAACAGAATATATAGCATATGAGCAACCAAAACTTTGTAGCATTCAAAGTATGCTATGAAAGCTGGGATATAAATAGCAGGAAGAAAATGCTATCACAAGTATGAAGTAATATAGCACGCCCAAAATGCTATTATAAGTATCACAAGTATGAAAATAAATAGCAGGCTCGAAATGCTACGGAAAGTATTAGATAAACAACAAGCTGGAAATGCTATCAATAGTATGATACTAATAACAGGTAGAGAATGCTATAGAAAGTAATTAGATCATAGCAGGCACATAATGCTATGGAAGCTCCAACACCTATTATAACGTTGCATAACCCAGCATGCCATAAAATTCTATCTATTACATTTGATAGCATTTTTGGCACGCTATACAATGTGATTTTTGTTGTAGTGAGATGGTCATTGGGATTGATAAAATCAACTCATTGGTGTCCAAATAAAGCTACGAAGCTACGAAAAGCAACTATGAAGCTAACTCTACGGGACTTTCATGACCAAATTGATAATGCATTTGCTTGTTCTGATGTTGAAACTTGGCATTGTTGATTCCAATTCAAGATCAAAACCCTCGGCTAGGGCAACAAAGAGTGGTGGAGTGACCATGACACCACTTCAGGGTCTGACTAGAAGTGCAGTTGCCTCTATTATCAGAGCTCCGAGTACGGGTGCTATGTCTCTTATTCAAGGGGACAAATTGGAAGGTAAAGCTAACTTGAATGATTAGACAAATGGGAAGATTTTACTTAATCTACTACTACTTTAAAAAACATAAAGCATCCAAATTGTTTCCCACACTTTTGCCTTCGCAAAATACCCCTTGCTAAAGCTCCAAATAACTAACCCAACCAATTACGAAAAGCCCGTTGCCTACTCCCATGACCCTACACAAAAACTGCCTTCTCAATATCAGTAGACACTAGACAGTTCCCACCGTATCCGTTATTCGCCGTATCGAAATGCCAAACGACGCATCCAAAAAAAAAACGGCATAACGAATTACAAATCAAACTGCAACCTAAGGCCATTTTTGGTAACACTGCAAATTTTCTGTTTTCTGCTTTCTGTTTTCTATTTTTGTAAACAAGTCTATTTTTTTTTATTCAAAACAAAAACAAAAAACATATTTGTGTCACCTTGTTTTCAAAAAGAAAAATGAAATATGTTTGACATGAACAATACAATTCCTCATGTACAAAGGTTACGAAACAGGTACATTTAACACAGAAATCACCAAACCTCCTGTTCTTCCAACCTTACAAATATCTTGATAAATTTCACTTTCTTTGTTTTCTATTTTGGAATCTGATTGGGACAATAACCTAAAGAACCGAGAAAAAGAAGAAATCTAGATGAACCAACAATCCAAAGTCAAAGATTGAGAGAGAGGGAGGCAGAGAGCCAGCACCATTTGGATGGCCATTAGAAAAGCTGTGTGTTAATTTGCAGTTGGCAGTGGCACGCCGAAGCCGGAAAAAGTTAAAGAAATTGGGGGTTTCAGTGGAGAGAGAGAGAGAGAGAGAGAGAGAGCAGATCCAAAAGAAGAAGAAGTTAAAGAAGGGGATAGGTTAGGGATTTCGGTGGTGAGAGAGAGAGAGAGAGAGAGAGAGAGAGAGAGAGAGAGAGAGAGAGAGAGAGAGAGAGAGAGAGAGAGAGAGAGAGAGAGAGAGAGAGAGAGAGAGATTGTTGGTGATAGGGATTGAACCTAGCCGATGCGTGGGATAAGTGCTCCCAGCTCTGTTCACGCGAGAAATGGAAATGTTGGCAGCCGGTTTTCACTTTTTTCAAAATTGAAAGTGGAGTTTTTCAACTTTCACAATTTTCAAAAATAGTCAGAGTGAATTATATAATTTGTAAGTGAACGTAGTGCACCAAACAAACTTCCTTCCTCAATTTTTGAAAATTTTGAAAATAAAAACAGAAAACTGAAAGTAAAAGTGTTGCCAAACAAGGCCTAACTGTGCGTGATTTTCTCTCTCTCTCTCTCTCTCTCTCTCTCTCTCTCGGCAGAGCATAAACGGTGGGTTCTGCTTCAACTGAACAAACTATGCATCAAACTGCAACCACATTGTGCCTCTCTCTCTCGGCAACGCATGGACGGTGGGTTTCGCTTCAACTTCACCATTAGTTTATTTGTTATGTTTTCGGCTGTCCCAGTGATATTTTTCCTACTATGTGTTTGATACAATGTGCCAATGATAATAACCGAACTCATCATCACACACCCACACAACAAAGAGGTAATTGAATTTGCCCTCAGTATATATGTCCCTAAGTTCCTTGCATCATTGTTCTGTTTAGTATGTGTTTCACCCTTTTTCTTCTGCAATTGGTTAGAAAGAAAATCTCAAAGAAATAATTAACTAAAATTTCTTTGAGTTTAATTCATAGGCCATTGTCAGAATATCAATTGCAGTATAAGCTATTGTCAAAATTAGGCAACAAATAACAGTATATGTATAATGATGATTAAGAATGGCACTTGAGAAACTAAAGCATAAGTTAATCACTTACAAACAATAATCATCACAAATAGTAGACAAGAATTTCCAAATTTCATCATTCGCTGGAGAACAAATTATTCCAAAGGATTTGCAATAGAACAGGGAGGGAAATTGGGTTGTTTGAGGAGATAAAAGAACTTTTTCTCCGTTTGAAAGAAGACCAACATTACTTTTGCCGTTGGTTTTGAAAAGGGTGGTTAAAGGCAATTAATTGATAAAGTGGATCAATGATGCCATAATGGATAACATTGTCCATATAACTTCCATGTTAATTTAAATACTCGCCCTTGGTTTTTTTAACAGTGGTTCGCTCTTCATTGTGGGTATTTTAGAAAATAAAAAATGTTGCAAAAAAAAAAAAAAAAAAAAAAAGAAGTCCTCCCCAATATATTAGACTAGATGTATATTAGAATTTTAGAGTAGATTATCCTCCTAGATGTGTTTCAGGTTTCAACCATTTCCATGTCCATTTTGTCCCTCAGGTTTTTCCGATTCGTTTATGTTTTGCAATGACGATAAACAAGGCACAAAGGCAAACAATACCTTTTGTTGGGGTGTATTTACCCCAACACGTGTTTCCTCAGGGTCAGCTATATGTTACATTATCTTGTGGAATTTGGATGGCATCAACAAAAGTCCTTATAAAATCAGAACCACAAAGAAGAAAGGAAAGATCTTATACGAAAAATATAGTTTACAGAGAGGTTTTGACTTTATGATGGTGAAGTGAAATTTATTGGTTTGCATTATGAGTTGGTATTATATGTTGAATACTGTTAATGCTAATCCTATATCAAATGGGAAAATGCTACAATACACACCCCTTGTTTGGGTGTGTATCATACACACCCCTACAAAAGTTACGAATTTTTTGTAGAAGTTACGATTTTTTTGTAAAAGTTACGAATTTTTTTATAAAAGTTACAAGACACCAAAATGTTACAAATCATATTGCTGAAAAGTTACGAAAAACTAAAAAATGTTACGATTGCTGATGAGGTGGCACAATCTGGACCACACAATAGGTGCATATGGTACACTCAAATAAGGGGTGTGTATTGTAGTCATTTCCTATCAAATGACATTCTTTCACAGTTCATTGTTTAGATATTAGAGCAATACTAACCAATGAAGAATTCTTACGTGGTAGTCATTTTCAGTTGATATTTGATTGATTTGTGTAAGTTTGCTCTGTTCTTAAAGTTTTCTATACTATATCTTATGACAGATTGTTAGTTACATCCCAGTATTCATTTTCAACGATTCATGTTACTAAAATTGTTAACCATTGTCTCTCTCTCTTTTTTTTTTTTTACAGCACATTAATCATCCGACAATTAGACAATCTGCAATTAGTCCCGGGGTTCCATTAGGATGGGGCTGCTCATGTTAGTTTTCTGCAAGTCTTTTTCGGCGAAGGGAGATCGGCTATCTAAAGTTTTGGCCTTAGACTTTGTGTTTTACTAAGTTGATATTCGTATTTATTTGCATGGTAGATTCAAACAACTAGCAACTACTGTTTTACTAGGTTATATTAACTTCATGATGTTTACATATCTTATCTAGAATTTGAACTTTGAAGCCATCTTCCATGCTGTCTACTATGTAATAACATTTTCTCTTCTTTTCCCCCCCCAATCGGCATGTTTGGGAGAAATTAGACACCCTCTTTCAGAATCAGTACTGTTGGATGTCTATATCCAGAATAACGCACAATGAAAATTAATGTTTTGCCAAACGACATACACACCCGCCTCCCATCTCTTTAGTCACTAGAGTTATTGAAGTGTCAACCATTTGAATCTCTTCCTGAAGGCCATTGGTAAAAGTGGTGGCTTTCGGCATTGCATGTGCAATATCTTTTAATATCTTTTTTTTTTTAGTGGTAACACTGTTCTGCTCCAATTTCTCCCCAAGCCTTGGCTCGAGGGCCAGTCGGTGGATAAATTATCAGTTTCATGGATCCTGTTCTATTTCTCGATCGGCTCTGCGGTATGTTTATGCACAATTTCATTCCTGGATAATACTGCCGTTAATTTTGCTGAATATGCCCACGAGAGAAAGAAACTTAAAACTCCCTTTACCTCACTTGAATATTGTAGAGATTTGAAGGAGAAATGGGTTATGTATCCAAAGTGATTTTTCTGCATTTTTAAGTGTTGTTTTCCCTTGAGAAGTTAAACTTCTGAATTTATCATTGCTTTAGTGTTACGCAGCATGAGTTCCTTTACTTTCTTCATTTATTAATCAATAATTCTTTTTGTCAAAACATGTTTATTTAATTTCCTTTGGCTGCAGATGAAGAATCCATGACAGGAAAAAAAGAGGAGGAACAAGGGCAAGGCAACGCAACCGAAGAGTTCAAACAAACCAATGCGCAATTATCAGACTCAGGGCAGTAAGTAGAGTTACTGGGACAACCAATAAGAATGAAGAGAGAAAAAGAGAAAGTGAAGAGGGTGTTTTCAGGTAAAAACTTGAGGATCAACATTCTGTTGACTAAACCAACAATAACATTCTCAGCAAACACTTATTTTATTTGGCATGATTTATGCCAGTCAGTCGTCATGGAAATGGGGCTTGATGGGAAAAAGGTTGGATATCAATAAGACAAATCTTTATCATTCAGAGAAGATGATTAGAGGTGCTTTCATTAAGCTCTATAAAGGGCTAGGGTACCTAAAATCTTATAGGTAAGACCCTAAAATAAATGTATATATCTCTTTGGAATTTTTTTGTTCTATGTTATCTAATTTTGTCATCCTAGACGTTGGAGAAAACTTATTTGGCCAAAATTTTTTAATGTCTATGTCATCTTTTCATGGCTTTTGCTTGGCTTACATGGTTTCAAGTCAGTTTGTACCCCCTTTGATCATTGATTAATGAGTTCAAAAGCCATGAAGATGGTATACATCTTGTAGTTTCTTGATCATTTCTGTGTTGATATCATCATCTTTATAGCTTTTGTGAACTCATCCATTCTCAAACCACTTATACCACCCCAGATCATTGATCAATGATCCTAAAAAGCCATGGAAATGATGTTTATTAACATCAAACGAAGAACAATGTCATTTCATGAAGTAAATAGAGTTTTCTTCCTCATTCTAACAATGATCAGAAAGTTTGAGTTCGCAAAAGTACCAACGAATGGTCAGAAACCATCAAAAGCTCATAACCCTTGAATGGGGTTTGAGTGCACAAACTATGACACAATGAGCGCTCAAACTCTATTCTGTCTCATCTTCGTTTCTTCAATATTCCAGCTTTACATCTTGTTTTAAGTTCATCATTGTGTGAGTGAGTTGTCACTGAGCAATTTCAGTCTGATCCTCCATCTTTATTTCACTCTTACCATGCTCATACTTGATTCAATATCCATCTCCCACACATGCAAGTATTTTTAGCCTATTTTAGCGTTCAAACTATTTTCTGGTTTATCAAATATTTTCATCATTATGGCTTGCTCACTGCATTTTGTGTGTTCTAGAAGGCCTTTCAATGTTATATTCCTGCTTATTCAGAGCTCCTTTCCATGATTGGTTCCTTAATATGCCTCAACACGTGTTATTATGATCATATCATTCTGTTTAACCATCAAAGTCCAGTTTTCAAGCAATAGACAACGTGTAAACCATATTTCCAGCAAACCAAAAGTGTCATGAGCATGTGTGGTTGAGAAGGGGTTTGAGCACTCAAACCCCCTTTGAGCGCTCAAACCTATGTCAGAGGATCATATTGATTTTGTTCAATATCAGTTTGTTTATGTCATTTATGGTCTTTGATTACTATTCAGCACGTAGCAACACTGTTCTCTGTTGTTTGTTGTGTTAGTTAGCTTATACTTGCATTTCATCATCACCCATGTAGTACACGATGCACATGTATACACTGAAATCCATTGTTGTGTTTAACATTGTTACTTGGCTCCCATCCCCCATTTCCCTTTACTTGCTCAAAGTTGAATTGCATACATCTCATATAATCCCACATAAGCTTAGTAGAGACCAGTCTTCGAACCGGACGAGGGGGGTGCCGTAAAACCCTTCCCCTCTCGTAACCGAGCTCCCAAATCTAAGATAGTATGGTGATGATGGACCGGTATTTAAACCTTATCCTTAAAAAATGAGGCCGAGTCAATCGATTTTGGTTCCTCGGGAACAATCCGCTAAAACCCGGGTGGCGACTCCGAATCGAATTCCTCGGACGGGTGTCCACAAAGACTATGGGTTTGGTTGGGTATGAGTATGGGTTTAGGTTCAAAAGGTTCACATAGTTTGTTGGGTTTACATCTTCAAGCTACAGTTTACAAGATCTTACTTCATCATCGGGTGCTGTACAAGGCAGGGGCATAAAATATTTTACATGCCAAATTTGGTGTCTATCATTTGACAGCTCACTTGAGCTTCATTTTTTTTTTCATTTACGTGCTCTTTTCTCGAGTTATTTCAAGCTATAAAAAGTCTAGACATTTTGCTAACCAAGGAACATGAGTTTCATGTTAGTATCTACAACCATCTAGTTATATCTAGTAAACACCTAAACTTTTTAAGGCATTTTGGAGGATATGCAAGGTGAAACAACCATCACACTCTCTGAGATTGTCTTAATAATGGATTAGGTATAAAAGGTCTTGGTTTTAGTCTTGACTAAGGTTCTCTTTCTTCAAACACAAAGTAGGGTAAGGGAAAAATAATCACAATTGTAAAACTTCGACACCATTTGTCTAGGGAGTCATGCATATGATGTTTTGCATTTACCAACACTACAACAAAAAAGACCTTTTATAGCGTTCGGAAAATGCTATAGACGTAAATAGATAACGTTATTAAGAATGTTAACATAGCCCCTGTTATAAAAAGTCCTGCTCTTCCATAACGTTTTTTTCATGCTATAAGTTGAAGAGATTTTATAACGTTCCAAAAATGCTATACCTTAGAGATCTTTTATAACATTTTTTGCCTTCTATAAGTGGGAGAGATTTGATAACGTTTACAAACTGCTATACCTTAGAGATCTTTTATTGCATTTTCTACCTTAGAGATCAATGACAGGCCTTTTATAACACTCATATACTGTTATGCTTAAATAATCTTTTATAACATACAAAAACTGCTATATTTAGGAAATTTATTGTAATAGTCAATAAACGCTATATATGATGATTCCTTTTTTTATATTTTTTATAGCTACTTTTGATGATCCTACCATTCATTCCACCAGAAAAGAAATACAAAAATCAATAGCCGAACCGAATTGTCAAAAAGAAATAGCTTCTATTTACACATTGTTGCATACAAACCAAGTCTTCATCTAGTCTAAATAGAATCCAATAGCTAGTTACATAACATTGGCAAAATGATCATAGACACTCAAATGTATTAAAACAAAGGGCAAAGAGATCATAGGCACTCAAATGTATCAAAACAAAGTTGCCCAGTTACATATGTTGATTAAAAAATATGCCCCTTGATGCAAAAGCTTCAATTGAGTTCAACCAACACTAGCTAGCAAGATCATAATCTCCATCTTCAGCAAAAAGTGATGAAATATCTATCTTCTCTTCAATCAATTGACCTACATACAATGTTGAAAAAGGAAATTAGCAGCAGCAGGGTAAAGGATAACAATTGTTTCCTTTAACTGACTTTAGATGCCCAAGAGCAAGGCCAGCCTGGTTATAACAAAGCAGCAACAACAACAATTAGATGACGGCGCCAAAAGCAAATTTCATTGAACAATAAATGATTAAAATTATCATCACCAGCAATGCAAATTGCCATTGAGAAACATAAATACAATGAAGAAGTGCTATTGGAAAATGCTAAACTTTCATGCGAGCTGACACTATACCATTCTGCACTCTACTGAGCCTCCACTTTGTAAAGCTTAGAAGTACTTTAATATATTATGCACATCCTACTGATCAGTGCACATGGGATTTTAAACAAGTATGCGATAGTATATCAAGCATTCTAGAGTTGAGTATTTCCATAGGTTCAAGTGGGATATCCTAGGAATTAATATGAGGCAAAAATATTAGAGTTTAATAAGGCAAAGTGAGCACTCTGTCAAACAGATTCACTGTCTATTGACACAAAGAACCACCATACACAAGAGTTGCTGTCACAACATTTCCTTTAGATGGAAGAAAAGTACTCCTATCTGACATCAACCATGTACTCTCTATAAAGGCAATTTGGAGGAACAATCATTCTGAACAAACAAAAACAATAGCAAGTTGATGATTTAATACCATGTAAGAGCAGAGATGGTGAAGTGGTTTTGTGTAGAAAACTAGTAAATAGGAACGATAAAATGCCTGATTCAACTTACACTAACAGTGATGTAAGAGGCTGGAATAAGTCCAACTATGGTCGCCAAAAAGAAAACATGAAACGGTATGTCGACTATTGGAGATGCTCACGACAATCATACCACTACGCCCCAAACATGGTTGGCAAGAAATCAACAAGGAAAATGAACAAAACATGATTTTTTTCTCGGACGAGTATCAAATTAGGGGTTGTCTCTTGCTTGGAGACCAAAGAGTTAAGTCAAAGGAGCTATGCACTTGACTACCAATAGCTGCTGGTTACAACACTCAGTTGTACTTCAACTTTAATCAAGAAAAATTCAGAAGCATAGTTTCGTCCTTACGAAATAGAATTTTCAGTTCATGTGAACACAAAAATTGAACAAAAGGCAAAAGGTCATGGATAGTAATTATCAACTGTGTCAATAAATCTTTGAGACGATCATGATCAAAAATTTCTTAAGCATCACTCCTTCCGCAAATTGGTCACGGCATCGTGTCATTATATCATGAAATGGACTTAATCTCATTCCATCTAAGCGTTAGACTAGGTGCTTCGAGTTCAATATTCTAATCCGATGCAGAATGACCATAGCACAAGTCCACTTCAAAAATATTACTCTAGTAATATGATATCATGAGAGAGAGAGAGAGAGAGAGAGAGAGAGAGAGAGAGAGAAAGAATATTACTCTAGTGAAGAGGCAAAAATAACTTTGTCAGCTGGCCATGCAACGGTACTTCCTAGAGCTTCGTCAATATGGGTCATATCATCCGTACGCCTCCACAGATGTACTCGCCCATGTTTCATTTCAACATCCACCCAAACCCTCATTGCACCTGGTCCAATCGAAACATGATGAACAAGAGCATTTGGATCGCTTGGAGACCAATGCCCCTCAGCAACTACTTCTCCTGTCCCCATCCAATCCAGCAACTTGCACTTGGCATCGTAGGTGGGGTCCACACTCTTTACCAACAAGTCGATACAACAAAAATAAACAAAGGTTAATACAATTTCGGCACACTTCGGCATAATATATATATTTCCAAATTGAAGTCTTAAATAGAAAATACATTTACCACATGAGAAACAATGGGCATAGTTGGTCCTTCTTTAGTTGCATGATTCTAAAACACGAAAAGAATATTCATTATTCTCACATTAGTCCAAATTAACTACAGTTGACAAAACTAACAAGCTCCTTGCTTGGTTTTTCTGCAACTCACTGATTACATTCTGCATATGTGCCACTTGAGCCTTCAACGCCACTTGACCTTCTTCCAATTGAGCCGTGCGACCATTAACTTGCGAAATTATAGCCAATTTTGAAAGCGTGACTCCTTTTCCAAATGTTCTCACACGTCCACCTCTCTCAGGACCAAGTACTTTGGAAAGAACATCTTCTTTCAGGTTAGTTGAAGATGACTTTGGTGTATCCTGTTCAACCTTTTCCAATTCCTTCTACAAAATGGGATTAAAAAAGAAAGTGATGGTCCAGCTGTACTCCATTACATTTCGCCCCAATAAATTCATTTTGCAGCCAAAATGACTACTAATACTTAAAAAATACATCCATAAAATGCAGCCAAAATGCAACCAAAAAACTCCAAAACAAAGTGCCATCATTAGATTCACAAAATCCAGAACAAATGCAGCCAAAAAAACTCCAGAAGTATAGCCCTGAAATGCAGCTAAAATGCAACCAAAAAACTCCAAAACAGAGTGCAATCATCATATTCACCAAATGAAGAACAAATGCAGCAAAAAAAACTCCATTTATTGCCCTGAAATGCAGCCAAAAAAACTCCATTTGTTGCCATGAAATGCAGCCAAAATGCAACCAAAAAACTTCAAAACAAAGTGCCATCATCAGATTCAAAAAATGCAGAACAAATGCAGCAAAAAAAACTCCATTTATTGCCCTGAAATGCAGCCAAAATGCAGCCAAAACGCAACCAAAAAACTCCAAAACAAAGTGCCATCATCAAATTCACAAAATCCAGAACAAATGCAGCCAAAAAAACTCCAGAAGTATAGCCCTGAAATGCAGCTAAAATGCAACCAAAAACTCCAAAACAGAGTGCAATCATCATATTCACCAAATGAAGAACAAATGCAGCAAAAAAAACTCCATTTATTGCCCTGAAATGCAGCCAAAAAAACTCCATTTATTGCCATGAAATGCAGCCAAAATGCAACCAAAAAACTCCAAAACAAAGTGCCATCATCAGATTCAAAAAATGCAAAACAAATGCAGCAAAAAAAACTCCATTTATTGCCCTGAAATGCAGCCAAAATGCAGCCAAAACGCAACCAAAAAACTCCAAAACAAAGTGCCATCATCAGATTCACAAAATCTAGAACAAATGCAGCCAAAAAAAACTCCAAAGTATAGCCCTGAAATGCAGCCAAAATGCAACCAAAAAATTCCAAAACAGAGTGCCATCATCAGATTCACAAAATGTAGAACAAATGCAGCCAAAAAAACTCCAAAGTATAGCCCTAAACTGCAGCAAAAAAACTCCAAAGTATAGCCCTAAACTGCAGCAAAAAAAACTCCCAAAATCCACCCTAAATGCAGATTCACAACAGATTCAAAAAACACTAAACGAACATATGAATGTTCTCACAATTGTTTGATCAACTTCGGTGTTGACTGGGGCACCCTTCCTTCTTTTATGTCCCTCAGTCCAAACTTTCACACGAGTAACAAAAGAGGGATCTGCACTTTTTTCTTTCTACAATCACAAATACATGATTAGAAATAAACTTGGTTTTACATGTTAATAGGAAGCATATGTAAGAAGCTAAGTCAATGTAGATATTACCAGCTCACTCCTCAGTCGTGCATATCCCTTGTGGCTCATGGTATGTGGGAGCTTTTTCTTTCTGATTTTCTTAAAACCATCACTTTTCTCCTATTCAATCATAATTTTAAATCATATCCATTCCTAAATAACAGATTCCTTTATTTCTAATAATATTTTTAATCCAATATGAAGTTGTATATACCTGAAATTTCTTATTGGATCAAGCCCTTCCCGGTATTTTTTTTTGAAGATTTCCTGCGTTGAAAACACCTTCTGAACACATTGGACGGCTCGGATTTTCCAAAAATAATTTGCAACACAAAAAAAGCCATGTTTTTCTTATTTCCGGGAGGTGTGGACTAGAAAATCCACCTATATATATATATATTTAGATGATTCCTTTTCCACACCTAAAAGCTACCGCACTCGAATAAAAATACATATTTAGATGATTCCTTTTCCACACCTAAAACAGACACTCTAAAAATAAATACCAAAGATTACAATGCGATAAAAAAAAATGATACACGAAAATATATATGTTTTGGGCATGGATTTGCCAAACAAAAGGAAGCTCGGCCTATGGGGCTTACATGAGTGCCGTCACACATATATAAGGAACTGAAAACTTGCAAAGAAAACAAATGCCCCCTGTTTAGGAAATTAATGCTTTGCATGGTAATAATAACAATCAAATTGCCCCTAGCATAGACATATGTGAAAATGAATATGAATGCGATGTCCCTGCTTGGCAGAGATCTTGGCATGGTCTCTGCTAGGTCTATACCACTAGAAAACAACAAACTTCACACAAACTGTAGGGAGGTCGGTGCGCGACCCCCGTTGGCCAGAGTCAATGATGACCATCCAATGGGATGATGACAAGTGTCACCCAGGTGGCACAAAGTCTCTGCGCAAGGGGCCACTAGCGCAGGACCTTCTTGTGCAAGGCGCCTCCGCGACGCGCACCCCAGGCCCAACAAGGGCAGTGTTTGGACAACCATGGGCCATCCGAACAGGAGATAAGCCCATGGCCCACATGGCTAGCGCGGCCCAAAACATGGGCGAGAATGCGAGAAGCTAGTCCAACTTAGCGCAGCTAATTATACCTGCTACGGTCTAAAGGCAGGACCCCGGGGGCCCCCTGAGGCTTGGCTGCGGTATAGGCATGACTGAACATGTCATGCCCTTGCCGTAACGGGAATAAGGGAGATGAAGTGGCTTGGTGGCTATAAAGAACAAGAGGATCGCTGTGCGGGGGAATGGCTCGCCACCTCACGGGTCAACTGCGCGGTGGATGACGTCACCAGTACGGTTAGGTTGTACGAAAAGGACACATGCCATCGTATTATAGGGTGACAGCCAGGCGCCTAATCATTGGCCCAAGGTGCCTATAAATATGAGACATTCCCTTTCACAATACCAAGAGGTTGGTGAGATCCTGGTAGAGCACATGCCATTCTAGAGAGAGAAAAGGGTAATCACTAATTGAGAGGAGAACATTCCCTCTAAAATCAGTCCCCATCTCCTAGGTCACCAGGGTATCACGAATTAGACTGAGAGCAATCCGCTACCTTAGTTCTTTCTGTGCACACCTGCTCTGTTCTTCACCTTTCTTCTAGACCACCTTATTCTCCTTTCCTAATGTGTATTTACTATTGACTATTCATACCTCTCCAGCTCATCATATTTGACTAGAAGCAAGAACCATCTCCTACATTCAGGCGATTTTGCTGGGGAGGTTGATTAGTTGATGGTAAATACGAGTGGTCTACAAACTTTAGGCATGGTAGCACCAGTGAACCCCAACCTTGTTCTTGATGGTCCGCCAATAATAGAAGATGCCACATCTAGTCTGGTAGGGAATGAAGGAGGAGGAAACCAGGGAGCTCAAGCCATGGAGATGATTCACACCATGCAGGCCAGAATCACCCAGATGCAAACCACTCAGATGCAGTTACTTGCTGCCATTGCTGGCCTCACAGAGGTAATCACAGCCATTTGCCCTAGAGCTCCACCAGCGATGGTGCCTTAGCAGATCCATGCTGATGGGCGAGTCCAACTACCTGTGCTTCCGCGGGCTGAGTAAGCTCATGGAACTCAGGGTGTGGCACCCTTAGTTGGTGGCTCTGGCGCTCAAGCTCCTTTTCAGCCGGTGATTCCTACTCATCCTGCGCTACTAGAGAACCCTGATCTCCGAACCATAGGAACTGGTTTCGTCCACTAGAGGGCAGCACTTGGAGAGAACGCTGGGCCACAAGCAATGACCTTAGCAAAGTGCAAGCTCAGTTACAGAAAGAAAAGACGAAAACAACATTTCCCTCCCTCCCAAGCCCAGATATTCAACCACCATACCCTATGGCTATCCTTCAGATGCCATACCCAGAAGGGTACACTCCACCAAAGTTCACTAAATTCGATGGCAAAGAGGGTAACGCACAGGAGCATGTGGTGTGATTCATTGAAACCCTAGGGGCCTTTTCTGGTGACACAAACCTCAGGTTAAGGGAGTTTTCTAGGTCTCTAACCAATAGGGCATACACATGGTATGTCAACCTCACCCCTTACTCCATAGCATCATGGGAGGATATGGTTAGTCGCTTCTACACTAAGTTCTTCCAGACGCGCGAGAAGATAACCTGTCTACCCCTCTTTAAAGAAACTCAAGGCCCCAGTGAAGACATTATTGATTACATCAAGCGGTTTCAGGACCGCGCGGTTGACTGCCTTGAGCTTGTAGAGGAGGAGTATCTAGTGGAAATTTGCACAGCTGGACTCCTGTGCGAGTACCAGCCATTCTTGGTTAATGTCAAGATTCACACATTTGCTGCGTTGTTGGAGGCAGCATACAAGCTGCGCCATACTGTAAAATCGCCTGCATGCGAAAGTTGGAAATCTAGAAAGTCTCATTCTGTTGCTGCAACTGCAACTTTCGCTCCTTCCTCGTGCAAGTCGCAGGGGGGAAGGGGCAACGACAGAAATGACACTGGGCGCGGCAGATGGAACGATAACGGGCATGGTGACTGGAAGAAGCAAAAAGTGTACAAGGACGCTACAGGGGCCCCAGAGTACCCCTGCAGCTTTGAAGATGTAAAAGCATTGGTGAAAGAATGGATCGCGGATGGCGAACTTACTCTGCTAGACATAAAGGCTGCGCCTTCGCGCGCAGATAGAGAAAGCCCTAATTACTGCATGTTCCACCGACACACTAAGCATCCCACCAGCGAATGCTGGACTTTGAGAAGAATTTTCAAGAAGAAATTAGAAAACATTGAGCTGAAGATTGCAACGAAGGCATAGGATGTGCGCACGCACCCTTACCCCGATCATGGGACGACTAATATGGCCGAGTGCTTTGATTTTATGCGAGAAATTGAAGAAGAAAATTATGATTACGGCTACGGCTATGAATACGAAGTATACATGACATCGTTTTACGACAAGCTCGATGACATTACGGGATATGAAATCCCAACGGTGGCCACTCGAATTCCATAGAGTGGAGTTAAGATTCTGCAAAATAGCATGAAGTTCAGACAGTTTTATGACGGAATGGGGTTTACGCCTAATGCGAGGTTCAGAATGACAAGAGCTATCTTGGCTATTGCGCAGGAAGGCCATGAGGCGTGCGCCGCAGAGGGAGGCTCTAACAGAAAAGTGTTGCACCTGCACAATAGACCTCTATACATCACTGCACGAGTCAATGGTGTGGAGCTAAAGCAAGCCTTTATGGACGGAGGAGTGTCCATCAATATCATGCCAATGTCCACCTTGCAAAAGGTTGGAATCCCAAAGGAATGAATTGTGAAATCGCTGATAGGAATCACTGGATTCCAAGGAGACAAGAAGGAGTCTTTGGGCTATGTAATCGTTGATCTTACAGTTGGCCCCATCCGCACAGCCACCAAGTTTCATATCATTGACGCTCAAACAAATTACCACATAATACTAGGCTGCAGTTGGATGCACCGCTTCGCGGTCATCCCATCCAGTTACCATCAGTGCCTGAAGGCAATCTGGGCTAGAAAGAAAGTCACCGTCATGGCGTCTGAGAAACCATTCGAAGTAAATGAAGCTCACTTATCAGACTCGGTGTACTTCACCGAGATGGAGGAAACACTGAGCGCGGCAGTCGTGGGAAGATATCAGAGATGAAGGAGAGGCCTCCGCGAGCAAGCGGGTGCCGTTTACAAAAAGCGCTTTAGGGCCAAGGAAGATTACCAAAGTTAAGGAAGGTTGAAAGACTGTGTACTGCCTATGACGGGGCGGCGGGCTAGATGTCCAGACAGAGGCATCTGACCCGCTGTGCCTAGAGGCAATAGGGGCAGAAGAGGATGAGATAGTAAAACCCGAACCAGGTCAGAGTGTATGCAGGACGGTCCTAAGCCATAGCCAGAAGTTTTGGAAGAAGTCAACCTTAGAGAAAGAGAAGGAACTCCAAGGCCCGTTTCGTGAGGACGACACTTGAGAGTGACATGAAAAGGAGATTCATTTTATTGTTGGAGCAACAAAGTGACATATTTGCTTGGCACTATGAAGAGATGCCAGGACTAGACACCAAATTGGTGGCGCACCACCTGAATGTCTTCCCAAACTCTAGGCCAGCTAACTAGGGGTGTACATGGTCCGGTTTAGACCGGTTTTGTAGAAATCCGGGAACCGAACCATATTTAACGGTTCCAAAGAATTGAGAACCATAACCAGACCATTACACATATAGAACCAAACCACACCAAACCATTAGATTGGTCCGGTTTGGTTCGGTTTCCGGTTCTAAACCATGTTAGCATTCAAAAATTGCCAAAAACAAATTGTCCATAAAATTGTTGCAACTCCTTCATAAAGCTACTACCATTATACCAACCTACAAATGGATTAAGAAGTCCATCAATAGCTAAAATGACTATTAAAATATCATTATTGATATAGATGGCAAATGCAACATTAAAACTTAATTAATACTAACAAAATTATCAAGTGTGTGTGGGTATATAGGAGTGTATATATTATATTATATAACAAACCGGTTTGGTTCAAACCACGGTTCCTAATTATGAAACCGAAGACCAAACCAAAATATTATGTTCTCATTTTTTTAGAACTAGAACCAATCTGTAGACACCCCAATTTTGAACCCGAGATACGCTCGTGCATCTCCGATGAAGAAATGGATCAATCACGATTACCTGGAACTGGTGAAAATGATTTGAATTTGACCAAAACCAACCAAGCACCACCCAAACAATCAAAATGTGCCAAACCAACCCCAAGCACTGCCAAAACAAGCCAAGCCAGCAAACTGCCATCCATAGCCTTGAGCGCTCAAGCCCATGGCTTTGAGCGCTCAAACCCCCGAGGAGCACCTTGAGCGCTCAAGTCCACGGCTTTGAGCGCTCAACTCCCGTCCAGTCAGCAACTTGCAGAGTATCTCATCATGAGATTTCCTGCATGGGAGCGTCTGTGGTTGATCTTATACGATCCCTATACGTATAATACACCCCACTAAGTCCTAAAATACGCCTAAAATGCTTCTAAATACACAAACCCACTTCTCTCTCTCTCCTTTCTTCCCTCCCACTCACTCTATAAAACCACCCACTACCCCCTGGTTTGAGAGAGAGTTCGGATACTCCTTACCTTTGGTTTCCACCAGAAAACCACTCCTCTCTCTCTCTCTCTACAAAACCATTCTTTTACCATCAAAACCACCTACAATGCCAAGAGAGAGTTCGGATACTCCTTACCTTTGGTTTCCACCAGAAAACCACTCCTCTCTCTCTCTCTCTACAAAACCATTCTTTTACCATCAAAACCACCTACAATGCCATTGATTAAACCCAGAAATTCGACCCTTAATCATTGATCAACCACCTACATTGTTCAATTCATCCAGAATACAAGCCAAAAACATCCATAATCAACCTCTCAAAGCCCAGAATCAAGCTCAAGTCACAAGCATCTTCCAAAAGGTAGTAAAAACATGTGATGAACTCACTGTTTTGATCCTTCTGAGGAGGGCTAGTGAGTTTAAGCAAGTTCTCTATACTTGCATTGAACTCACAAAGGCCTGAAAGTTGCTTAAAAACCTTTTTCAAATCTGCAGTTACAACAGGTTTGAGCGCTCAAGCCTCTGGCCTTGAGCGCTCAAGCCCAGTTCTGAACAGGCCTCTGTTTTGCTAACTTCTGAGCTTTCTTTTGGTTTTGATCATTGTCTAAAAGTTAATTGTGTTCATGTAGCTTTCAAAACAGTTTATTTTCACACCAAAACTACATGCATGAATGTAAATTAACCATTTCATAGTGATTAAACATCAAAAACTTCAAATTTCTCATATTTGATTGCAAAACAGTGGCTGTCTGTCCTTTTGAAACTTTATTTTATGCCTTTGGTGGTCCTGAGGAAGTAGTAAAATCAGTTTAAAGGTTAAACAGTGGAAAGCCATGTTATGGCTTGAGCGCTCAAGGTCAAATCTTTGAGCGCTCAAGCTGTTCTTGGCTTATTTGCAGTTTTCCAGCAATTCTGATGATGACTCATGATTTAATTCCTTTTTGGTGTCATCAGTGTAGCATTTGTGATCTGAACCACTCTCTCTTGCAGAATTGGTTTGAGCGCTCAATCCATGAGCCTTGAGCGCTCAAACTGGTTCTAAAGCAAGTCCGTTTTAAGCATTTTCTGGTGATGTCTAAAGAGAGGTGATGCTTGTGTGATGTTTCTGTGGTGGATTTAAGCCTTAAAGCAGCATCAAATATTAAAAACTAGCAAGGAAAATGTTCGGGTGGAATGAGGGTTGAGCGCTCAAGTCATCACCCTTGAGCGCTCAATCCCCATTCTGGAATCCAGTTTGCAAATAGTTTGATAAGTCTCATGTTCATAATTTCTTGAGTTATTGTATGATTTCTGTTGTAATTTATTTCTGTGAACATTTGTAGTTTCATGTTCATCATCCATGTAGATCGCGCGCACAAGCATCCACTGTAAAATCGCATCCCTTATATATTTTGTTATTATGTGATCCCTGTCCCCGATTCCCCAAGTATGTGAATAAATCAAATTTTAAATATTTCCAAAATCCCACAAAATATCAAGTAGAGACCGGTTCACGGACCGGGCGAGAGGGGTGCCGTAAAACCCTTCCCCTCTCGTAACCAAACCCCCGAATCCGAGAAATCTTCGGTTCCGCCATGATCAGTAAAATCTTTTTCTATGGGCAACGAGTCATATTTTTATCGGTTTCTCGGGTTCGGACCTCAAATCCGGGTGGCGACTCTAACAATCACAACCTTTTTCGCACAATCCAGGTGGGCCGTCCACACAATCCATTAAACCATAAAACCAATCCAAATAGACCGGTTTGGTCTGGTCGATCCGGTTTCACGGTTTTTTCGGTTTTCTTGTACACCCCTATAGCTAACCAAGGCGCGCACAAATACCAGCCAGAACTTTCAGAGAAAATTAAAGAGGAACTAGAGAAACTAAGAAGGGTAGGATTCATTCAACCTATTCAATATCCACTATGGCTCGCAAACATCGTCCCAGTGAAGAAGAAGAATGGTCAAATACGTGTGTGCGTAGACTTTCGCGACCTCAATAGAGCTTGCCCAAAGGACGAATTTCCTTTGCCTCATGTTGATACACTGGTCGACTCCACGTCGGGGCACCAGATGTTTTCTTTCATGGACGTCTTGTGGACGGTCGATTTCCACCGGTGGTGTTTGATAGAGTCGCCACCCGGGTTTTTAGAAAATGATTCGGGAACCGAGAAACCGTTTTGAAAAATGATTGAGAAAATGATTTATAAAACAGTTTGAAAACCAGAGATTCGTTTTTGGATTCGGGAGCCAGGTTACGAACGGGGAAGGGTTTTAATGCATCCCGTTCGCCCGATTAAATAATCGGTCTTTACTAAACATTTGTGGGATTTTTAGAAAATATTTTAGTGCTAAACTTTATTCAAATAAACAAATTATCAAGCAAAACAGATGATAATAATGAAACACAAGCAACTAATATGTAATTTACAGTTAACATGCGAAAAATCCAGAGTTTTAAACTGTTCATGTAAGGTACTGTTAAAATCTTGGATTTTACACAAAAAGTGTGCCGTGCGGCACACTGGGTGTACCGTGCGGCCCTGTTCATCAATCCAACGGTCAAATTTTCAAAAGAGCGCCGTACGGCACTCCAAGTGTACCGTGCGGCACAGGGGGAGTGTCGTGCGGCACTGTTGGCTGCACAATAGTTTGAAACCTTGGTTTTCGAAAAGAATGAAATGAAGGTACATACAAGGCATGAAACATGGTTAAAAATGGACTATTTTGAATAGGAAAACAGTGTGTTCAAATACGGACTGTTCCTCCTCATTGAATCACTCCGTACGAGGCGATGTTTTCACCGTACGACGCGACCAGGAGGTATGGAATCAAACTGGTTTTGATGTAACATGGGCATACCAAGTGTAGAGATGATATAGGAGATCATCCCACACTTGGTATCCCTCCCCTCAGGGTGCCAAACTTAAGAAATTTGGCGAAACGGGATTATACCTCGGTTTCGAAACTCTCGGATTAAACTTTCTCCTTGACCTTCTGGATATGGTTTGAGCTCCCTTTAACTTCTATTTCTCTCTTGATGCAGCAAGCAAGGTGATTGATGGCAAGCTTACGGGTTCCAGAACCGAAAACAGGGGGTTGGGTTTTTGCTTTGAGAGAGAGGGCTGGATTAGTTCTTGGAAGATTATGAATAGAGAAGAGGATGGCTTATGAGAGAGAGGATGTTTGGACAGGGATTTTGGGAGTGGTATTCTATGGTTTCCTCATAAAATCTTCCATTTTTTTTTTCATTGGAATCGATCGGGTTATATAGAAAATGACCGAACGTGATTAGCAAGTTTGCGTATTCTCCACACAAAGAAATGATGGTTAGGAAGTAGCTCTGAGGCTCCGCACGAAATCATCATGAGCAGTGGAACGAAATTGTCAACATTTTGAGCTGCTGGGAACTCTGCAAAAGCTGTGTGATTAGTGACAGTGTCGTACGGCACATGAACTATGCCGTGCGACACACCCACTGTGCCGTGCGGCACACTTCCTCCGCCAAACTTCAAAAGAGTGTTGTACGTGACTTGGGCTGTGCCGTGCGTGAGAGATGAGTACCGTACGGTACTGTTGACTGAGTTGACTTGGAGAATTTCAATTCGAGAGTTTTTCCGGGCATTTCCTTTCATCATTGGGGATAAAAATGTGTACGAGAGCCTCATTTTGGGGTGTCTACAGTTGCCCCTCTTTGACGAGGCTTACAATCACTGTGTGATGGAAGTCGCGTCAAAGATAGAAGACACCCCTCGATATGGACATCCTCGTACGAAAACAAACAAGTAAAATGTGATGGATGTGGTCGCGCGCGTAAGAGCTGCCTACATACCTCATTGTAAGGATCAGACCAGCGTAGTTCGTCAGGGCTATATGCAAAATGATGGATCATGCAACTATCTGAGTTATAGAAAACATACTTGATTTGGATTGTGAAGGAGGCCACCTTGTTCTTCAATGAGACGATGTGTTGTGAACGAAACCAGCGAGTGAGGCTCCGTGAACAGTGATAAGTGATTAGAGCGAGGCCAGCGAGGTCTCCAGAAAACTTGATTCGAGCGAGACCAGTGAGGTCCCCAAAATGGTTAAAGTGAGTCAACAACCATGGGTAGGTTGACTACTCAGTAGGTTAAGTTCACGGGGAACCAGAGCCAATCAATTTTTGTGACCATCCAAGACAAAGCAATGAGGCTTCTACAATTTGATTCAAGCGAGACCCGTGAGAGTCTCCAGAAAACTGATTCGAGCGAAACCCGTGAAGGTTTCCATAAAACTTGTTCGAGCGAAACCTCGGTGAAGGCTTCCATAAAACTGGTTTGAGCGAAACCTCAGTGAAGGCTCCCATAAAACTGGTTCAAGCGAAACCCGTGAAGGCTTCCATAAAACTGGTTTGAGTGAAACCCGTGAAGGCTCCCATAAAACTGGTTCAAGCGAAACCCGTGAAGGTTTCCATAAAACTGGTTTGAGAGAAACCCGTGAAGGCTTCCATAAAACTGGTTTGAGTGAAACCCGTGAAGGCTTCCATAAAATTGGTTTGAGCGAAACCTCGGTGAAGGTTTCCATAAAGCTGGTTTGAGCGAAACCTCGGTGAAGGTTCCCATAAAACTAGTTCGAGCGAAACTCGTGAAGGCTTCCATAAAACTGGTTTGAGTGAAACCCGTGAAGGCTTCCATAAAATTGGTTTGAGCGAAACCTCGGTGAAGGTTTCCATAAAGCTGGTTTGAGCGAAACCTCGGTGAAGGTTCCCATAAAACTAGTTTGAGAGAAACCCGTGAAGGCTTCCATAAAACTGGTTTGAGCGAAACCTCGGTGACGGTTTCCATAAAACTGGTTTGAGCGAAACCTCTGTGTAGGTTCCCCAAAAAAACTTGGTGAGTAGTGCGAGACCAGCGAGGTCTCGTGATTGACTTGATTTATTGAAATTGAGTTTAGAGATTGGTTTGAAAATTTTGTTTCAGAAGACAGATTGATTTGAGAAACTGGCCTTAAAAATTGATTTGATTGAAAGGTTGTCCCTAGAGGACAATTGATTGAAAAATTGTTCCGAAGAATGCTTGACTGAAGGACTGTCCCCAAAGGACGGTTGATTGAAAAGCTGACCATTTATAGTCTTGAAATTGAATTTGATTGAAATTGATTGAAGTTGATTGAAAAATTGAAAAACTATCGCTGAGGACAGTGGATTGAAAAACGTTGTTTGAAAAATCACAACGAGGGACGGTGATTGAAAAATGTTTGATTGAAAGCATATTGGTTGATTGAAAACAGGTCCCGAGGGACGTTTAATTGAAAACATGTCCCGAAGGACGAGCAGTTGATTGAAAATATGTCCCGAAGGACGGTTAGCTGAAAACATGTCCCGACGGACGATCGATAGAAGACATGTCCTGACGGACGATCGATAGAAAACATGTCCCAAAGGACAGATGTTGATTAAAAACATGTCCCGAAGAACGATGGAGTGAAAAAACTGTCCCAAAGGACAATTAATTGAAAAACTGTCCCAAAGGACGATGGAATGAAAAACTATCCCGAAGGACGATTGATTGATAAACTGTCCAAGAGGACTCTTGCGTGAGTCTCAAATTTTGACATTTGACGACACAATGACAACATTGCTGTCTTTAGAAACTTGGTGGCGCAACAGGGTATCTCTTTTTACTTTATTGTCTTTCCTTTTGGACAGAGTTTGGGTTTGAGGTGAGCCTATCCCATTTGATTCAGAATTGTACTTGGACACTGCTGCAGTGGAGCATTACTTGGGGAGAAGACCGGGTGGTGTTGAGTCGATGGTGAAGTACATTGCTTTGGTAGATTTATGGGATCATGAGCCAGAGTCAGACGTGGAGGCCAGACGGATGGCGATGGCTTACTTGTTGTACCTCTTCGGTGCTTCTCTGTTCCCGAACAAGGTGGGTATGGTGCACTTGGGTTGGTTACCAGCGTTGGAGAATTTGGAGACTGCTGGAAAGTATGACTAGGGCGGTGCTGGCTTGTGCACTGTGTACTGCTTTCTGGGTTCTGTTAGCCGTGGAATGGCTAAGAGTCTTGGCGGCTTCTGGAGAGTGTTGGAGGTAAATCTTGCTTCACATGCAATTCAACTTTGTGCATTTGTTGTATTTCTGCATTGATTTGCCCCTGAAAATGCAGGTGTGGGCTTATGAAGTGCTAGGGGTATTTGCTCCAGAGAATTCTCATGACAATGAGAATGTGCCTCCACGGGCTGCGAAATGGGGGCAGGAGTTTATGGAATCCGGCGAGCATAAGGGTGATTTGAGGCATTTCAGGCTTTTCTTTGACCATACCAGAGGAGACAGAGTAAGCCTTTGCAATTATTTCTCTTTGATATTCCTTGCCTTTTGATTCTCCTGAAAATGATGAAACTTTATGTTGCAGGTGAGGTGGAATGTCTGGGATAGATCACACAGGGACTACTTGGTCAGGAGCAGAGCGCTGACACGGAGCAGGGTGTTGTTGGAGTGTCCATATGGCTGGCAACGGTACTTGGGTGACAGAGTGTCCCATCAGTCTCTTGGGGTTGACCACTTCAGCGTGCCTTCACCTCTTCCTCCACTGGTCTTGAGGACACATGATTATACTCGTGCTGAGATAGAGAGGTTTACAGTGCCGACAGAGTTGGTTTTCAGTCCTTCTCTGGATTATGACGGATACATGAACACCCATTTGGCATATGATTTGGATATGGAGACCCGGTTGAGAGACGTTCCTACCTTGCCAGAGTTGAGGAGAGATATTGATGTGGTCAGAGCTAGTGGTGCACTTGAAGCGGTGACAGTGCCTTCTGTTCATCCCGTAGTTACTCTTGCCACGACAGAGGTAATCTTGAGCATTGCTTGCATCATTTTGCATATATTCTTGAACTTATTGCTTGTTGATGTGCACTTGCTTTTCAGATTCCCGTTGAGTAGGCAGCATCGGCGTACCAGTTGATTCAGGACTTGCAGGCCATAGTCCGCCAGTTTGTGATGGGCGTGGCTCCAGAGGTGCGTCCGCGAGCTGAGCCGGGAGTTGTACTTGGTCGTAGGCAGAGAGCTTCTAGAGGCAGGTCACCTGGCCGTGGTACTAGAGAGGCTGGTCGGGGCACAGGCTGTGGTGCTGGAGAGAGTAGCAGAGGTGAGGACACAGGTCATGGCACTCGGAGGAGTAGAGAGAGCAGCGGTGGAGTGGGTACCAACCGGGAGAGAGTAGCCAGTCGCAGAGCCGCTCCTAGCAGTGGACCTGCTAAGGTACATTCGTCATATTTGCTTCCCCTTTCCTTTCATCATTCATGTTCTGCAGTATACTTGACATATGTTGTCGCTTGTGTAGGGCACGTCCCGTTCTCAGAGTACTAGGCATTCAACGCCTCGAGTTGCCCCAGTGGTTCCCACGTCTGGCAGAGTCTTGCGTTCTACTGCGGCTCAGGAGAGACAAAGAGAGAGTGCACAGAGAGAGGAGTCTCCGGAGAGTAGCAGTACTGAGAGAGAGAGCCATCCCAGCACGCCAGAGGAGTATAGGCATTTGGGACACATGGCGAAGAGACCTCGTACCTGAAATAGAGTTGTTAGTAGTAGTATGGGGCTTGCGTGCCTCATTTTGACTTGGGCGCCTGTTTGCCCTCTTTTTCAGTTTCCTGATGGAGATGGCCTGCGAGCCATGGTAGTAGACTATGCATTGGGCCTGTTTGCCCCCGAATATTATTATGCTTACGATGTGGATGCTTTAGTTTTATAAAAACTTTGCACGTAGTTTCTTTTATTCACACTAACAATGAATTTTGAAAAGAAAACAGAACTTGCACATGAATGCTAAGTTAAAACAACTGAAAATGAGAACATGGATTTTGACTGGAAGTGGGAAACTGACACAGATTTATGATTATATTTCTCATGCCCTAATGAAATACAAGGAATGAAATGAATTCATCAATGAAAGGGTAAGGGAACCAAATTTGTTATGCTCACGTGCCGGTGTTGCCATTCTTTAGATTCTTGGCAAACAGGTGAAATGGTTTCCTGGTGAATCACAAATGTACAATGACGTGCACGAATCCATTAAATAGTCACATTTCAAAGTATAGCTTGCCGATGCCTCCCATGTTGACATATCTCGGTTTCCGAGGTATCCGACCATCAAAATTTGGTTGGGAACGACAACCAATCCTTCTATCAAGTCATTTGCACATATTACGGCTTGCGTGCATAGGCCGTGTCCCGAAAAGAAGCATGGAATGTGTTTTGGTCGGCCAAAACACACATTTTTTAAAACTGCCACCACTGTGCAGTATGGTACTCAAACTGTGTCGTGTGGCACACTTACTGTACCGTGTGGCACATTTCCAATGGTATCAAAAAATTTTCAACTCCTTGTCGTTTCTTGACCTTTCCCCTTGATCTTTCGTCACTTGTTTGCACCTCCTTAGGCCTTGAGGGGCCATTTGTATGGCCTTTCTTGGAAGTCTTCACGAATTCGGCACGACTCTTCATGATCTTCAAGTGGCACGTT
Organism: Vaccinium vitis-idaea; assembly: GCA_963854785.1. Lineage (NCBI taxonomy): Eukaryota > Viridiplantae > Streptophyta > Magnoliopsida > Ericales > Ericaceae > Vaccinium > Vaccinium vitis-idaea. Next base: position 25,938,342 of record OY978222.1, read on the forward strand.
GTTCAAGATGGTGGTTCTTTGCATGGCATCCGTGAATGCCCCTTGTTCTGCAACTTCTTTGTATCCCCAAAGCAAAGATTTGTTTCTCCCTTTGACTTCTTATGATGATGGTGGGTTATTGGTTGAGTTTTGAGGGTGCCCTTATGGGTAGGTTGCTCACTCAGCTCTCCTTTTTCTAGTTTTTCTCTCGTTCTCGTTTTACCTCAACGCTCAGTTCAAGGTTGTCTAAGGCTTCTTACTTGTTTTCTCTCTTTCCCACAAGGTTTGATCTTGCTGGACCAATTGCCTTTTATCAGCTTGATGCTTGAGAATGCCGATCTTCAATTTTGCCATCTTCAGAGCTTGCCACAACATATGGAGGGAGTGTGTGACCATTCCAATAGATCCATATCTCAGCGTTCTGCTTCCGGCATGTTGCAAGAGATAATCGACAAGAGATACAAGGATAGATGGATGACAAAGAGGGACTTTAGACTCAATCTTACTATGCTCGAAATAAGTTGTGGACCCATGACATGACTCATATGGATCAGTGCTTGGTTGTTTGAAAGTTTCATGCTCAGCCATGTAATTGAAAAAGTTCTTTCAAATAAAACTCAAATTTTGAGAACTTTCCACTTTTGATTCTTACCGGCTCTGTCTGTGAAATCTGAAATGCGCATAATGACTTGGAATCAACTCAAAAGATTATGACCGAACCTCAGGGTGAGGCTGCCTATGTATCCCTGTTAAAGGAATCAGGTCATGACGTAGTTCAGGACTACAAATGTTGTGAGTTAGGGTTCACTCGAGTATTTTCACTCTCCTTTTGTGCTCTGAATTTTGCCTAGTACCGCCCTTTCAGGTTTTCGGTCTAGCGAGCTTTGATTTATTTAGCCTTATCTTTTGCCTAGGCCGCCCTTTTGGGTTTTCAACCTAGCAGGCTTTGCTCTAATTTTTTCCTGGAACTGCCCGCCCTTGCGGTTTTCAGTCCAGCGAGCTTCTCTCAGGGGTAACATCTCTTGAGTTGATCCATGATTGACCAAGGTAGAAAATTTGTTGCTGTCAAGATCGATGAGCTGTGTTGCGTTTCTGGATAGGATCTTCTTGATAATACACAGTCCAGCCCATTTTGGTCGGAACTTCCTACGCGGATCATAAACTGGAGCCCGAATCTCCTTCAAAACCATGTCTTCTTCTTGCAAATTCCTGGATTTCGCTTTCTTGTTAAAAGCATGAGCTATTCGACGTTGATATCCTTGAATTTGGTACAAGGCCTCAAGCTGCCTTTCATCTTCGCGTTTTGCCATTCTGCTTCACTGATTCCTGATTTTGCCACGACCTTCAAAAGACGGAACTTCTTAGCCTAATAGGAAGAACAACCTCCACGCCATAAACCAAAGAATAGGGTGTTGCCCCTGTCAGAGTAGGGATGGAAGTCCGGCATTCCCACAACGTCAATGGCAGTTGCTCTTGCCAATTTCATGCTGATCCAGTGGTCTTCTCCGGTGTAGACTTGATGGTTTGGTAAATTTCTCCAGAGCTTCTGCTGTTCTCCTTTTGAAATGAAACCTCGTTGTTTGACACAAAAGCTTGAGGGACCTCATATCCGTAGACGATGTTCTGCTTGGTAAGTATCTCGGACCTCGCGAGGGTCGTGTATGAAACAGCTTCAACCCGTTTGGTGAAGTAACTGATTGCGACCATTTGATGCGACTGGTGTGATTCTATTAATGATGTCACTGCCCCAGGCAGAAAAGGGTCGAGGTGCCAGCCATTTTTTTTTTTTTTTTTACTGGCACGATTTTTTTGTGACCCATTGAGGATACTCAGTTACCAACGAGAATCTTGCGTCTATTTGCCGTTGAACTTTCCTGATTTCCATTATCCAGTCAGGCCTCATCTTCCTCAACTGGGATTCGATACTCCATGATTTTAGGATCATTTCTTGGCATGTTCGCGTGAGATCATCTTGAAATTTTTCTAAGTGGCCATTTAAATTCCTCTGGAGACAACCTGGAACTGATTTGAAACATTCGTGGATCATTCTCATCCTTCAAGTTTATTGAAATTACTTTTTCTTTTATAGGCTGAGCATGCCTTTCATTGCCAAGGTCAACACAAATTATTTCGAACACAGCAAGATAAGCAAAGTCGATTTCATTCATTGCAAAAGAGGTGGCCCCTGGGGCATGATACATGAGAGTGGACTCAAACTCAAAAAAAAGAAATGATGACGCAGAAGACCAACAGATACATACTCTAACTTAGAAGTGGACTAAGACTCTGTTGTTAAACTCAGACTTAGTGCTAGACTCCGACTCAAACTCAAATTCAGTGCCAGTGTCGATAACTCTTAGGTACAAAAGTACAGTTTTTTTTATAAATTCGAATGGCATCCACAATGAGGTAACATCTCCGGGGGCTTCCTGGCCTAGCATCATCAGCTCCATGTCTCTAACAGGCTCCAAATCAATCAACATTGCAACAGGCCCAACTCTGACCATACCTATTGGACTTTGATCCCCAAACAGCGATATTAGATTCCCTGAGTCAAAAATCTCGAGAGTGAGAACTTCCTCCAGTGGTATCAAAAGAGAATCCTCTGAGAGTGACATCATTCATGGCCCATTTCTTGTTTTTAGTGACATTCGCCCATCTGAGTTTCTGTGTTTTGGTACTTTCATGGAAGCAAATTCCGAGATCCTCTGGCATCAGGACAATTGGCTCTGGCTCGGTATCTGGTATGATATATAAGGCTTGTGTAAAATTTGGAGGAGCTTGGGTTATTTGAAGTGGGGCTGAGGGAGATTTGGTTGATTTGGACATTAGGCTTGTGTTCAGGCATGGGACTGGAAGCAGTATTTGGCTTTTTGAGAGAGAGTGGAAAGGTTCCATTTTTTATGAGATCTTGAATTTTGTACTTGAGACGGATGCAATTGTTGGTGTGATGGCCTGGCATTTGGTGGTAGGAGCATAAGGCGTTTGGGTTATGATTTGATGGAAGTACTTTGGATGGCTTTTGCGGTTCAAGTGGTTTAAGCAGGTTATTCTCAAGAAGGCTTTTGTAGACAGGAACCAGGGAGGTGGAGAATTGGTGGAAGTATCTTTTAGGGCGGTTGGTTCGGGTTGTGTTCTTGGAATTGTTGTTAGTGGAGCTGGGGGTGGTTTTTGCAAGGTTGTCCTTTTTGATGTCCTGCTGGTGCATTTCCAGATCTTCGATACCAGGGATATTTTCAAAACCCACAGGATGGAATTCTTTCAATTCTGAAATTCTTGCCAAAGCTGCGGCCATTCCCGGGCTCTTTCTGGGTCGTTGGGGGTCCTCTTGGACTGGTGGAAGATGGTTACGGATGACTTGTACCACCATTGCGAGCTGGGTAATTCGTTTATCCATGTCTTTCAGGGTCTTCTTGAGCTCCTTGATCTCAGCTTGAACTTCCATGTCTGTTGCTTCGTGAGATGTTGACATAACTGAAGGACCTGTTGAACCTGATCGTACTGCTTTTGACTCAGTTTGAACCAATCGCTGTTTGGGAGTTCTAGTCCAACTAGGTACAGTACTCTTCTCACCCTCCTCAATGATTAAAATTCCTTATGATGGAAACAAAATGAATTAGTGACCAATGCAAGAATACTATGTGCATGCTTTTTCAAAAAGAGTTTTACATAAAAAAGGAGGAATGATGCATGATGCAGTATCTATGCCACAGCCTTAGGAAGGATTGCCCCAATTTTCAATGCTTTGTTGGATATATTTGAAAGATTTTTGCAAAACAAGAGCCGAACCTTTTTAGGGGTTGCCTATGTATCCCCATTTCGGAGGAATTAGGCCGTGACGTAGTTCGGGACTGCAACTGGCTCCTTTCCTCTAACAACAGGAAGTTTAACATAACTGAAGTATAAAAATGAGACTTTTGTTTATTGGGAGGAAGAGATCTAGTTGCAACTTAAGGTGAAAACTACCATGAACATGCATGCAGACAGGCAAACAAAACAACAAACAACAAGCAGTTAACAGGATATATCACATAATCCTAACCTGTGGGTTCCTGTCCTAGGTTGGAAGGTTCTAGGTTATCTATATGCAAAGGCCGGTCTTGGTTTAGGGGTCCCCCAGACTAGAGCCAATATTTGCCTCCCAGTGCCAAGTGTACTGCATGGCAAAGGTCAAGTGGCAGGCTGACTCATCACGGTCCAGAGTTGCTGAGCATTCGGGGATGTCCTAACACCAGTGAACTGGGTAGGGTAACCAAGACGCAGCAGCGCGGCTTATCCAACATCGATGCACGTGATGCAAAAGTTCAGCAATAAAATTATTTTCAAAAATCCCACAAATATTTTTCAAGCTTGGCTCTCCAAATTAATTTCTTCTTTGATATCTTTACACAGACAAACAACCAAAAAGCTCCAGTCAGGATGGCCGGGCGAGGCCCTGTTAGTCCGCCATTCCTTCCTTGCGATAGCGCTAGGCATTTTCGTTTTGACAAGCTTTCGAGAAGTTCATAAGTATAAAAATACTAAATTAGAGATTAATTTGAGAATCCCCAGCAGAGTCGCCATTTTGTGGACGGTCGATTTCCACCGGTGGTTTTGATTTGAAAATAGAGTCGCCACCCGGGTTTTTAGAAAATAGTTTAGGACCCGAGACACTTGTTTTGGAAAATGATTGAGAAAATGATTTATAAAACAACTTGAAAACCAAAGATTTGTTTTGGATTCGGGAGCCAGGTTACGAACGGGGAAGGATTTTAATGCACCTCGTTCGCCCGATTAAGAATCGGTCTTTACTAAACATTTGTGGGATTTTAAAAATATTTTAATACCGAACTTTATTCAAATAATCAATTTGTCAAGCAAAACAGATGATAATAATGAAAACAGATAATAATGCAAGTTATAACAATAAGCAAACAACCAATCAAAGATTCAAACTGTTCGTGCAAGGCACTGGTTAAAACTTTGGATTTTACACAAAAAGTGTGCCGTGCGGCACACTGGGTGTACCGTGCGGTACATAAAGTGTGCCGTGCGGCACTGTTCATCAATTTAACGGTCCAATTTTCAAAAGAGTGCCGTACGGCACTCCAAGTGTACCGTGCGGTACAGGAGGAGTGCCGTGCGGCACTGTTTCCTTCACAAACAGTTCAAACTTTGGTTTTTCGACATGATTGAATAGAAGCACATACAAGGTATGAAAACTTGATTAAAACTAATTACTTTGAACTGAAAAATGATATGTTTGAATAGAAATTGTTCCTCCTCATTAGATTGCTCCATACGACGCGTAAAGTTCACCGTACGACGCAACCGGGAGGTTTCCAATTGAACTGGTTTTTGCTATAACATGGGTATACCAAATGTGGAGATGATATAGAAGATCATCCCACACTCGGCACCCCTCCCCTCAGGGTACCAAAGTTGAGAATTTTGGCGAAACTGAAATGTACCTTCGGCTTGGAACTCTCGGATTGAAACTCTTTTGAAACCTGTTGAACTTGATTTGGACTTCCTTTAGCTTCTAACTCCCCTCTGATGCAGCAACAAGAATGATTGATGACTAGAACTCGAATAAATTTGGAATGGCAACCTCACGGGTTTGAACCAAAAACAGAGGAACTTGATTTTTGATTGGATTTGCTTGTGTAAGGCTTTGAGGGTTATTTTCTGGGGTGGAGAGTGAGAGTACGTAGTAGGTGAATTAGAAAGTGAGCATGATTATGGACAGAATTTGGGGGAGCTTAACCATGATTTTTCTTGGGTCTTTCGTTGTCTTTTTATCTCCCAACCGATAGGTATATATATAGGCAAGAGAATATGAGTAATCACCAAGTAAACTTGCTGCCTACTCAAGATTTGTGGGCTACACAAAATCATCATGAGAGGGGAGAACAAAGGTCAACAATTCGAGCTGCTGGGTGTTCTGAAAAAGTAAATCTGATGCCTGACAGTGCCGTACGGCACACAAACTGTACCGTACGGTACACCAACTGTGCCGTACGGCACACTTCCACCGCCAAAGTTCAAAAAGCTGTTGTACGTGACTTGGGCTGTGCCGTGCGTGAGAGATGAGTACCGTACGGTACTGTTGACTGAGTTGACTTGAAGAATTTCAATCCGAGAGGCCTTCCGGGCATTTCTTTTCATCATCGGGGATAAAAATGTGTACGAGAGCCTCATTTTGGGGTGTCTACAGTTGCCCCTCTTTGATGAGGCTATCAATCATTGTGTGATGGAAGTCGCGTCAAAGATAGAAGACACCCCTCGATGTGAACATCTTCGTACAAAAACAAACAAGTAAATATGATGCATGTGGTCGCGCTCGTATGAGCTGCCTACGTACCTCATTGTAAGGATCAGGCCAGCGTAGTTCGTCGGGGATATATACAAAATGATGGATCATGCAACTATATGAGTTATAGAAAACATACCTGATTTGGATTGTGAAGGTGGGCCACCTTGTTCTTCAATGAGATGATGTATTGTGAACAAAATCAGCGAGTGAGGCTCCGTGAACAGTGATAAGTGATTAGAGCGAGGCCAGCGAGGTCTCCAGAAAACTTGATTCGAGCGAGACCAGTGAGGTCCCCAAAATGGTTAAAGTGAGTCAACAGCCATGGGTAGGTTGACTACTCAGTAGGTTAAGTTCTCGGGGAACCAGAGCCAATCAATTTTTGTTACCATCCAAGACAAAGCAATGAGGCTGCTGCAATTTGATTTGAGCGAAACCCGTAAGAGTCTCCAGAAAACTGATTCGAGCGAAACCTTGGTAAAGGTTCCCATAAAACTGGTTTGAGCGAAACCCGTTAAGGTTCCCATAAAGCTGGTTGGAGTGAAACCTGTAAAGGTTCCCATAAAACTGGTGGACGGTCGATTTCCACCGGTGGTGTTTGATAGAGTCGCCACCCGAGTTTTTAGAAAATGATTCGGGACCCGAGAAACCGTTTTGAAAAATGATTGAGAAAATGATTTATAAAACAGTTTGAAAACTAGAGATTCGTTTTTGGATTCGGGAGCCAGGTTACGAACGGGGAAGGGTTTTAATGCACCCCATTCGCCCGATTAAATAATCGGTCTTTACTAAACATTTGTGGGATTTTTAGAAAATATTTTTGTGCTAAAATTTATTCAAATAAACAATTTATCAAGCAAAACAGACGATAATAATGAAACACAAGCAACTAATATGTAATTTACAGTAAACATGCGAAAAATCCAGAGTTTTAAACTGTTCATGCAAGGTACTGTTAAAATCTTAGATTTTACACAAAAAGTGTGCCGTGCGGCACACTGGGTGTACCGTGCGGCCCTGTTCATCAATCCAACGGTCAAATTTTCAAAAGAGTGCCGTACGGCACTCCAAGTGTACCGTGCGGCACAGGGGGAGTGCCGCGCGGCACTGTTGGCTGCACAACAGTTTGAAACCTTGGTTTTCGAAAAGAATGAAATGAAGGTACATACAAGGCATGAAACATGGTTAAAAATTGACTATTTTGAATAGGAAAATAGTGTGTTCAAATACGGACTGTTCCTCCTCATTGAATCACTCCGTACGAGGCGATGTTTTCACCGTACGACGCGACCGGGAGGTATGAAATCAAACTGGTTTTGATGTAACATGGGCATACCAAGTGTAGAGATGATATAGGAGATCATCCCACACTTGGTATCCCTCCCCTCAGGGTGCCAAACTTAAGAAATTTGGCGAAACGGGATTATACCTCGGTTTCGAAACTCTCGGATTAAACTTTCTCCTTGACCTTCTGGATATGGTTTGAGCTCCCTTTAACTTCTAATTCTCTCTTGATGCAGCAAGCAAGGTGATTGATGACTTGATTGGGAGCAATTTGTTGATGGCAAGCTTACGGGTTCCAGAACCGAAAACAAGGGGTTGGGTTTTTGCTTTGAGAGAGAGGGCTGGATTAGTTCTTGGAAGATTATGAATAGAGAAGAGGATGGCTTATGAGAGAGAGGATGTTTCGACAGGAATTTTGGGAGTGGTATTCTATGGTTTCCTCATAAAATCTTCCATTTTTTTTTTCATTGGAATTGATCGGGTTATATAGAAAATGACCAAACGTGATTAGCAAGTTTACGTATTCTCCACACAAAGAAATGATGGTTAGGAAGTAGCTCTGAGGCTCCGCACGAAATAATCATGAGCAGTGGAACGAAATTGTCAACATTTTGAGCTGCTGGGAACTCTGCAAAATCTGTGTGATTAGTGACAGTGCCGTACGGCACATGAACTATGCCGTGCGGCACACTTCCTCCGCCAAACTTCAAAAGAGTGTTGTACGTGACTTGGGCTGTGCCGTGCGTGAGAGATGAGTACTGTACGGTACTGTTGACTGAGTTGACTTGGAGAATTTCAATCCGAGAGTTTTTCCGGGCATTTCATTTCATCATTGGGGATAAAAATGTGTACGAGAGCCTCATTTTGGGGTGTCTACATGGCTTCAGTAGCTACAATCAAATTAAAATGGCAGTAGTGGACGAGGAGAAAACAGCATTCAAAACGCCCCTGGGAAAGTTCTACTACACTGTCATGCCTTTTGGCCAAAAAAATGCTGGCGCAATGTATTAGCACGCAATGACAGCAATCTTTCATGATATGTTACACCACCTTATGGAAGACTACGTAGATGACCTGGTGGTAAAGTCAAAAAACAAGTTTGATCATTTGGACCATTTAGTGGAGGTATTCAAGAGATGCAGAAAGTTTAATATGAGAATGAACCCATTAAAATGTGCATTCAGAGTCGCGTCGGGGAAGTTTCTGGGATTTCTGGTCCATAGGCACGGAATCGAGGCAGATGACACAAAGATAAGATCCATTAGTGAGATGCCTCCTCCCTACTCCCAGCGAACCTTAAAAAAGTTCCTTGGACGGGTTTCCTACCTACGAAGATTCATTCCAGCGTTGGCAGAAATCTCTGCACCCTTTAACAATTTGCTGAAAGGCAAGGCAAAATTCGAATGGCACACGAAACACCAACATGCGTTTGAGAGAATCAAAGCTGTTTTGACCTCCCTGCAGACCATGATTGCGCCACAAGATACATTGGGGCCTTGCTCGTGCAAGAAGTAGATGGCGCAGAGAGGCCGGTAAACTATATTAGCAGGAAGAGCATTACACACCAGTAGAGCGGCATTGCCTAGCGTTGGTCTTTACCGCACAAAAGCTACGCCACAACTTCTTATCCTTCAAAATTCACATCATTACAAAAAGCGATCCAGTATGCTATTTGCTATCGTGGCCAGCTCTCACGGGGAGAGTAGCCCATTGGCACTTAGCTCCAGCTGAATTCGAAATATCATGAGTCACTCCCCGCGCGATCAAATGTCAAGCCCTTGTTGGTTTGCTAGCACAATTCCCTAGTGGACAGTGCGAACTGGTCCAGGAGGAGTTACCAGGAGAATTTCGAAGCATCAGCGGCCGCGTCAGTCACTTGGATGCTAAGCTTCGATGGGGCCGCAGGAGGTGGCACGGGACGTGCCAAAATAGTCCTCACTAGTACCCACGGCCAGCGCGAATACGTCGCATACAAGTTATCCTTCCAATGTTCGAACAACGAAGTAGAGTGCGAGGCCTTGATTCTAGGGCTCCTAGCAGCTATTGCAAAATAGATAAAGACCCTCAAAATTGTGGGGGATTCAAAACTTGTAATTCTATAGACAGAAGGCCACTATAGGCTCAAGGGACCTAGTCTTGCTCCATATCGGGCCACTGTACAGAAGTTGATGCAACAGTTTGATAAAAGTGGAGGTCATTCACAAACCCAGATTGGATAATAGGTTCCCTGACGCACTTGCAACGTTGGGAGCAAAGGTAAAATTCCGTGAAGAGAAGATAGCCATAGAGATTGTCAAGAAGACAGAACCATCTATCGTTGATGAAGTGAGTATGGAACAGGCTATAGAAGAGTTACAACAATAGTTGATAAAGCAGTTAGCTACCGGGCAGGGCGATGCTCCCTTGACAGAATTGGCACAGTTTACGATGATCGGGAAGAAGTTATACTATCGCAGCCGTCAGGGGTGGCTTGCACGGTGCATTGGGCCTCAGGAGGCCAAGGCCAGGTTGTGTCAAATCCATGATGCAACTTGTGGAGAAAACGATGTGTCCTTGTACCAGAGGGTTCAAAGACAGGGCTATTATTGGCCTAGCATGAAAATGGATGCCGTAGAGGTACTAAGGAATTGTGAAAGGTGCGCGCTAGCCATCCCAATACAGGAATGCTGCTTCTCAGTGGAACAGGATTGGAGGCAGAAGTACATTGACTTCCTGCAAGAGGGTGCGCTACCGGTTGAGAAGGAATATAGAACGCAAGTTATGATGTCCGCTGGTCATTTCTTCATCAAGGATGGGAGTTTGTACAGAAGAGCTTTGGACCACATCCCTTTACAGTGTTCATCCAATGAAAAGGCTAAGGAAGTGTTGTACAAAGTTCACGAGCTAAAGCATCAGGGCGGACGGAGGTTATATGAGCATATTATCCATTTGGGGTATTATTGGCCGCGTATGGAGTCTGACGCAAAGGCACATGTGCGCAGGTGCCACGCATGCCAAAAATTTGGAAATCTTGTCCACGCGCCAGCAGTGGAGCTTCACGCCATACGCTCGCCATATCCCTTCCACACTTGGGCAATGGACCTTGTTGGGCCCATCACTCCACACTCGCATAGGCATCAGTGGATCCTTGCAGCCACCGAATTCAGCACTAAGTGGGTGGAGGCAGTGCCATTGAAGAATGCGACTGGCGCGGCAGTCGCCCAGTTCATCAAAGAAAATATTATTTCCAGGTTTGGCATACCTAAGGTGATCCTGTCAGACAACGAGACTCCATTTATAAACAGGGACATAGGTGAGCTGCTCCAATCCTATTCTGTGGAACATAAGACTTCAACGCCTTATTACCCTCAGGGGAATGGCCAAGCTGAGGCCACAAACAAGTCTTTGGTACGGATTCTGAGCAAATTGCTGGACGAAAAGGGTGGAATGTGGTCGGACCACTTGATCACAGCGCTCTGGGCATACCGCACGGCAAAGAGAAAAGCAACGTGGATTAGCCCCTTCAACTTGGTCTATGGAGCGGAGACTGTGCTCCCAGTTGAGTTGAGTGTACCCTCCGTGCGGTTGGCTTTATCAACAGAAGTCATAGCCGCGGAGCGGCGCACAGATCTGGAAGTCTTAGAGGAAAGACGAGAGCTTGCCGCAGAATGACTCTGTATGCCATGCCAGTCGTCGGATTGGGGCTTGGGTGCATGAAGCGTGAAATCTGGTTTGTATACAACGCGCGGGGCAACCTTGATTGCTTCACCTTGCACGAAAGCGAAAAAAGAATCTAAGTTCCTCCTCCAGTGCAGACAGAATTGGGTGGAAATGAGGGGACGGCGAATGGACCTTGGAAAGCGCCAGCTCCCAACTCCGTCCAAAAGTATGTCTGTGTAAGAAATAAGGAATTCGTTGATGGCAGCTGGGAAATCCACGGGCTCCGGCCCGGCTCCAGGCACCACCAAATCATACCCCAATTGAAGCGCCACCCTGTCCGACCTGTATACCATGGTTTGCATGCCCTCAACCCCAAGCGCGGGCAGGTAGGTCGGGCGGCCCATGCAGTACATGCCAATGAGGAGGTTCCACTTGGGGATACTGTTGTCAGAAAAGTCAACCTCCTCAGGAACTATTGGATTGTAGTTGCAAATTCAGTCTAGGGACTAGGTGTAAGGGCCCAGATAGAAGTGGGACTCATCATCCATGTGTTCGTCCCAAAGCTTTGTTGTAGACATGTTTTTCCAACGAATGATAATAGGCCATATTGGGCCCTTAAGAACGTACCTCTGACGGCCATCAGCCTCCCTGACCAGGCGACCCCTGTTATCCAGAACTGGATTGGATTTCTGAGCGGGGAACATTTTAGGCTTCGGAGCAACAATTGAAAAATGCTCATATTACCAGCGCCGTCAGAAATTGCGTATGCACCACGGAAATGATGTCATAGTGACCCACGGACCGCTCAAAGTGTGCGGAGAGACGGTCCAATTGCTGAAATAAGTGCCCAAGAAACAGAGGGCCCAGCGAGAACCGGTCTCCTTGCGCAAGCCTCATCGCGAGGTAATAAACAAACTCGCTAGGTGCATCGATAGGGAAATCCAGGAATACAAAGAATGAAAGGAAGAAAGTAATGAAAGCGGGCAGGTATAAGTCACCTCTATACTCTGGGCCATCGATGGCCTGACGCTCCACATTCCCAGATTGTGCGGGCTGAATATGCTTAAAGAAGTACCTTATCTAAGAACCCCAAGAGGTCTTCTTTGGATTCGTCATAGCCCTCTGATTTTTGCTCCTGTCCCATTGTGAGCCCTGGTGGCCCGCAGCCTTATAGGCCAACTTCAGTTTCCCCACCAGCTCTTGATCTGTGTAAACGGCCTTGGCGGGCTCGTACTCCTTTTTACCACGCAAAGAAAGGTGTAGAAGTGCGTTGGCATCTTAGAGGGTTGGACCAAATTCACCCAACGGAAACACAAAAGTGTGTGTATCAGTGCTCCACCGTGACATCAGAAAGTCAAAGAAATTGTCTAGAGGCTCAATGTGGGTAGTAATGGATAAAATGTTTAGATAGAAAAAGGATGGCCTTTCTTCATTTTGAATCACACGACAAAGCAACTAGAGCCATAATCAAGAGATTACGAGGCAATAACATCTAACAGGTGGTTTCTTCAAGTGATGATAGTCATGAGGCACGTAGTGGATACTTGAAGACACAAACGTTCTTCACTTTGTTCATGCTCTAACTTTTGCCTAGACCGCCTCTGCAGGTTTTCAATCTAGCGAGTCCTATTTTTTTTTCCCCTCTTCTTTTTCTCTCTTCTTTTTCCTTTTCCCCTTCAACAACATGCTCTCCTTAGAAGTGGTCCCATAAGGGCACAAAAATATTTCAACTCCTACTCAGCTCACCAAAAATGGCATGGGTCAGAGTACGTTTGAAAACTTATTCTGTGATTTTGGTGTGTTTCAAAAGATATTATGAGATTGCTTTGAAACCTTTAAGGATTGTTTTCAGCACTTAATGTTATTATAAATGTTCTATGGCAGCAAATTAGCACAGGAGAAACATTTTCAAAATTGTGGCTGACCCTAAGGTGCATATGTATCTCGAGAGAGAATCATGCCACTCGTAGTTCAAGTTTTCCATTTAATGAGACTAACATTCTCGAAGAGATTCCTACTTCTTGTTGAGTGCAACAAGTTGGTCAAAAATTACAATTCTAAATACAACAACTCAAATTCTTAGAAGAAACGGACGCGACACAAAATAACGATGAAGTTGTCGAAGACCTAACCCAAAACTAGAAGAACCAAAAACTTAATTACATTTGTGTTGAGTTACCCAAAATTAAGTGATTATGCGATGCACCTATTCGACGTGCCTATTGACCCTAAAACGCAAACTGCCCCTATAATAAGGTGATCTATATGTCATGCATGCAGCCAAATGACCACACAACTTACCATCTTATTAAGCGACAATGTAACATACTATGCTATCATGTGACAAAAAGGTGATCAAGCAATCATTCGACGTATCATGCAAAAATCCAGGAATGATGAAACTTCTTTTTTTTATCCTACCACCATTTTTGGTTTTTTATTTTTATTTTTTTCGTGAATTTACATTACGTAGTGTTTACATAGTGTATGTAAACACCCCAATTTACATTAAGCCGTGGCCGGATGGTTCCCCAATGATGAAATGAATCGAAACATTTCTTGAAAGCTAGAACAATGCTCGTTCTATTTCAAAAACCCAAAGAAAACCTCTTCAAAACAAATCCTAGTATACACCATCTTCTAGTACATTAAAAATCCTATTTATCGATATATAATATGTGTTAATCCGTTTTGAAATGAGGGAGATGTGAGAATTTTACCAAAACAACTTCTTTTCCGACCACCTGAGGGTAAAAATTTTGATGTATAAACTATTTTGGGTCCAAACCACTTGGATTAGAAAATAGATTTAACAAGCTTTTCAGCGGCACCAACCACGCACAAAATGGAGCTCGGTAGCACCCGGTGCAGCCCCACGAAGTTTGGCAAATTGAGCAGTCCGTATAGTGCTATACGGCAGTCCCATAATGCTCTACGGCAGTTCAAAATTTCCTTGGTAGCCAAGTTTTCTTGCCCCCGAAGTATATTGACTGGAGGACTGCCTTCCCCCCTTTTTTCACTGAATTTCCTTGTTCCTTAGGCATGTTTGGGCCTATATAAACCCCATATGGAGGGAGAGGAAAAAGAACAAAAAAAAAAAAAAAAATTCTCCAGAAATCCTCCCCAAAAAATGTCTGGAAATTCTATCAGCAAACCAAACGGAAAATCTTCAAAAATCCTCTCCAAAAATGTTCTAAAACTCTCCCTCCAATGCGCCATTCCAAAACTCTAAAGCCTTTCCAAAATCTAACCAAAAAACTCTCCAAAAATCCCGAGAACAAAATCCAAAAACCAAGCAATCCTTCAAGATTTCAAGCCTCGTTCCCAACCATTTGGAGGTCCAAAGGGGAAGGCGTGTTCACAGCTCCTTCGGAGATCTCATTCTCAGAGGTAAAACTTTTATTAAAGTTTACAGTTTCACCCACCACAAGGGAAGGCTCTTGAATCCAAAACAGTACTTCATTGTCTCCTTTGGTTCAATCAGCTTGTGTTGCTGGTAAAATAAAAAGATTAATTTTCCAAAAACTTGCCGTGCGGTATTATTTATTGCCGTACGGTAGTTATGAAATGTCTTCTCCAGTTCCTTGAACTCCTTAGTTAATCCATAATTAAGAAGTGAGGATTAAATTGGATACATTTCATTTTAAAAAAGAATTTCTTCTTTGTTCATTGAGTAATTTTCACATTTCATGAACCTCAAAATACTTTAGGTAACTTTTTATAGGAATAATTAGTCATAAATACACAATATTTTGTCTATTTGAAGAGGAGGATAAGAAACTTTTGTAATTAAACATAAAGACATTGTTGTAATTATGATTTAATAAAAAGGACAAAACACACCCATTCTCCCTTTACTATGATTCTCCTGCTAAACTTCCTGTAATTTGTTATTTGTTGTTTGTTGTTAGCTGGGTTGTATCACACAAATTTCGAGTTTGTGAAAAAGACGGAAATATGCTGACCAAAAAGTTAATTTTATTGATTGAAAATTAGGGTTTACAATCTCTGTAACAATTTCTAATGAAAGAAAATAATCCTCTGATTCTTCTCTTCAAGAGTTTGTTCGAGGGCTTGGTGCTTGTTCTCAAATTGAACGGCGAGATCTTCGTTGGTCTTTGCGAAGATGACGGCGAATTTGACGGATTTTGACTTGAGGGCTTTGAAGCTTCTTCTCAAGTTGATTTGCTTGATCTTCTTCAATTTTGTTGGAAAAAGATGACGAACTTGTGACCGTTGACTTGAGGGCTGTGGAGCTTTTTCTCAAATCTGTCTTTTAGATCTTCTTCAATTTGGTAGAAGGAGATACAGATTTACAGATGTTGATTTGAGGGCTTTGGAGCTTGGTCTCAAATTGGAATTTGATATCTTCTTCAATTTGGTAGAAGTAGATTGATGACTCGTGGATTTGACTTGAGCGTTCTTCAGAGTTTTGAAGCTTTGATCTGAAGAGGCGTCTTCCTTGATGTGGACTGAAAGGATTCTGAAGGGTTTTGAAGCTTGATCTTCAGAGCTGATGGAAGCTTGAATGTTCTTCGGAGCTTTGAGGCTTTGATTTGAAGAACTGTCTCGCTTGATGTAGACTTGAAGAGTTCTGAAGGGCTTTAAAGGCTTGAATCTTCAGAGCTCTGACAGCTGATGGAATTGTTGAAGACTTGAAGAAATTCTGAAGGGCTTTGAAGATTGAATGTCTTGATGTCTGACTTCAAGGAATTCTGAAGGGCTTTAAGGCTTGATCTTCAGAGTTCTCGAGCTTGGACGTTTGTGTCTGACTTCAATGTCTTGATCACTTCAAGGAGTTCTGAAGGGCTTCGATGCTTGATCTTCAGAGCTCTGGGGCTTGAATGTGTCAATGTCTGAAATATGAGAGAGAGCACCTTTATTTATAGGGATGGGAGATGGAGAGTTATGGCAAGACTACAATTCTTTCCATATTTTTCCTCTCTAATTATTTCCTTATTTGATTTAAAGGAAAATAATTAGAATTTAATAAACATCTTTCTTTTTATTCATTTTGGGAAAGATAATTATATATAATGAGATACATAATTTATTTCACCAAGTGGCATAATTTAATTGGCCAAACTTGATAAATAAATTACTGCATCGTTTTGACACGTGGCGGCACTTAATTGGACATTTCACATATCTTTGACTTTTGACTTGTAAACACGTGGCAACATTTGATTGGCCATTTATCGTGCTTAGTCTTTTGACCTACGGACACTTGGCAGCATTTAGTTGGCTCATCCGTAAACTTTGACTTTAACTTGTGACACTTGGCAACATTTATTTAATTGGCCAATTTGCATGCCCTAGCAACACGTGGCCAATTTGGGGTGGTGGTTGGTCGGAGGTGGGGTGATGATTTATTTGAATTTTATGTTCGAAATTTCAATTTTAAAAAATTAGTGACACTTCACTAACTTTTTTAGTAGCCGGAAGTGGACAGCCAGAGGTGGGGTGGGGGTCGGTCAAAGGTGGAGTGGTAATTTTTTTGAATTTTATGTTCAAAATTTGAATTTTTAAAAATTAGTGACGCTTCACTAATTTTTTTTGTCTTTATATTTGATTGCAAAAGTTCCTTGTCTTTTTTTTTAAAAAATGGCAAATGTTTTTTGTTTGTATGTTCGATTGCAAAAGTTTTATTTGTCCTTCCCTCTAAAAATTCCAAATGTTTTGGATTTTTGACTAAGTGGCCCTAAATCTAAAATGTTGTTTTTCGGGCAGTACCAACATTTTATTTCTTCTCTTAAAAAGTTACTTGGGATATTATGAGCTTATTGTGTCTGTTTAGGATTAATTCTTTCGCATAGATTATTTGTTCATATTATTTCGTTGGAAATTGTTCTTGTTACTTCTGTTTAGCTTATCTTGTTATTTATTGTCTTACATGACTAAAATTAAGAAACAAAATTGTTTTCAAAATCCCACAAAGCATTTAGTAGAGACCGGTTTTTATCGGGAGAGTGGGGTGCCGTAAAAACCTTCCACACTCGTAACCTGGCTCCCGAACCTAGAATTCTCTATTTTTTGCAGACCAGATTCTTTTCCAAATCATAGGCATGAGAGTCATCCTTTTCTAAACCCTTTTAAATGGTTTCTCGGGTGCTCAATCCTTTTTCAAAACAAAAACTCGGGAGCCGACTCTGAAATCTATTCAAAAAATTCTTGTGGCACTATCCATAGCGTTGTATCCGTTCAATGCATGTGACAATAAAAAAATGAAGGGATTCTATACATACCTTATAGAAATGAGTTTTGCCTTAAAGATTCTTCAAACCCCAAATCCTAATTCAACTAGAATTTTGATTTTTTTTAAAAAGTCTCAAATCCTCTTTCCCCTCTTACTCTTTCACGTGTCCCATGACTCCTACCCATCTCTAACATCCCTATATTCTCTCCCCACTTCCACCTATATTTCCGTTTTATTTTTTCCTACTTTTACAATTGTAGCAATTGATAGGAACTTTTCGAGTTCGTTACGAGATTTTATTTTTTTTAATTTTTCTTTTACTAGTATTGTACCCGTAAATGCATGGAACAACATGAAAAAAAATGTTCACGTTAATATACTTTTCGTTCCACATGCATCAAATAGATAAAACGTTTAACGCAAGTGAAATACTCTTTGACATCATGAATGACGAACGACTTCAGGCTTCTAGTCGTCCTCAGATCTACGAGAGATCGAAGAACCCCCCACCCATCATGTTGGCAATAGTCCTGGAGAACAAGAAAGGACCCCACCATCATGTTGGCAATGGTCCTCGCCTCTTACCTCACATTTCTTTCAAGAAGACATACGCACATGGCACAAGTGTCCAAGAGACGCGAGTCGTCCCCCACAAGGGGCAAGTAAATGGTATTGAAAGATATGGTAAAAGTTAAAATGAAAAAGATGCATCGTTCAAAAAAGGATTTGCTCAGAATTTACCTAATTTGTTGCAGTTACTTTAACTATAGATCTCCTCCTCTAGACAACTATATACACGAGACCATGAAAATAAGCTAATAGTCCCCACTCTTAATTTGTTTCTCTAATTTTCCAAATTTAACTTTTCAAAACATAGAATTTCTGTATTTATAATTCTTCAAAAAAAAAAAAAAAAAACCAACAATTGGGACAGCTGGAGTATTTTTGTTCTTGGCAATTAACGTATATATCTGTGGATTTTAAATTTGCATTAACCTGATAGACTTAGATTCAACCCATGCAGGAGTGGACATAAGGGGTTCAAGTGGGGGCCCGGGCCCATGCACACTCTCCAAGTATCCAATTTTTCAACTATATTTGAGGTTTTGCTTGTAAAAATTATGAAAAAAGATCCCTTCAAAATTATGTTATTAATATGTAAAGATGATATTTTATTGTTAATTTATGAATATATGATTTGGTCCTCCGCGCGCGATGGAAATTCTGCATCCGCTACTAGACTTATGCATTAACCGGATTTTTATTTTTACTTTTTTATATTTAAACAAAAGCCAAAACGACTTTGGGCTATAGCCGCTCACACTCCGGGACCATACAAACTTACATTTCTGAAGCAATAAATAAAAAAACAAAAACCGTCCAAACTTCCCTATAAATATATACCCACACATTATCCTCTCAAAATCATATCCACTCAGATCCCCACCAAACATGGAAATTACTCTTCCATACATCTCTCTCTCAGTTTTCTTTCTCCTCATTTCTTTCATATTCCTCTCACGAAAACTACACCACATCCACAACCTCCCTCCAAGCCCACCCTCGCTTCCGATCATCGGCCACCTCCACCTCATCAAAAAGCCTCTCCACCGCACCTTCCACAAACTCTCGCAAACCCTCGGCCCCATCTTCTCCGTCCGATTCGGGCCTCAACTCGTCGTAGTCGTTTCTTCCCCGTCTGCTGTTGAAGAATGCTTCACCAAAAACGACATCGTCCTGGCCAACCGCCCCTGGACCACAGGCGGAAAGTACATCGGCTACAACTTCACCACCGTTGTTGCCTCCCCGTACGGCGACCACTGGCGCAACCTTCGTCGCCTTATGTCTCTTGAAATCTTCTCCACCAGTCGCCTTAACGCCTTCCTATCTATACGGCAAGACGAAGTTAAGCGCCTACTCCGCAAATTATACCAGAAGTCGTCGAACGATTTCGCGAAAGTCGAAATGAAGTCGAATTTCTCGGATCTCACATTCAACATCATTATGAGAATGATCGCTGGAAAACGGTATTATGGCGACGATTTGGAGAATTTGGCGGAGGCAGAGGAGTTTCGGGAGCTCGTGAGTAAGGCGTTCTTGGCAGCCGGCGCGTCGAACCCCTCCGATTTCGTGCCGGTTTTACGGTGGATTGATTATAATGGTTTTGAGAAGAATTTGGCGAAAACTCATAGCAGGATGGACAGGTTAATGCAAGGGTTAATCGATGAGCATAGGAGGGATAGGAGTAAGAATTCGATGATTGATCATTTGCTTTCGTTGCAAGAGTCAAAGCCAGAGTACTATACTGATGGAATCATCAAAGGTCTTATCGTTGTAAGGACATGACATCCCCAATTCTTCCTTTCATTTCTTTCATCTCTTTATCTGTTTCTTTGTTTGAGATTTAGCGAAAATACTAACGGAAACGACCATATATGTATTGATGGGGCACAGGTGCTTGTGGAAAAGTCTCCCACACAAATGATTCAAATTGTTCAAAAAATTTTAAATATTTTTCCGCGTGGCCTGCGAGAAATCAGGTCAAAAAGATACGTATAACTAGTAGATCCAATGTACTCATTTTTCATTCAGATTAAATAACTCATTTTGCTTTTCTTTTTTCTTTATTCAAAATTTTCTCCCATTTATTAGTTTCGTATCACAATTTTATCGTTATTGAGTTTTCGTTTTTGAATAAAGACAGATCAACCAAAAAGCTAGATCTTTTAGCTTTATTCAAACAAATTTAAGTTTGGAACATAATTTTTTACTTTTCCGATTCCTTGGGTAAAAAAGAATCAATAATCCACAAAATTTACAAATACAAAAAAAATTAAATAAAGGCAAAAAGTAAGCCAAGTAGCTTACTTATTTAGTCAAAACAGGCCTCACATATCAAGTCAGTCTTAAGAAAGAAATAGTTTTCATCTTTTGCGACTCTATTGGTACATTTATGTAATTCATCACACATTATCTTTACAATGATACAATAAAGTTTCGTAACAACTCTATTAGCACTTCATAGATTTGCTTTTTTCCCACTGCGAAAAATTCGATATTGTTCCTAATTTTACTGACTTGTAATATAAAGGTCATGATACTAGCGGGGACGGACACATCAGCAGTGACTCTGGAATGGGCAATGTCTCTTTTGGTGAACCATCCAGAGGTGTTGAAGAAGGCTAGAGCTGAAGTAGACGCTCATGTTGGCCAAGAAAGCTTGATTGATGAACACGATCTCAACAAGCTCCCTTATATTAAATCCATCATATCAGAAACCTTTCGACTTTGTCCAGCGGCTCCATTGTTAGTACCACACATGGCATCTGATAATTGTACTCTTGGGGGATACAACGTGCCACGCGGCACACTCTTGTTGGTTAATGCATGGGCCATTCACAGGGACCCTAAGACTTGGGATGACCCAACAAGCTTTAAACCTGAGAGGTTTGAAGATGGGGAAGTGGACGGACATAAGTTAATGCCATTTGGGTTAGGAAGGAGGGCATGTCCCGGGGCAGGCTTAGCACAACGCGTTGTTGGCTTGGCCTTAGGGTCATTGATCCAATGTTTTGAGTGGGAGAGGGTGGGTGAGGATCCTGTTGATTTGAGTGAAGGAAACGGACTTACCATGCCAAAAGTTGAGCCATTAGAAGCGAGGTGCAAAGCACGTGATGTAATGAAGAAGGTTTTCTGTAATGTTGCAAATGATGCTTAAGCAATTTTATTTTTTTTGACAAGTTGTAGTATGCAGTTCTTGTTATATATATCTTAATTTTTATGTTGCAATATTTTAATTTGTATTTTGCAATTTTTTTGTATGAAGTTCATGTTGTTATAGTAGACCAGTTAAAGTCCATCGGGAAACTTTGAAGTTTGCATCGGTTCAGATGTGAATTAATGAGTTATATATCTATTTCAATGAACTAGATCTTCTTATAGTAATTTCTTCTAGATTGTGTGAATTGCGAAAATGCCCTAGTAACACCCTGTGTCCGTGTCGCAATCAAGAATACCCACTTTTAGCTTCCACACTATTTGCGACGGGGAAAATTCCATTGTAAAAGATAGCCTTTGGCCACTGGAAAGATACCCGTTGCCAATGAACACATACAAGCGACAACATCACTACCAATGCAAAAATAGGGTCGTGACAAGTAACCTTTGCGTCTGGAAAATAATCAATTGTGTTAGGGTGAATTTATTGGAGGGAACTTGAATGAAAATCTCAATTGTGCAATAGCTTTTAAAATTTCCCTCCTAAAACAATATTAGGGCTTCTTCAATCTTCACCCCCCAAGTATGCCTTATCTCGTTTTCTGCCTCTCACCGGAGATTACTTCCACTGCTCATCGTATTCAAGCCCAAGATCCCACAACTCTCTCTCTCTCTCTCTCTCTCTCTCAGCAATTAAACTCCCAATCAGTTTGGCTTCCACTATTACTCGCCACTGAAGCCACCACAATGAAGGAATGGTCTCTCTCTCTCTCTCTCTCTCTCACATATGACCTATTATCCTAAGTTAAATGTATATATTTGTAGATGGATCCCAATTATGCTGCACGAAGGGCGGAGGAAGTTGAGAAGCTAGTGGAATGCCTTTTACTAATAGGACCTGGCTACAGCTTCAGTACTAATCCAGCATCTTTGTCGTTTTGTCGTCTGCATGGTCAAAATTTCTCTTTTGAATACACTAAGTTTTAATTTGACTCAACAGTTGTATAACACCAAAATCTATGAAAAATGGTGGCGTTAAACGTGTGTAATTATCTCTCCATGTTGGTTTACTAAAAAATACTAATAAAAATGTGGCGCACTACGGTCATTATTTTGTAATTGTTGATTTTGGCTGTCCACTCGCCGCATAACAAAGATTAGAATTGATGAAAAAGAAAGGAGAGAAAAGAAAAAAGATAACATTTTTCAGAATATATAATTCAAAACTACCAAGTTAGTGATTAAATGACAAATTTAGGGCTTTAAGATAAGTGACTATAGAACTTTGTTATATGGTTAGTGGGCAACCAAAAAACATTTTGGAAGTCAATGATTACAAAATAATGACCGTAGTGCGCCACCATTTTTATTAGTATTTATGTGTTACCCAACATGGAGAGATAATTACACACGTTTAACGCCTGCCATTTTTCATAGATTTTGGTGTTGTATAACTGTTGAGTCAAATTACAAAACGGTTGGAATAACTTTCACATATATCCAAACTTAGTCTATTCAAAAGAGAATTCTGACCATGCTGACGATGACAAAGATGCAAGAATAAATGATTACTACGCAATCGTTTTATTTTTGAAGATTTATGAGATACCCAACATGAAAAGATAATCATGCAAATGCTGCCTTTTTTTCAATATTTTTTTTTATCGGCAAAAGATAATAGTATATAGATTTATATAAAACTCGAAGTACCCATATCGAGGGAAAACGAAACAAGAGGAAAAACACCAGCAAACAAGCATGGTGTTAGACCTCAAAAAAGCAAAACGCGTCCAACAATGAGTTTTTTTTGTCGTGATCCATTGATGAATTGAATGGCCAAAATATGAGAACACATAAAAACAGTGGGCCAAACACAGGCTCAAGCCCACAATCAAGACACTGTGAAACCCATCTTAATCCAAACACCTACAATCCAAAAGCACCAAACCGGGCACATCAAAACCTTCAAATCCATTAAGATATATATAGGCTTTGCACTTCCCAAATCATGTAATGGCTTAGCCCAAACTACATCAGAAAGATCTCAACTAGTAGCAATACCTTCAGCTTCATGATCCTCCAACATCAGTAATGGAAACAACAGAGGAAGACAACAGAGCTTCCACGAGCAGATGTTCTAATAGCATCAAAACACATCCTCTCCCGTCAACGTGTTAATGAATATACTAGTAGCATAATTAGGAGCAACAGAAACAACTGTCCCAATAACTCTTCAGTAGTATAAGCAACCAAAATGTGCCAAGATTTGGGCCTAAATTGAAGTAGGCCAATAGACAGACAAAACAGGTGCTCGATCTATTACTACCAGATCATACCAGACGATGGTTTACGTCAGTTTTATATGCCAATGCTTGTTAATTACCAACTCTGATCATATTAGTTTACAAACGATATACTATCTATGGCCAATAAAGTTTCATATGCGACGAAAAAGATGTTAGAAGTCAATGATTACAAAATAATGATGGTAGTGCATCGTCATTTTTATTAGTATTTGTGTTACCCAACATGGAGTGATAAAAACATTTAACACCGCCATTTTTTCAAAGATTTTGGCGTTATATACCCGTTGAGTAAAATTAAAAGAGCGTTGGAGTTAGTTTCACATAATATCAAAACTTACTAAGATGTTTCCATTAAAGTAACTAATAAATAAACTTAGTGTATTCAAAAGAGAGATTCTGACTATTCAGAAGACGACAAAGATGCTGGAAATCAACGATTACTACGTATTCGGTTCCCAGCATGAATTAATATGCATGCTAATGCTGCCATTTTTTTCAAAAATTATGGCGCTCTATCACTACCAGATCATATGCCAGTGTGCATTATCAATGTTGATCTTGTTCGTGTGTTAGAGATATACTATTTAGTATCTATAGTTAGCAAGAAAACGTCAGTCGATCATTGAATTCCACAAAATTTGATAACTTATTACCTGACATTATCACTACTACAAAAATCTTAAACCATGAAAGTTAAAAAGTGTCATGAATCACAAAAGATGACAGTTTTAAAACTGTCATCTTTGGAGGTGACATTAAAAGTCTAGATTTGTTATGACAGTCAAAAAACGTCATTGAAACATATAAGATGACGGTTTAAACCTGTCATCTTTGCAATAAGATGACAGTGTAAACATGTCATCTTTACAATCAACGATGATTGTTTTAAACTGTCATCTTATCTATCCTCCATTCTTAAAAAAAAAAAAATTCCAATTCTAGTTCGAACACGTGGCTCTCGTGTGGCCGCCCTCACATGACCGCCTAGTGGAGTTCACATGGCACCCTCGTGGCGCTTGTGTGGCGCCTACGTAGCACTTGTGTAGTTAGGTAATATTTGCTTACCCCAGGACTTGAACTCAAGACCTTGACTTCCTCGCGCGCGCGCATGTTATCAACTGAGCTAGCACGCTTGTTGTTGATAAAAGACCAACAAAAATATTTATACTATATTTTCGAAAAATTTTAAGCTAAGTACTTTTTATGTCAGTTTTAGATTTAATATAAGATGACAGTTTTAAACTGTCATCTTATACGTTTAATGACACTTTTTGACAGTCATCTTTTCTGATCAATTTCAATGTCGGTTCTAATTAAAACTGACATTAAAATGGCTTAGTTTTCAATGTCACTTTTAAGGAAAACTGACTTTCAAAGGTTATCCATATGGACTTCTGGAAGAGCCTTGTTTTAATGTCAGTTCTAAGCAAAAACTGACATTAAAGAAATAGATAATAATGTCACTTTTATTATAAACTGTCATCTTATATCGCAAAGACGACAGTTTTTAGGATAGACTGACATCAAAACTCTACCCTCGTATTTTCGATGACAGTTTTACAAAAACTGTCATTGTTTCAATTTTTGGCGTGTCATCTTTAACCATTATTGTAGTAGTATATAAGTATATAATCACCAAATCACGCATACATGATGTTTCTTTCTTTTATATTTTGCTAATGTGAAACTTTATCTCTAGAAGTATCAAATATACAAAAGATAGAGGTTCTAGGTTTGTCATGCTAGATTGCAATTTGCAGTAGTTGCTCATCTACCTATCCCTTTTAGTCATTGAGTTGTCATGAATTTCTGAATATCAAAGAAAAATCTAAAAGCAAACAGAAAGAGATTCGATGTGAAAGAATCTCAACAATGGGTACATCAAGACGGGGGGAGGGGAGGAGAATCCAACCAAAGGTTGAATGAAAAAGAAAATAACACACACAAAAAAATAATGTCCAGAAGAGATATCTAATAATCTTTGAATGGTGAGTTTACAAAGAAAAAAAGGGAAGAAGGATAAAATGACATCACTATCAAGACAAACATCCCAAGGAGGTTACTGCAATAGATCTGTCTCATACATAAGTGCATTACAACACAACATACATTAATAGTTCTTTTGGAATTGTTTCAATAAAGAAGCAGAAAACCAAAGAAAGAGAGGAAGAGTCCAAAGAGAGAGTAAACAATTGCAGCTGATTCCAGGGATAACCAAATCCTTCTTTCCTTAGTTATCATTGCCACATTTTTGTTTCTATGGCTTAAAATTACAACTTTTTTCTTGTTGAAAAAAATGGTTAGAACCCTTTTTTTACCTTTTAATTAAGTTGACAATAGTACATGAACTTTTGTAGGGACCATGTAGTAAATAGCACCGTAAAATACGAACCCTAATAAAAACTGAAAACTTTCTAGATACAGACAAACAAGATTGAAAAAGAGGAAGTCATAAAATGATTACTAGTCTTCAATATTTTCACAGACAGATAAAAAAACAAAATAGAGGCCTCTTAGATGGTGCAGTCACAAACTAAAACACAATAAAGATTAAGCAAACACACACACACGCGCACCCACAAAAGACAATACTTAAGATTTCAAGCTGCATGAATACTTCTCATGCCCAACATCTTCTACTTCACAACTTCATGATATCAGATTTAAGTTTCCTCCTTATTTAAGTTTATACTTTCTCTTATACTCCATTTCCACTCCCAAGAGTGAGCTCAAGGCTCACTTCAACCTTTGGCTGCACAACCTGTTGCAGATTATTGACGTTTGGCTCCACACTAGATCTGTTGCAGATTTTCGATGTTTGGCTCCATAAAATTATAAGTTCTGCTGCAGATTTTTCACTTTTGTACTCCTCTAGCAATCCCTGCAACATTGGTTGTGGGTTAGAAACATCATTCAACATTGACTTTTCCATAGTACTTTTGACTCTTTCTTCCCAACTATGGACTTTAATACAGTGAGCCACAACTGCCTCTCCAGACTACAACACTTTCTTACACTCGGGGCATCGAATTAGGTCACTCAGTGGCCACTCCTTATGTAGAACACTTGCCTCGAATTCATCAAAGTCTTCTTCGAGGCCAGAAAAGATATTCTACAAGTGCTCTTCTTCCATATGTGTGTGTGTGAGAGAGAGAGAGGGGGAGAGAGATGATTTTGTGATTTTTTCTTTACCTTTTCTTTGGTAGATTTGCAAAACTCTAAAAGGGGCATGACCTTGTATTGGTGAGGACGAGATGGGAAGAGCATTTATGGTTTTTGGGTGGATGGTGGGGCAAGTAACAAATAAAGATTTTCTTAACTTTCATGGCGATGGAAATGATAAAGAAAAGATGGATACATAAAAGGGGAAAATTAAAGTTGAAGTTAATTTGGTAGTAAATGATTACAAAATAGTGACTGTATCAAATTGTCTATCATTTGAAAAAAATGACTCAAGAGGGTAAGGGCAATTTAGTAATTTCAACATGAATAAAGAAAAAAATAAAAGAGAACGCAAATAGATAAATTAAAAGTCGGTGTGAAATTTATTCCCTTCGATGAAAAAGGATGGAGAAAAAATAAAAAGATACCATTGGTCAGATTACATACTTAAAATCAATCAAATTGGTTCTTAATTGACGAACTCATGTTTTTCTAATAAGCAATTAGAAATATGTTCTGTGGCGATTGACAAAGTTACTGGAAGCCAACGGTGACATAATAATGACAATAATGCACTGCCATTATGTTATTATTTAAGTGTTGTGCAGCATGGGGAGATGAACACATTTAACACAACCATTTTTTCCTAGATTTTGGTGCTATATAAATGTTGGGTCAAATTAAAAGACAATTGGAGTTGGTTTCAAAAAGACATTATCATTAAAATAACTAATTAACGAACCTAGTGAGAGATAAACACTTTTAACGCCGCCATTTTTCATTTATTTTGACTGTTGAGTTAAATTTGTTGGAAAAATAGTGAACAATCACAAATTCCAAAGAACAATTTTCGTTGATATGAACAGAAATACAATGAGCAAAAAATGAAACAGAAATTATAAAAACGAGAAAAAGATATGGACTGTGTTTAGGAAGCATGAGCCGAGTCCTGTGATACCACAGTCTCCTTAACAAAGATTCGCCGCCTAACATGAGTGTTGTAGGATGCACCGGCGTCTTCATCCCAGGATGAAACGGCTAAAACCACTAACCACCAGAACACCTCTATTGGTAGCCTTGGCGAACTTACTAGCGTCTGCCCCTCTCTCTCTCTCTCTCTCAAAGATGAATTTCTGGAGCTTGTAAGTGACACAAACTTTCTGATGTTGAAACAAAAGCAAGGCTGCCTTTATATAGGTGAAGGAGGAGCCACTGAAATCAATACGGGAATCAATTCTGCAATTGAATTCTGTAACCCCCCAACATAAAATCTCAATAAAAGCTGGCACAATGAATTGGAATGTAACTCCCAATTTGAATACATGACATTAACCTCAATTCATGAGGGGTATTTACCACTCGAAACTGCTTGAAATTAAGAACTTCGTCCAGATTCATCGAACCCGGAGTAGATCATTTGGTTGCCTTGTCAGACCCTCCAAAATGCCCCGGTTTCATTCATCCAAAATTTCGTGAAATTTCCAACAAAATTAAAAGACACTTGGAGTTAGTTTCACATATATTCAAACTTACAAGGTCGTTTTCATTAAAGTAACGAAGTAATGTACTCAAAAAAAATTCTGCCCTTTTTGAAGATTTAGGAGGTACCCAAATCAGGGCCTGGCTCAAGAAGTTTGGGGGTCCGAAGCAAATCCGAAACAGGGGCCTTTTAGATAGCTAGCTTCTACTCCTTTCGTTCCAAATCCCTTGTCTTTTTTGGGTTTCCATGCATTTTGAACGCAAAATCTTATGTATTATCAATCATTTTATAAAAAAAAAGAATTCTACACCAATTTAAAGATCTCGTTGAGTAGAAAAAAATGGTGTAAATATTTTTTAAAATAACTCAAACATATTTTTTTTTGCGTGCAAAATGCATACTTTCTCAAAAGGGGCAAGCAATATGGGATGGAGGGATATATTATCCATGGTAAGTAAAGAATTTATTAATCAAATATGGAAGATACAAGATAAAACGGGACAAGAGGCATCCTAACGAGATTGGCACTCCACCCGATGGCGATCCCAACGTGGTGCTCCGAGCCACTCTAGCACCATACATCTTATGAAATTCACAACTAATTAAGTATATGGACTCTACATAAATGTGTGTTGCTTGAGTGATTCGAAGAACCCAGTGGGTGCTCTGGGACTACTGAATAATTACTGATGAGTAAGAACAAATTCTGTTAAGTTAGTTGTTCACACTCTTGGTGTTGCTGGGTCGTCACGCTAAACGAGATTTAGAGCACTGAATTTTGAGAATTCTAACAGATTTTGTTAACACATGGCCTAGAAGGAAAAAAAAAAACTAAAGAACTTTGGTTTTAACGAAAAAGGCAGTTATATTTTAGTATTCTCGTCCTTTTTTAAAAAATTTTCAATTTTAATATATATTTTTTATTTTCTCGTTCAAAGAAACAGTTAGTACTGGAAAGAAACCATAATTTGATGGTTATGATCGATCAAATACCAAATTTGGTAGAATCGGATAAGCAATTGTGGCTATTTTTAAGCAGCAACAAAAATAATCCAAGGTAATAGTTACCAAAACTAATGGCAACGCAACATGAGATAAGTATGTTAGCACCGTAATTGTCTAGAGATTTTGACGGTCTTAACTGTCACATCAAATTAAAAAACAATGCTTGATTATATGTGTATCAATCGTTGATGTCGTTCTAATTAATCATTACCACTCACCAAACACTTGAAATTTTCATGAGTTCTCGTCTTAGATTTAATCGATGTAATTAAATGCCTTTGGTCAAATCGATGGCTTGTTAAGTTTGTTTTTCGAAGCTTTCCTTTTGAAAGTGGAGTAATGACCTTAAATAATTTCCCAAATAAGCATTTGTCGGAGTGATTTGAACACTTTTTAATGAAATAGCTATGGATTTTATTCAGCCATTTCGGCCTTGTTTCAAACTTAAAATTGTAATTGGGTTGTGTTTACTTTTAGTGATGTTCTTAGATCGATTTTGGGTCACTTTCTTTTTATTTTTTTAATTATGTTCAAGAAAGTTTTTAAAAATAATAAAGGGGAAAACAAACCTGATTTACCGAAGAGCTCATTAATAATCCGATTGAGTAATGTGATGCAGTTTTATATTTTTCAAAACTAAAAAAAAAGAAATGAAAAGTGATACAGGCCGGGACAACATAAATAACTCATTATATACACAAAAACTAATGAGAAACAGCGATACGGAGCATTGAACCGTCACCTTGCAAAGGGGAAGGCAGTGAGGCGTCACCACAAAGTTGGACACCTTACGTGTCCAGATTTGTTCCGTTTTTCTATTTATATAATAACTTCGACTTATACCGATATGGAGGCCCAAATTTTGGAAACAATTTCAGGGGTCGGAAGTGGCCGCTTCCCCGGCCTACCCCTGGAGAGTACCGACCCAAATGAAGAGATAAGTATGCCAATGCTGCTATTCTTTCCAAAAATTATGGCGCTCTATTACTACCAGATTTACTAAGGTTTGGTTATCAACGATAAAGTATCTATATCTGTAGTCAATTAAGGACGTCAGTTGCAGGTGATCATATTTCGCCAATGTAATAAGAATATAATCAGCCAATTGCCCATACATGAAGGTTTTTATCTGCAAATAAGAAACATTATCTCTAGAAGTATTCTATAAACGAAAGATACAGGGTTCTTGGTTTGCCATGGTAAAGATTGCCAATTGCTAGTAGTTGCTCATCGACTTATATATCCCTTTTACTCTTTGAGTTGCCATGACTTTCTCAATATTAAATTCAGAAAATTCTAAATTGAAGAAAAAGAGAGTTGGATTTCTTTCATCGTGAAGAAAATGTTACCACAACAGATCTTTTGTTGAACTGTAAAAGTGAAATTTTATTAATCTTTGATGGTATATATGGTCATAGAGACTAAAGGGAATTAGGATAAAACGGTATCACAACCAATACAAACCTCCCAACGAGGTAACCGCAACACATCTGTCACATATGTGTGCATTATGATACATCAGACATGATACAATTATAGTTTTTGGGAATTGTCTGAATCAAGAAGCAGAAAACTCTAAGAAAGAGAGGCGAAGAGTCCTAAGAGAGGAAAAAAAAAATCACTGGATGCAGTTGATTCCAAGGGATAACTAATCCTTCTACCTTAGTTATCATTGCCACACTTTTTTCTGTTTTTTCTTTGTTTTGCATTTGAGAGAGAGATGGTCATACCTTAAAATTACAGCATTCTTCTTTGTTAAAACAAAATTGGATAGCGGTCTTTTTATGGATCGTGAGAACAAAAAGGCAATTATAGGAAATAACACTGTAAAATGAAATAAAAGGGAGTAACAAAACGCTTACTAGTCTTCAATATTTAATTTCAGAAACAAGTAGAAAAGAACAGAACAACTAACACTAAACATCTATATTCAAAATTTAGTCCACTTACATGGTGCAAACATGAACAAAAACCCAACAAAGATTAGCAACCAAACATAAACACACAATATTTGGGATTTTCGGTGACATGACATTAACAAAGACAACAATTGGGATTTTCGGCTAAATGAATATATCTATTTTTAAGTAATACTATTTTTAAGTAAACTCGTTTTTCTTTAATTCATAAACAACTGAATTCTGCCATTAGGCTTACAATGATACTTATAGGGCCAAAGTAACCCTAATTCAACTAGGAATCAAATAATAAACCCTAATCCAACTAGGAATCAAAATACTCTAGAACACTTATTTCTAAAATTGCAAGACTTCCTAACAAAATTAATAAAATAGAAATAAGGAATACTTAAAACACTGTTTTTAAGTAATACTATTAATTTTCCAATCTGCAACATTCTCCCCAGCTTGAAGAAACTCATCCTCGAGTTTGTATAGTTGAATTCGTCTAATCTGGTCAGCGTCAATCTTGTACTTCAAATTGATTTTTTCGAAGCTAAATTGTAAAATAGAATCTTCAAAAATTAAAGAAATAATTTTTGTCAACAAAGTCAATCCATCTTGCTCAAAAATGGAAATACACGGGTTCTTTCTTGTATAGTACTCCTCAATAAATCTCCAAAAAGGATCCATATACTCTGATACTTCGAATCCTAGTGACGGACATACGTTGATTGCCTTTTTCGCAAGGTTCAAGACGTCATCGAATGAGTTCATCCCATCAACTTTGTCATGGATAACAACAGCCAATGCCCAATTTGATGCCCACTTCCACAAATTCATCCTTCATATTCTCTTCCACTTTATGAATGAAAGTTTCCTCCTCATCTGAGTACTCATCAAATTTTGGCGGTGAATCTCAATCAATTTCAGATTGCAACAACGATGGATTTGTGTCCAAAAATATTTTATCGGATTCTTCCTCTAATATATCATCGATAAAATCTCCCACATCTCCCTCAACCAAAATTTCTTCTATGACATCTTTTCTTCCTCCTTGGAATTGTTGAAGCCCAATTCTTTTTGGAATCTCCATCTTCATACTAGACTCACAATAATGAGAGCCGCGGTTGTGAGTCACGACCTCTCGGGCCCACCCCCTTGGCAGGCGATTACCAGCAAAAGGTTTGGAGCATTCGTCATCCGTACCCTCAAACTCCTCCAGAGCGTTAGGGTGAAATGGATGCTGGCGAGATTGGTATGCAATTTCTAGAGCATCGAGGTGTTGCATAACGGCCCCAATTTGCACCTCTAGTTGTTGTATTCCTTCCTCTGTTCGTGCTTCTCGAACAACATCATCCCATTCATAGTTTTCCTCAACAATGGCTATCCGAACTCCTCGTCTACCTCGACCTCCAGCACCTCCTCGGGCCATAGCCAGGAAAGGAACTTGCGCTCTGATACCAACTGATGCAGCGAAGCGTATAATTAAGAACAACGTGAAATGAGGACAATCACAAACAACGATTGAGCCGGAGATACTCTCTCCTTGAACAACCAATTTTGAGTATAAACTCGTTTTTCTTTAATTCAGAAACAACCAAATTCTGCCATTAGGCTTCAATGATACTTATAGGGCCAAAGTAACCCTAATCCAACTAGGAATCAAATAACAAACCCTAATCCAACTAGGAATCAAATAACAAACTCTAATCCAACTAGGAATCAAATACCAAACCCTAATCCAACTAGGAATCAAATAACAAACCCTAATCCAACAAGGAATCAAATAACAAACCCTAATCCAACTAGGAATCAAAATACTCTAGAACACTTATTTCTAAAATTTGAAGACTTCCTAACAAAATTAATAAAATAAAAATAAGAAAAATTGAAAACACTATTTTTAAGTAATACCATTAAATTTCCAATCTGCATCACATGCCCATCATCTTCAACTCCAACCTCATGATATCAGACTCAAGTTTCCACCATATTTAATTTTTGAGTGAGCTTGCTCACTGTAGCGTTTGGCTTCATAGCTTCCTCTTCATCTTTTGGTTCACACCAGACATGATATAGTTATAGTTTTTTGAAATTGTTTGACTAAAGAAGCAAAAAACTCAAAGAAAGAGAGAGGAAGAGTCCAAAGAGAAGAAAAAAATAAATCACTGGATGAAGTTGATTCCAAGGGATATCCTAATCCTTCTTCCTTTTGTTATCATCGCCACACTTTTTTTTCTTTGTTTTGTATTTGAGAGAGATGAGCATACCTTAAAATTACAGGCTTCTTCTTTTTCTTTTTTGAACGGCAAAAGAAATTTTATTAATCACACGTAAAGATGCAAGAGAGTAAATGGACGAGCAAAAAATGGCATCACAACAAGAGTGTAACAGCCCAACGAGGTTGGCATACACACTTGACAATCATATGCCACTCGACCCGAAAAGAGCAAGGTTGAAGAGAGATCAACCAAGCCCAGGAAAGAACAAGAAAAGTAAAAGAATCCCAAAGCTTGTCGAGCACAGAGCTGTTACAATACATCTAAAGGCAAAGGCTTCTTCTTTGTTAACATTCGAGTCTTCAATATTTTATTTCAGAAACAAAAAGATCAATATAGGAAATAATACTGTAAAATGAAATAAAAAGGAGTAACAACATGCTTTCCAGACTTCAATATTTAATTTTAGAAACAAATACAAAAGAACAAAACAAGTAAAACTAAACGTCTTTTTAACTTTTTTTATTCCAAATGTAGGCCACTTACATGGTGCAACAATAAACAAAAACACAACAAAGATTAGCAACCAAACACATACACTAACAAAAGACAAAATTTAGGATTTTTGGCGACATGAAAAAACACTAACAAAGGACAATATTTGGGATTCTCGGCGACATGAATATATCTCATGCTCATCATCTCCAACTCATGATATCAGACTCAAGTTTCAACCATATTTAAGTTTCAAGTGAGCATGCTCACTTCAACCTTTCTCCACACCTTCCTCTTGAAACCCAAGCCCTGTGTCACATTTATGGCATTGAATTAGGTCAATCGCTGGCCAGTACTTCTTGAGAATACATGCCTTGACTTCGTTAAAGTCTTCTTTGGTGGCAGAAAAGTCATTGTACAAGTGCTCTTCTTCCATGTGTGTATGTGTGTGTGTGTGTGTGTGAGAGAGAGAGAGAGAGAGAAGGGTGCAAAATTGAAAGGAGCCTATCACCTTACATAATTATGTAATTTTTTCTTTACTTTTCTCAGGTAGATATGAAATACTCTACAAGGAGCATAACCTTATATAGGCGAAGACATGCATGTGATTGGAATGGCATTTATGGTATTTGAGTGGATGGTGGGACCCATAATAAATTCATATTCTGTTAAGTTACTCACTCTCATGATGCGTTGGATACAATTAATGATATTGACTAACATTTGAGTCATTAACTCCTTACAGATTTCCTTAACTTTTATGGGGATGGAAATGATAAAGAAAAGATACATTTAAGGGGCAAATTTTAGGTGAAACTAATTTGGTAGTGTTTGAAAACACAAAACTAAAAAGAAAAATCCAAATTTCAAACACTTGACCAAACGAAAAGTTTGCATATTGGATTTTTTCCACTTGAAATGGTTGAGTATCAAATCGATTAGTACGTAAAAATCTAGAATTTGGGGGTCATGAAATGAAGACGAGAATTGATAAAAAAAATAAAAAATGAAGGAGAAGAAAGAAAATGATACCATTTGTCAAAACATATAATTCAAAAAAACCAAATTAGTTATTGACTGACAAACTTAGGGTTTTAAGATGAGCGAATAAAACTTTGTTATGTGGAGAGTGGGCAACGAACAAAGATTCTAGAAGTCAATGACTAATAACCATAGTGCGCCGCCATTTTTGTTACTCAACAAGGAGATATAATTGAACACGTTTCACGCTGCCAATTTTCATGGATTTTTGCGTTATATAACAGTTGAGTCAAATTAAGGAATAGTTGGATAGTTTCATATGCATATATCCAAATTTAGTGTACTAAAAAATGTCCGACGGCTACCACGAAAGTTGTTCTAAGTTCGTCTCTGTTGTAGGATCATGGTTCTGGGTTATGAGAGATGGGAGGATCATCTCTGCAGTACGATTTTGATTCTTTTCCTCTACATCTGTCGATTGGGGTCACATTCGTTGATGCCTCGATCCGGTGCTTTCTCTTTCTTTCCACACCGAGGTTAGTCTCATATCTCTTTTTTCTGTTGGCTTCGCTTCTTGAGCTGCGGTTTCTGGAGATTTCGATCTGGATTTTTCGGGTTTCTCATTTGGCTTTTTAGCGTCCTAATCTGCAAATTTGGGGATTTTCGATCTGGTTTTTTAGGTGCATTTCTTGGGGGTTTTCAACCTGCAATTTTTAGGGGTTTTTGATATGGATTTAAGGTTTGTTTTGATGCCTCTTCAAGGAAGAAAAAATGGAGAGCAAGTACGGGAGAGCAAAAAGGAAAGGTGAGACCAGAGAAGATGAATGGAGAGCTGATGTTCATCGTGGAAACAAGAATGGGAACAAGGATTTGGTCACTCTGTTTGTTGATAACATTCCTGATGAAAAGATCACACTTGGCTGAAAAACACCTTGAACAATTTTGGGGTGGTTCTGTATGCCTTTATTCCAAATAAGAGAAGCAAGCGCTCCGGTAATAAATTTGGCTTTGTTAGATTCAATTTCCTTGTATCTGCTAGCATGGAAATTTCAAGGGTGAATGGGATTTGGGTGGATAACAATAGGCTCTTTGTTAAAGAGGCATGTTTTGGCCACAATGAAAAAACGTTGGAACAAAAATTACATACATTTCAAGGGGTGAGGAAACAGACTAGCAGACATAATGAGGAATGCAACCAGCAGTATGGGGTAGGAGTCTACTCTGAAAATGGTAACAATGTGATGTATGGGCCAGTGTGGGGTAATCATGGCCCCCAAAAGACGTTCGCTCAGGCATTGAATGGGGAAACTTCGTATACAGAGGCGCTGAAGGAACAGAGTGTTACACTCAAAATCAACCCAGTTGGAAATGAGTGGTTACACAGAAGTGATGTGGCTGTGATGCATAATGTCATTTCATGCAATCTTTGAAAGTGAGTTTCAAATTAGAGACTGGTTTTGAAGCTTATTTTAGGTCAGTGGGAGGGAGATCGGTGCTCATTACTTTTCAAAGTCCAGAAGATAGAGATAGTCTTATCAAAGTGATGTGGATGAAAAGATGGTTTCAAGATATAAAACCATTAAGTGATGAAGCTGCCAGCCTTGAAAGGTTTGTTTGGTTAAGTTGTCAAGGTATGCCTTTAAACACTTGGACAACTAAAATTGTTAAACAAATTGGAGAATTATGGGGTTATTTCATTTTAATGGAGGAGGAAACTATGAGAGATGTATCTTTTGATAGAGGAAGAATTTTGATAGCTATGAAGGAGAATTCAAAAATTGAGAAATGGATCAAGATCGATGTTGGGGGAATATTGTATGATGTTAAAGTCATAGAGGAATCTTCTTTCTCCAATCTTGATGTGATTGGGGCCATTGTTTCTTTCAAGAAGGATGCTCAGGATGACTCCAAATCGAAGGAGAAAATCTTGTCGAAGCCAAGCAATCTATCTGAACCCAGTGACGATGAGGATGAAGAGGACGATGTGGATGCTTTGGCCGGTAGGAAGTTGCAAGAAAGTTCCAATGATCAGGTATCTTTGGGTGGATTTGAATCTATAGTTGATGAATCTCCAAATCATGCTTGTGAGGGGTTGGAGATCCCCAACATGGATGAGGAGAAAGAGGATGAGATTCCAATTAATGATAACTCTTTTGTGGTGCCAGATTCGTTTGGGGGCAATACCGACGATACTATTTCCAATTTTGACTCAATGGTGGGCGATTCAAGTGAGCATATTAATTCCTTCGAAGATATTGCATGTGACGACACTCACACCCGAAAAGTGATTACGATTGTAGTTAGTGATTAAAACGGTAATTTAACCCTTTTAAATTTCCCTATTTAGAAATAGGAAATATGAGGTAGAATGTGGGTAATTTTTAACTTGCACTTCACGTATTGGACGTGAACAGGGTCACAAACACTTATTTGATAGCCAAGGGCCAACCATTTAGGAATTTGTGTTCCGATATTTTCTTAGAATTCTGAGAATAGGGTTACTCTTAAAATAATTTATTTATGCTATTGTGCGTATCCCGTATTTTTCTGAGTCCGGAACTCGGACAGTTTTCTGGACGGTACGACTCAAGTACAGCTATGGCTAAGTGTCAAATTATTTGACACATGGGGGGACATGTGGCATAAGCACAACTAAGTGCTTTGTTATTAATATAATACATGTATATTACTCTAGTAAGTAGTAAGTGTAGTATATAGATTTTATTAAGTTAAAACTAATAAGGGAAAAGGGGGAGTCGGCAAAAACAGAGAAATAGAGGAAGAAAAGAAAAAGAAAAGAGGGAAGAAGAAGAAGAAGAAGAAGAAGAAGAAGAAGCATCGGTGGCTAGCGGTGGTGGTCCACGGCAATCGGCCGGAACCCATTTCGTGTTTTCGCCAAAGAAATTTGACTATCCAGTTAGGTAATCTTCTTCCTAAAGTACTTTGATGCCATTAGGTTAGAAGGGACTACTGTAAACCCTTGTTCTTGGTGTCTAAAAACCATAACCATAGGATTTTAAGATGTTGAGAGTTGTTTTGTTCTATAGAAGTTGTGCAAATCCTGATACAGATTTCGTAACCCTTAAAGATTGCCATTTTTGAGACCCTTACGATATGAATTGAATGTTGAAGTCTTCACAACTATTGTAGTACGTTTGAGTACGAAGATTTTGGTACCAGAATCATGTAAAACGGATTAATACAGAATTAGTTATGAATTATTTTGTACAGCCTGTTATTTTCATTGCGAATCTGTCTTGAACGACCTTATTTTGATTTCTGAGCATTCTCCACAACTGATATGGTTATGAGGTTTTTACTGGAAGTGTACTTTGATGTTGGGAGTGTTATGGCGTTGGAACCAAATCATTTGGATAAATATGTGATTTTTAGTAAATAATTGAAGGAAGGCTGTTTGTCTGCGCCAGGAACTGCATACTAGCTGTCTTATTTTGATTTCTGGTTACAACCCTTTCTAAGTTTAATTCCGAAATTTTTACTGAAACTAAAGCTATAAATTATGCAGATTTTGGCGCTGGTTTCACCCTTTTTGGATTTGATACGAGTGAGTTGTGATTTTTCTTAGAAACTGTGACAGATTTTCCTAGTTGGTTCAATAAACTGTTTTTCTACTAAATGTTATTTCTAGACACAAAATTAGAGTTTTCTACTGATTTAGTACTCTAGTTTATAAAGTTATAAATAGGAAAAGAGTCAAAGTTCCACTATTTTACCTCTAATAGGTGAAATCTCTTAGAACCTTAGTTTGGGAGAATAGCTCTTAGCTTTAGAGACTTAGCGTTTGTTAATGGTGGATTAACCCTTAATTGAAGTCTCACCAGTTGTATTTCGACCCCACTAGTTAATGTTGTCACTAGTCCTAAATGGTTGCTGACTTAGGTTAATTATTTAGAGATATCTCGTGTTAATGATCATTGGTACGTCTCTATCTAGGTACAAACTCAATGGAGTAACTCGCACGCATGACGAGTTAGGCACTTATATTTGGTGAGTACGCAATACCTTGGTTACATGTATTTGTTCAACTATTTTTACATCAAATGCTTCTTGCTTTTAAAGCTGGAAAATGTGAATCACGTGTTTTGTTTTGATACTGGCTATTTTGATTAAACCGTGGATTATCGGAGAATGGCCTATTCACGTGCATTTTTATTACGGATGATTTAGACCATGGAATATGTTTTGAGAACATGACTGTTATGATTTGCTTAAACATGTTCTGCTATGTTAGGCAGTTCGGACGGTGTCCCGAGCTCTAGGGGACGGTAAAGAAGCTAGAGGCATGAGGAAATAAGGGAGGGGTGCAGGCCAGGCACCATTATGATATCGGTATCATGGGTCGCTCTCTCTGACCTAGGGGTCGCTCCCCATTACGTCTGGCAATACCGTCGAACACTAATATTATTTTCATGGCCTTCTATGGAATGATAAAGAGTCCTTCTACTGGGACTAATGCGAATGATTGAAAGGCAGATGCTATGGATATTGATGTTCAATGATTTATTCTCTCTCATCCCTACTTGAATTTGAAGCATTATATGATATGAAAAAGGTTTCCATGGTCAAACTTGTAACCTTGGTATTTTGTACCACACGAGCATTCGCTTATGAAAATCTTTTCCATTTTCCAGGGAATAGCGTGTATGGCCCTCGACTCGTCAATGATTGTTGGTGCTAAGTGGACACTCCTAAGTTGTCTAATGGTTTGTAATTATTATATCCCTACACTTAGAAGCTTATATTTTCAAATGCATAATAGTATATATATTGAATATAGATCTCGTTTGATAGTTCTCAATGAGTTCTATTAAACGAAGTTTCCAAAATTATAAAAAACATTACAGATTGAAAGATATAAATAATTGAAAATAGCACGCATGCACGTAAAGTCGTATATGGACAAGAAATTTGGGATGGGGGGAAGTAATAAAAAGAGTAAGCTTTACATGAATCAAATTGATTATTAATCGGGGACCTTGGATAAGAAATTATAATGGGTTATGCAGGGAGAAAGATGTCAGAAGCCGATGATTCCTAAATAGTTGTTGCAGTACGACATATCGTATACATTGAATGACCCAAGCCAACGTTAGGTGGGAACTCCTGAAGCATGGCCTATTTGACGTGCTTCAAAAAGTTCTTGCCGTTTAAGGCGTCCTCGAAATTCTTCCATGTCATTGTCTCTATATTTTGATGTTAAAACAAAAATGTCTCTATATTTTGGGTAGTCTTGATTAGATCCCACCGGTGATCTGCTTCCCTTTGCAGTTGGAAAGAAGCCAGCGTGATGCAGTCGGCAGCATCCTCGACATTGAGAACTTCTAGCAGTTAGGTGATTTGTTTTAGCCACGCCTCAGCAGCGGCAGTTTCTTTGTGGATGTCGACGATTACAGAATGTGTCGGGCATCTGGCCCATACTTTCAATGGCGTAAACGGACTCGCGGATTGGGCTGTGGTGTGAAATTGGCATTTGCGGTTGCTATCGCTTGCTGAAGTTGAGTGAAGTCTAAAACTCCATTGCCGACACTGTTTGCTTGACTATTATTTTGGCCGTCGGGTTGTGCTTTGATGTTGATGTTCGGTCCATTTTGGTGTTCTTCGTTGGCGATGTTTGTTTGGGTTCCGTTTCTCGTTTCAACAATCTACAAGAAGAAAATTCAAGTTGAAACTAATTTGGTAGTATAAAAATTAAAAGAAAAATTCAAATTTCAAACACTTGACTAGATACTCCCCCAAAACATACGAGCAAGGTGCCTTTGAAAGTCTATAAAAACTTACCTTCTTCTCTCATAAACTTTTTGTACTTTTTTTCAAAAACTGTCTGAAAACATATCCGAACAAGGCCAAAAAGTGTGGTGAAAGTGAGGTTTCCAAGTATTATTTAGAATGGCTTTTTCGCTCTTTGTTTTTCTTGGGGGTGGGGTGGGGAGTTTGGCGTAGCCAATTTAAGAAACGTTTAGCTCGTACATTACAATATTCAGTGTAGTACAACTAAAACAAAGTTATATATAAGCTTGTACAAGGTTTAGAGTAGTAAAATCAAACTACTGTACGTTTAAGCTAGTCCATTGCAAGTTGCATACATGTGGCATGTTTAAGCTAGTACATTGCACGACTGGAGGAAAAATAAAATGTCATTCGCTATTCATCTTAATCTAATTTATACTCTATAATGTGCCATTGTTCACTCTTTTATTTTCATGTTAAACCAAGATACTTAAATTAAAGTCACTAGACGGTACTGTCATCAGATAAAATAGTTTTCCGACTCAACATGAGGTTTCAGGAGATTGTTGGTGTAATTGGAGCATGTACATATTGTCATTGAAGGAAATTAATAAAATATGATGTGGTTAATTGCCACCTAAAGAGCCAAATAATGATGCACTAAATTTTCTAAATTCCGATCATGCACCAAATTTTACTCAGTTTGGTTATGTCTTATAAAACTGTTAGTATTTTTAAATAAATGCAATCAATGAGTTTAGATGCATGCCACAAACATAAATGTTTGTGTTTGTGGCTTACCAAATTATACCACGTCAACATGATAGCGTGGTGTAATAGTTACATCTAAAGTTAATTGATAAAGATGATCCAAAATTTATATATAATCAGTTTCAAATTACATACCCATTATTTCGAAAGGTAACGTGAAATTCCAATAGAATCCAAAAAGAAACGCTCCAAAAAAAAAAAAAAAATCAAGATCTCCTATCAGTTTTTTTTAGTAATGCATTTTAAATTTTAGTAATGCAATATTTGAGAAAATGATTTTTGTTTTGTTTAAAAGAAACACAAGATACTTGATACTTACAGAAAGAAAAACTCACTTTTTGAAACCGGTGCCATGCGATTCGTTCTATGTTCAAAACCAACATATGTCCAATACTTCGGACATAAATACTTGCATTTCACTGAAACATTTCTATGTTGAAGATTGATGTTTAGCTTAGGACAGTTTTTATTCAGTTTAGATTTCAGTAAGATTATATGGAGCAAAAGTTAAGTGACACAAACACATGACAGAAAACATGAAATGCAACA
Source organism: Vaccinium vitis-idaea (assembly GCA_963854785.1). Classification (NCBI taxonomy): domain Eukaryota; kingdom Viridiplantae; phylum Streptophyta; class Magnoliopsida; order Ericales; family Ericaceae; genus Vaccinium; species Vaccinium vitis-idaea. Next base: position 25,980,066 of record OY978222.1, read on the forward strand.
AAATGAAAAATGGGTGTTTCGGCTCAAATGGATGCATGGTTATAATTGCATACCATTCACTCGAGAATTACTATCATGCAATGTAGGTAGGAAATCTGAAAGGTGAAACGTAATACATTGTTTTTTTTTTTTGGGTAAACAACGTAATACATTGTTATAATCAATATATAATAGGAATTGAAACAATGTCGTACATAAATATAGAGATTATAGATGACAAGTTTTATATAGTTTTCTAAAATTAAAATGTGGATCTGATTTAAAACCTCAATCGAATCTCTTAACTATATTAAATGATCTCTTATTCTAAACTCAAGAAATGTACGAATACGTGCATATTCTAACGCATGATCAATCTCATGCTTCCAGGAATTGATGTTAGCAACGGTTGATAACCCATCAAACGCGGTGGAGTGGGCACTTGCTAAGATGGTAAATCAACCAGCAACATTTTAAAAAGCCACGGAGGAATTGGACAGGGTGGTAGGGAAGGAAAGATTGGTCCTGGAATCCGATCTCTAGTCCCGGAATCCGATCTCTCACAACTCAACTATGTCAAATCATGCATGAGAGAATCGTTTCGCCTCCATCCCATTGCCCCTTTCAATGTGCCCCATGTCTCCACTGTTGCTAGCTACCTGATCCCTAAAGGTAGCCACGTTTTGCTGAGTCGCCCTGGGCTAGGGCTCAACCCTAGAGTTTGGGATGAGCCACTCCAGTTCAGACCAGAGCGCCACCTCAAGAAGGATGGATCCCGATTTGAATATGTTGTCCTTTAGCACAGGGCGGCGTGGTTGTGCAGGGGTCAATCTGAGATCCATTATAACAACCATTCTAATGGCTAGGCTCTTGCAAGGGTTTTCATGGGAATTGCCACCCACCATGTCGAAGATTGAGTTGAAGGAGTCTACAAACGACCTATTTCTCGCAGAACCACTCCACTTGAAAGCACGGCCACGGTTGGCTGAAACTTTGTATCATGACCTATCAAACTTTTGTGGGTATATGGATAACTAAAGCTCTGCTAGCTTTGGAATATTTCAACTAGGATTCTGGGCAATCCATCCTAGTAGAAGATGTGTTCTGTTTTTTTGTTTTCTTTGTTTCTTGTAGTTTGTTGTAGGCTTTGCCTTGATCAATCCATCTGGGTAGAAGGGTTATCCCTTATGTTATGTTGATTGATTGGTTATAATATGCATCATTTTTTTTTTTGATAAGCAAAGAGAATTTATTAATCAAAAGTTGGCAAGATACCAACACTAAAACAACAGAAGAATCATAATTACAAGAACAACAAACCAAAACACCGATAAGAAAAAACAAAAACGCAAAACCCAGAATATGCTAGATTGAGATCGTCAAATCCCCATCAAATCCTCATCAAGCTGCAACAACAGAAGCTCCATCAAAACCCCATCCATAGACTATAAACTAGCATTGCATCATCAGAGACACCAACAGAACCCATCCAAACATCAGGAAAACAAGAGCATAGAGCACTCAGAAATCCATCACTTATTGAACCTTTAAGAAAACCCAACACAAATCCCAGATACACCAAACTCAAATCATGATAACAAAAACTGCATCAACAAAATCTCCATCAAATCCCCACCCAGACTTCAGCAAACATCCAGAATCAATAGCTAAGATCAGTCAGAAATCCATCACTATTTGAGCCTTTAATCCATCACTTCAGACTTCAAACGACTATACTTCAGTAATCCATCACTTTTTGAGACTTTAATCTCCTTATCCCGTCAAGACATCTTTTGAAGTCTTCCACCGTGTACTCATTCAGATTATAAGAGGCTTTTGTCCAGATTGCTATTGTAGATTTAATTCTCTCAACTAGCTCCCCAATATCCACCAATTTATTTTTGAACACAACTTGATTTCTTTCTAACCATAATAACCATAACACTGCATAAAAACTAATATCCCAACATGCTTTTTCAACATTCTTAAACTTGAAAGAGTCCCACCAACACATTAGGACATATAAGTTTTTGGGACAGACCCAAGTAATACCCCACCAAAGCATAATATGAGACCATACCTGCCACGCAATTCTGCATTGAAGTAGAAGGTGAACAGCTGTTTCAAGTTGAAGATGGCAGAAAGGGCAGGATCCCATCAATCCATCCGCTTGCTTGAACAAATTTCGTTTTGACAATTCGCTTCCTGTTGCTAGTCTGTCTTGTAAAGCCTGCCAGGTTAATATCTCCACTTTAAATGGGAAAACATTCTTCCAAATAAGCATACATTTAGCCCCAATAGGATTTACAACACCAGAAGCCAACTCCCATTTTCCATAGCATGACTTGACCGAAAAATTTCCAGACTTTTGATCCCACCTCCATCTTAATTGATCATCCCCTTGAATGTGAATAGTTACCCCTGCCAGCATTTGTTGTAGGATATTAACCAGCCCCTGTTCCCACTCAAATAAATTTCTTCTGAAATGCAAATCCCAAGTTAGGGAGGAGCTATTGTAGACTTCACGAACCTTAGCATTCTTTTGAGTTGATAATCTGTAAAGACGAGGGAATAGTAATTCCAGCCTCAGTTCCCCAATCCATGAATCAGTCCAAAAAGCAGTTGACTGTCCAGAAGCAACTTTGATAAAGAAGCCATCCCTAATAATCCCTGCTACTTCTGACCCTTCACAAATCAATGATGTTATGTCACCCCAGATATGAGAAAAGTTGGTAATATTTGAAGGTCTTAAAGGCAGCCAACTTGAATCCTCAATATTGTATTTTGCTCTAACTGTTCTAGCCCAAAGGGACTCTTTTTCGTTACCAAATCTCCACCACCACTTGCTAAGCAAAGCAAGATTTTGAATTTGGAGTTTCTTGATACCTAAACCTCCCATCTGTTTATTCAATGTCATTTTATCCCAACCCACCAAGTGCATTTTTCTCTTCTCTGGTGAATCTCCCCACAGGAATTGTCTCTGAATCATTTCCAATTTCTTTATCACTGTTTTTGGCATTTTGAACAAAGACATGTAAAATTGAGGAAGGCACCCCAGAGTAGATTTTACCAGAGTCAATCTCCCTCCAAAGTTGATATACTTCCTCTTCCACAAAGCTAGCTTCTTTTCAAATCTTTCAATAACCGGATTCCAAGTTGCAATTCTTCTAGGATTGGCCCCCAAAGGTAGCCCCAAGTACCTGATTGGAAGTGACACAACAGGACAATCCAACAAGTCTGCAAAGGACTGAATGGTTTGCTCTGGAACCCCAATTCCACACAAATGGCTTTTTGCAAAGTTAATTTTGAGACCAGATAGAAGTTCAAAGGATCCCAGATGCCTTTGATAGACATGACTTCCTGCATCTCACTCTTGCAAAAAATTATTGTGTCATCTGCAAATTGTAGATGAGACATGGTAGGACCATTAGAACCAATTGATACTCCTGAAATAATACCCTCAGCCTTGGCCCTCTCAAAAAGCACATTTAAACCCTCCGCAACCACATTAAAAAGCAGAGGTGAGATGGGATCTCCTTGTCTCAGGCCTCTTTCCATAAGGATTTGCTCAGAAGGTGAACCATTAATAAGTACAGACAAAGAGGCTGAGGTGACACAAGTGTCAATCCAAGCTATCCACTTTTGACCACATCCCATGTTTCTAAGCATCTGAAATAGAAAGGACCAACTTACACTATCATAGGCCTTCTCAAAATCAAGCTTTAGAATCAATCTTTGCTGCCCTTTTGTCTTCCATTCATCTATCACTTCATTTGCTATTAGAATTCCATCAAGAATTTGTCTGCCATTCAAAAATGCAGCTTGTGTCTCTCCAACAAAGAAAGGTAATACCTTTTTGAATCTATTAGCCAATACCTTTGCCAAGATCTTGTAAAGCCATCCCACCATGCTTATAGGTCTAAACTGTTTGAAAGAATTTGCCCCTTCCATTTTAGGAATGAGAGCCACAAATGTCTTATTAATGTCCTTAGCAAACTTGCCACTTGTATAGAACTCATTAAAAAATTCCATAACATCTGGTTTAATAATCTTCCACGCCTTCTTAACAAAAGCAAAGTTGAAGCCATCTGGTCCTGGGGCTTTGAAAGAATCGCATTCCTTGATAGCTTGCACTATCTCTTCAGAGTTAAAAGGAATTTCTAGCTCCAGCTTGCTTGAACTATGAATTTTCCTTTCAAAAACCCCTCCAAAATCTGGTCTTCTCCACCCCTGCTTTTTAAAGATTATCTGAAAGTATTGAACAACCGCTTGTTTTATCTTAGTAGGGTCATCGATCATCACCCCCTCCCATTCTAGAACACCAATAAAATTCCTCCTGTATCTGTTATTTGCCATGACTTGAAATATCTTGCTATTTCTATCTCCCAATTTAATCCACTTGTGTCTTGATTTCTGTCTCCATAATGAATCCTTCAATTTCTCTTTCTACCAGAATTCAAGTCTACAATTGTTTCTTGCCTCTTTTTCCAGTTCAGAGAGGGGACCTTCTTCAGCTTTCAAATCCAATTGGTTCAGTTTTTCCTTGAGTTCTTCCACTCTTGAATTAAGGTTCCCAAAGTCAGCCTGATTCCATCTTTTTAGGCTTTCCTTCACCTTTTTTAACTTCTGCATAATCTTATACCCTGCATAGTTGCTTCTCCGATTACTTGCCCATCCAAAAGATTCTCCTGATTCCCAACATTCCTTCACTATTTGCAAGCATTTAGGATGAGATAGCCAAGCATTAATGAACCTAAATGGTTTTGGGCCCCAATTTTTCATTTCATCACTTATCATTATTGGACAATGATCATAAATTACTCTTGGCAGACCCCATTGAAAAATTTTGAATTTCTCGAGTCAATCTTGTGACAGCACAAATCTGTCCAGCCTTGACTGGATGTTGTTTTGCTGAAAGTTAGACCATGTGAACCTTCTACCAAGCAATGGTATATCCCTAACATCAAATTCAACTAGGAACTCTTGGAAATCTCTCATACCCCTGTCCATTCTGGTACATCCAAATCTTTCGCCAATAGACCTTATTTCATTGAAATCCCCACCTATACACCATGGTAATTGCCATCTTTCTTTCAGCACTACTAATTCCCTCCAGATTACTCTTCTTTCAAGATAGTTATTCGGGGCATATATATTAACTAGGATACATGGAAAATTACCATCAAACACACCTCTCACAAGGATGTAATTTCTTGAAATAATGACTTCGTCAACAGTCAGTACCTTAGAGTTCCACATTGACAGAATTCCTCCAGATGGACCCTCAGCATTTGCAGCAGCATACTCCACTTCAGAATCGTACCACAGCTTCCTTATTTGAAAATCATCCACCTGCTCCATTTTTGTTTCCTGAATGAAAATTACATCCGGCTTTCTTTCCAAGATTAGCTTATTCACAAACCTTTTCTTGACCAAACTTGACAACCCCCAGACATTCCAGGAAATTATTTTCATTATTTACATAGAACCAAAAGCTATCCAGAGCAGATGAATATCTTTAATCCTGTCTATGGGCCAACCTTCTTATGACTACCTCATCATTCTCATGATATACCACCCCAAGCCTTTTACTAACATTCACTGCTTCTTCAAATCCTTAATTATGATGCTATTTCTTCTTTGTATATCCTCTGTATCGATGGAATCCTCGTGGGCTTCATTTACCTCAACAACTCCCTCTGCATGTATGCCTTCTTCATCGGAGAGCAGAATGGCCCTAATGTCTTTTCTTTGTCCGGCCCTTTTTTCTCTAGCTGTTAGATTCTTTGATTGTTCCTTGTCATTGACAGCTTCCTCATTATTAGGAACAACTACACCATTCACAATGTTAATTGCTGCCAGATGTCCTCCCAACTGATCACCCTCATTGATGAAATTAATTATCAACTAAGGGGTATTACCCACACCAGACTCTTCAGCTTCTTTTTGCTTGGAATAGGTGTCTTCAACAAAAGACTCTTCGTCTTCCATCTGATTGGTGTTTACCAAAACTAAAGCTTGTATCGGACTTTGATTTACACAGACTTCAGAATTCCCTTCAACTACCCCATTATTATGGGAAAAAAACCCTCGTTTGCTGGATCTTTAGCCTTTTCCTCTTCATGCTTAGAGAATCCAACTGCTCCATTTTCATCTTCGTTTGAGCCATTCATTCTCTTTGCTAATTCAGAAGGCACATCAAAGGAACTTTGCTTAATAACTCTGAAAGACTCCTCTTCAACCACATTGATTAAGTACTTCACTCTGTCAACAACCAAGTCAAGGCTGCCTTCTATTTTATGAAATTGGTTAGTTGCTATCAGAATTTTGGCACAAACATAAGAAGAACCTGCAGTTGTTTAATCATCTACTTGGATAAACTGACCCCATTTGTTCCCAATTTCTTTGAATGATGAGAATGCCCAAGCATTAAGTGGCATCCCGAAACATGAAAGCCATACAAATCTTTCCGCACTAGCTTGTTCACCTGCCCACGGCTTCATTTCTTCAAACCAACAATCCAGCCATTTCTCTATTATAACTGAATCTCTAATAAGCATTTCAGAGAAGGTAATAATAACATACCTTGTTCAGTTTCAGAGAATCTCATTAACAGTGTAGTGGTTATTTAATTTATGTCCCTTTAATGAGGATTTTGGAAGGATTTTACCTCTTCCTGACATCCTGCACTACGACAAAATTCATGTATTTTGTACAGAACGAACAAGTTAATCGAAAATTTCGCTATGCGGTTGAGATCCTTAATTAAAGGATCCTACAAAAGAATCTCATCAACAGCTTGTGTTATTTGTTATCCCATATGTTTTTCTATATGGATCATAAAACATATGCAATATCGACCTTTTTTGATAGATTTCAATTAGTTTTTTGTTTAAAGTTTTCAAAATTATGAAAATAAATTGAGGGATATATAAGTAATAAAAAAAATGGCACAAATTTAAAAAATTGACCAACAAATGCAGTCGGATGGAGTACTTCATATTGAAAAATCACTCATCGTTCCTCATACTAATCCTGCGTCAAGAACTAAATTTGAACTAGCGACACGATAATGTTCAGTCTCTGCTCTCTGCAGCATTGAGATTTGCAGGCCATCTTTAAAGACACTTTACCATGCATTATGGCACGTACTAGAAAGAAAATTCCAGAGAAATGCAGTTACGATTCTTAATTAAACGAACCAACTCTAGAATCTCATTAACAGTGTAGTGGTTATTTAATTTATGTCCCTTTAATGAGAATTTTGGAAGGATTCTACCTCTTCCTGACATCCTGCACTACGACAAAATTCATGTATTTTGTACAGAACAAACAAGTTAATCGAAAATTTCGCTATGCGATTGAGATCCTCAATTAAAGGCTCCTACAAAACAATCTCATTAATAGTTGTCAAATGTATATTACCCCCTCCATCCACCTTTGCTGGTACATTTTTTAAATCTGTCATTTTATCCCATATATTTTTCTATACGGATCATAAAACATATGCAATATTGATCTTTTTTTATAGATCCCAATTAGTTGTTTTTATAATGTTCGCAAGATCATGAAAACTATTATAAATTGAAAGATATAAGTAATAAAAAATGGCACAAATTTATAAAATTGACCAACAAATGTAGTCGGATGGAGCACTTCATATTGAAAAATCACTCATCGTTCCTCATACTAATCCTGCGTCAATAACCTGTTCTGAACTAGCGACACCATAATGTTCAGTCTCTGCTCTCTGCAGCATTGAGCTTTGCTGGACATCTTTAAAGACACTTTACCATGCATTATGGCACGTACTAGAAAGAAAATTCCAGACAAATGCAGTTACGATTCTTAATTAAACGAACCAACTCGAGAATCTCATTAACAGTGTAGTAGTTATTTAATTTATGTCCCTTTAATGAGAATGTTGGAAGGATTCTACCTCTTCCTGACATCCTGCACTACGACAAAATTCATGTATTATGTACGGAACGAACAAGTTTATCGAAAATTTTGCAATACGGTTGAGATCCTTAATTAAAGACTCCTACAAAGAATCTCATCAATAGTTTTCAAATGTATATTACACCCTCCGTCCGCCTTTGTTGGTCCATTTTTGAAATCTGTGTTATTTGTTATCCCATTTGTTTTTCTATATAGATCATAACCATATGCAATATCGATCTTTTTTGATAGATCTCAATTAGTTTTTCTATATGGAACATTAAATTATAAAAAATTGACCAACAAATGCAGTCGGATGGAGTACTTTTTATTTAAAAATGACACATCGTTCCTCATACTAATTATGCGTCAATAACCAAATTTGAACTAGCGACACAATAATTTTCCGTCTCATCTCTCTCCAGAATTGAGCTTTGCTGGCCATCTATGAAAATACTTTACCAAGCATTATGGCACGCACTGGAAAGTAACTTCCAGACAAATAAAGTTACAATTCTTTATTAAACGCACCAACTCGAGAATCTCATTAACAGCGTGGTGGTTATTTAATTTATGTCCATTTAATGATGATTTTGGAAGGATTTTACCTCTTCCTGACATCCTGCACTACGAAAAAATTCATGTATTTTGTACAGAACGAACAAGTTAATCAAAAATTTCGCTACGCGGTTGAGATCCTTAATAAAATTCTCGTACAAAAGAATCTCATTAATAGCTAGTCAAATGTATATTGCTCCCTCCATCCGCCTTTGCTGGTACATTTTTGAAATCTGTGTCAATTTTTGTCCCATATATTCTTCTATAGGGATCATAAAACATATGCAATATTGATCTTTTTTTATAGATCTCAATTAGTTGTTTTTATAATGTTCGCAAGATCATGAAAACTATTATAAATAGAAAGATATAAGTAATAAAAATGGGACAAATTTAAAAAATTGACCAACAAATGCAGTCGGATGGAGCACTTCATATTGAAAAATCACTCATCATTCCTCATACTAATCCTGCGTCAATAACCAGTTTTGAACTAGCGACACCATAATGTTCAGCCTCTACTATCTGCAGCATTGAGCTTTGTTGGCCATCATTAAAGACACTTTACCATGCATTATGGCACGTACTAGAAAGAAAATTCCGGAAAAATGCAGTTACGATTATTAATTAAACGAACAAACTGGAGAATCTCATTAACAGTGTGGTGGTTATTTAATTTCTGTCCCTTTAATGAGAATTTTGGAAGGATTCTACCTCTTCCTGACATTCTGCACTATGACAAAATTCATGTATTATGTACGGAACAAACAAGTTTATCGAAAATTTTGCTATGCAGTTGAGATCCTTAATTAAAGGCTCCTACAAAAGAATCTCATCAATAGTTTTCAAATGTATATTACTCCCTCCGTCCGCCTTTGTTGGTCCATTTTTGAAATCTGTGTTATTTGTTATCCCATATGTTTTCCTATATGGATCATAAACATATGCAATATCGATCTTTTTTGATAGATCTCAGTTAGTTTTTCTATATGGATCAAAAAATTATAAAAAATTGACCAACAAATGCAGCCGGATGGAGAACTTCCCATTGAAATATGACTCATCGTTCCTCATACTAATTATGCGTCAATAACAAAATTTGAACTAGCGACACAATAATTTTGAGTCTCATCTCTCTCCAGAATTGAGCTTTGCTGGCCATCTTTGAAAATACTTTACCAAGCATTATGGCACGCACTGGAAAGAAACTTCCAGACAAATGCAGTTACGATTCTTTATTAAACGCACCAACTAGAGAATCTCATTCACAACGTGGTGGTTATTTAATTTATGTCCATTTAATGATTGTTTCAAAGGATTTTACCTCTTCCTGACATCCTGCACTACGATAAAATTCATGTCTTTTGTACAGAACGAACAAGTTAATCGAAAATTTGGCTATGCGGTTGAGATCCTTAACTGAAGGCTCGTACAAAAGAATCTCATTCATAGTTGTCAAATGTATATTACTCCCTCCATCCGCCTTTGCTGGTACATTTTTTAAATTTGTGTCATTTTTTATCCCATATATTTTTCTATACGGATCATAAAACATATGCAATATTGATCTTTTTTAATAGATCTCAATTAGTTGTTTTTATAATGTTCGCAAGATCATGAAAACTATTATAAAAAGAAAGATATAAGTAATAAAAAATGGCACAAATTTTAAAAATTGACCAACAAATGCAGTTGGATGGAGCACTTCGTATTTAAAAATCACTCATCGTTCCTCATACTAATCCTGCGTCAATAACCAATTTTGAGCTAACGACACTATAATGATTAGTCCCTGCTCTCTGCAGCATTGAGCTTTTCTGGCCATCTTTAAAGACATTTTGCCATGCATTATGGCACGTAGAAGAAAGAAAATTCCGGACAAATGCAGTTACAATTCTTAATTAAACGAACTAACTCGAGAATCTCATTAACAGTGTAGTGGTTATTTAATTTATGTCCCTTTAATGAGAATTTTGGAAGGATTCTACCTCTTCCTGACATCCTACACTACGACAAAATTCATGTATTATGTACAGAACGAACAAGTTTATCGAAAATTTCGCTATGCGGTTGAGATCCTTAATTAAAGGCTCCTACAAAAGAATCTCATCAATAGTTTTCAAATGTATATTACTCCCTCTGTCTGTCTTTGTTGGTCCATTTTTGAAAAATGTGTTATTTGTTATCCCATATGTTTTTCAATATGGATCATAAACATATGCAATATCAATCTTTTTTGATAGATCTCAATTAGTTTTTCTATATGGATCATAAAATTTTAAAAAATTGACCAACAAATGCAGTCGGATGTAGTACTTCTCTTTGAAAAATGACTCATCGTACCTCATACTAATCATGCGTCAATAGCCAAATTTGAACTAGCGACACGATAATTTTTAGTCTCATATCTATCCATAATTGAGCTTTGCTGGCCATCTTTGAAAATACTTTACCATGGATTATGGCATGTACTGGAAAGAAACTTCCAGACAAATGCGGTTACGATTCTTAATTAAACGCACCAACTCAACAATCTCATTAACAGCGTAGTGGTTATTTAATTTATGTCCATTTAATGATGATTTTGGAATGGTTCTACCTCTTCTTTACATCCAGCACTATGACAAAATTCATGTATTTTGTACAGAACGAACAAGTTAATCGAAAATTTCGCTATGCAGTTGAGATCCTTAATTAAAGACTCCTACAAAAGAATCTCATTAATACTTGTCAAATGTATATTAGTCCCTTCATCCGCCTTTGCTGGTACATTTTTGAAATCTGTGTCATTTTTTTATCCCATATATTTTTCTATATGGATTATAAAACATATCCAATATTGATCTTTTTTTATAGATCTCAATTAGTTTTTTTGTATAAAGTTCGTAAGATCATGAAAACTATTATAAATAAAAAGATATAAGTAATAAAAAATGGCACAAATTTAAAAAATTGACCAGCAAATGCAGTTGGATGGAGTACTTCATATTGAAAAATGACTCATCGTTCCTCATACTAATCTTGTGTCAATAACCAAATTTGAACTAGTTGCTCACTCCAGCATTGGGCTTTGTTGGCCATCTTTAAAGACAATTTACCATGCATTATGGCACGTACTAGAAAGAAAATTCCAGACAAATGCTGTTACAGTTCTTAATTAAGCGCACCAACACGAGAATCTCATTAACAGCGTAGTGGTTATTTATTTATGTCCCTTTAATGATAATTTTGGAAGCATTCTACCTCTTCCTGACATCCTGCACTACGACAAAATTCATGTATTTTGTACAAAATGTATAAGTTAATCGAAAATTTTGCAATGCAGTTGAACTCCATAATTAAAGGCTCCTATAAAAGAATCTCATTAATAGGTGTCAAATGTATATTACTCCCTCTGTCCACCTTTGTTGTTCCATTTTTGAAATCTATTTCATTTTTTATGCCATATATTTTTCTGTATGGAGACTCACTTTGAAATAGCGGGCTTGAAAACTTGTCAACAATTAAGCGCACTCGGGCCTAACAGTTAAGCGCACTCGGGCCTAACGACTCTTTAGTCCCTTCGCTTGCTTATCGAAACTTGCCCTATTTCAGGGCGTTTTGATATGTATATGTATGTTCTAAATATGGTGTTTTGGGTGCTGACCCCACTTGCAGACATGGATATCTCTGCCCCTGTTTTTGATAATCCGAGTCTAGTAGGTCGAAAGACGGTGTCTAGTGCTAGCCCAACTTGCTAATAGATGAGGATCAGGGTGGTAATAAGGGTCTTGTAGTTGGGTTTCAATTATACTTGGGTGTTTCTGGCTATCTTTATGCATTCAACATTTGGTTAGATATTCCCCTCCCCATCTTCTGACTTGATGTACCATTTGTCAAGTTTCTCAATAAACCTTTTACCTTTTTAAAAAAAAGTGCTCCCATTTATGTAGTGATTAACAAAGAAGCTAATGGTTGTGCATTTTTAATCTTTCCCCTCCTGAAAACGAAGCAAGCTAATGGTTGTGCATTATTAACATATCCCACCTCTAGGTGGAATATGTACAAAAAAAGAATTTCGATCAAAATAAAAGAAATTTGTATTCAAAACTCTCAACAGCGTACATCGAAGATATATATATCTACAAAAGTTTTCTGAGTACTAAGAGAGCCCAAACAACTTAGAAAAAAATTGGACTTTTGATTCACGCGAACAACATAGATTTTTAGATTCACTTTTTTACCAAAATGGCAATTATTTGCACATCCATAATGAAGCCTTCACCTGAAATAGACGAGATTTTTTTTCCCTTTGCCTGAAAACGTCGATTAATGTGTGATTATCAGTGATCTGTTTTCAGTGGATGCTGGTGCAATCAGATGCCCCAAAATGTGAATTGTGTTGAAAATAAAATGAAATATTTACTCTGTTCAAACTAAGTAACTTGTCTTTAATTTGTTTGTTTGACAAGTTGCATTGATGTGTTTTGGCTGTGAATGCATGTACAATGTGATTTGGCTCTAGAAAACCTCTATAAAAGGCACCACAGGCAACAGATTTAGGGACCAAAGGCAATAGATTTAGTACTCCATTAAATCCTCAATTGCTCAAAATGGCAAATGTTGCAATTCTAAAAAATTCTCGAGCTCTTGCTCCACTCTACTTCTCCTTCTCATGGCAATGGCTTTCTTCAATACCATACACTCTACAAACCCTGCAGCCATTGCCGCTAGAACACTCGAAATGCCATCTAGCAATGGCATTTCACCAATTCTCTTGAGCTTTTGCCTAGTTCTCCTTCTTGTGGCATCGTTTCTCTTCATTTTTCCGAGGAAACGAGCCACGCCCATCCCGCTTCCGCCTGGCCCAATATCATGGCCAATCGTCGGAAGTCTCCCTCAATTTCTAACAAACAAGCACACATTCCGATGGATACACAAGATGATGGAGGAAATGAACGCCGAAATCATTTGCATCCGTCTAATGAATGCCCACTTTATCACCGTTTCCTCCCCAGAAATAGCTGTCGAGTTCCTGAAAAATCAGGACGTTGTTTTCTCCTCTCGACCAGATGTCTTATCAGCAGACATCACGAGCAGAGGATATCTAACAACGGCCATATCCCCAATGGGAGAACAATGGAAGAAAATGAGGAGAGTCCTCGCTAAGGCATCGGTGGCTCCAGGGCAAGCGAACCGAGGAAGCCGACCACCTTGTTAGGTTCGTGTACAATCAGTCCATGGAATCGATCGACTACTGGGGGCGTGGTGAACTTGAGAGTCGCAACCCGACATTTCTGTGGGAATGTGATGAGAAAGATGGTTTCCGAAAAGAGATTTTTCGGAAATGGAAGGGCAGATGGAGGGCCAGGGGTAGAGGAAGAGGAGCATGTAGATGCAATGTTTAAAATTCTTGCATACCTCTTCTTTTTCTGTTTGTCTTATTTTCTTCCGTTCTTGCGTGGCCGTCTTGATTTGGATGGTAATGAGAAGATCATCAGGACGGCCACTGAAGCCGTGGCGAAGTATCAAGATCCGGAGATTGACGAGAGGATCAGACAATGGACGGAGGGTACCAAAACTAAGCAAGAGGACTTGCTTGACGTTCTCATTGGGCTTAAAGAGAACGATGGTACCCCCTTTGCTCTCCCTAGATGAGATCAAGGCCCAATTTGTTGTAAGTTTCATTTATTTTCTCTCTCTGCATCACAATTATCTGCCTCATTCTCCCATTCCTCCCCCCAAAACCCCCCACCCCACCCCCCCCCAGAAAAACAAAGAGCGAAAAGCCCACCACACACTTGGAAACCTCAATATCACCACACACATTTTATGAAAGAAGAAGGTATGCTTTTATAGACGTTCATAGACGCCTTGCTCGTACAAATTTTAGTGTAGTACAACCGATAAAAAAAAAAAACAAAATAGTTAAATTATACACGCGCCACGACTGGAGAAAAAAAAGATGTCATGCATGCACTATTCATCTTAATCTAAATTATACTCCGCAACGTGCCATTGTTCACTCTTCGAGTTTCATGTTAAACCAAGATAGTTAAATTAAATCCTTAGAGAGTACAGTCATCGGATAAAATAGTTTTTTGACTGGACGTGAGGGTTTTAGGAGATTGTTGGTGCAATTGGAGCATGTACATATTGTTATCAAAGGAAATTAAATACTTCTATGCGTTATAGCCTATGATGTGGTTTCCACCTAAAGAACCAAATAATGCTGCACTAAATTTCCTAATTCCGATGATGCACCAAATTTACTCAGATTGGTTCTGTCTTATAAAACTGTTAATATTTTTAAATATATGCAATCAATGAGTTTAGATGCATTCCCAGCACAAAATGTTTGTGGCTTACCAAATTATACCACGTTAACATGATGGCGTGGTGTCATAGTTACCTCTAAAGTTAATTTATAAAGATGATTCTAAACTTATATATAGTCGGTGAGAGAATACATGCCCCTTATCTTGAAAGGTATCATGAAATTCCAATAGAATCCAAAAAGATACGCTCCCTAAAAAATCAAGATCTCCTATCGGTTTTTTTTTTTTTGTAATGCATTTCTAAAAAACTTCTTTGTTGTAAGCAATATTTGGAAAATGATTTCCTTTTTTTTTTAGGTAAAGTGGTAGAACAAAATTTTATTAAACAAAACCGCCGGCCAAAACCGGCAAACAAAAAACAACGGCTGCAAAACCGTCGGCCACACCTACAAAACTAACGGCCGCAAAACCACCAACAAAACAAACGGCCGGCCAAAACTGCCTACAAAACTAACAACTAAAAAAATATACAAAAACAAAGAACACTGGAGCAAGTCGCCAAAACTGTCACCTGCCACCGCCGCCACCGTCGTCGTTAGAAGTCCAGATCTAGAAACCCCAGATCTGGGAAAATGATTTCTATTTTGTTTTAAAGAAACACAAGTTTTTTATAATTATGGAAAATAAAAACTCACTTTTCGAAACCGGTGCCGTGCAATTTGTTCTATGTTCAAAACCATTATGTCCAAATCTTCTAACATAAATAATTGCATTTCACTGAAAGGTGTCTATGTTGAAGCTTGATGTTTAGCTTAGGACAGTTTTTATTCAGTCTAGTTTTCAGTAAGATTATATGGAGGAAAAGTGAAGTGACACAAACGATAGAAAACATGAAATGTAACAAAATGAAAATGGGTGCTTGGGCTCAAATGAATGCATGCTTATAATTGGATACCACACATTGTTATCATCAATATATAATAGAATCGAAACAATGTCGTTCATAACTATGGAGATTCTAGATAGACAAGTTTTTATATAGTTTTCTAAAATTAAAATGTGGATATGATTTAAAACCTCGACCGAATCTCTTAAGTATGTTAAGCGACCTCTTATTCTAAACTCAAGAAATGTATGAGTATGTGTATATTCTAACACATGATCAATCTCATGCTCCCAGGAATTGATGCTAGCAACAGTTGACAATCCGTCCAAGGCAGTGGAGTAGGCAATTGCCGAAATGATAAATCAGCCGGCAACACTTCAAAGAGCCACGGAGGAATTGGACAGGGTGGTAGGGAGGGAAAGATTGGTCCAGGAATCCGATCTCTCACAACTCAACAATGTCAAATAATGCGCGAGAGGATCGTTTCGGCTCCACCCCATTGCCCCTTTCAATGTGCCCATGTCTCCACTGTTGACGCAAAAGTTGCGGGCTACCTAATCCCTAAAGGTAGCCACGTTTTTGCTTAGTCACCATGGGCTAGGGTGCAACCCTAGAGTTTGGGATGAGCCACTCCAGTTCATAACAGAGCGCCACCTCAAGAAGGACGGCTCCAATGTGGTGCTCACAGACCCCGATTTGAAAATGTTGTCGTTTAGCACTGGGCGACGTGGTTGTGTAGGGGTCAATCTAGGGTCCACAATGACAGCCATGCTAATGGCTAGGCTCTTACAAGCGTTTTCATGGGAATTGCCCTCCACTGTGTCTGCAGGAGTCTGCAGGAGTCCTATTTCTCGCAGAACCACTCCATGTGAAAGCACGGCCACGGTTGGCTGAAACTTTGTTTCATCAACTATAAATCTGTTACCTGTGTTAAATTTTACATCTCATAAACTGTGGAGCCCTCTTTCCTCTGGTAGCTCTTCCTGGCGGTGGTTTTCGACGGAGATGAAGCTTTCACTCTCGAGCTACACCTAGGCATGCACACTCAACACACCGTTAGCACCGGACTGGACCGTTTGAGTCCAGAACGGTACTCCGACGGTCAAGTAAGTAGAGGAAGGAGATGAAGTGCAATAGATCTAGGGTTTTTAAGAGAGAGTTGGCGTACCTCTTTCAGGAGATGAAGTTTACCTTTTATAGGTGAGCCTTGGCTTGGCCTCCAAGCACAGCCATGCTCGTCACGTGACTTCACCGTTCAGGTGACGTCACGATGACGAGCCCGAAAGAATATATTGCGAACACATGCCTCCAGTAAGGTCTTGACGCGTGTCGTAGCCGTTCGGTGACGTCATCTGCCATGATCACAGTTTGTTACGGGCACATGCCGCATTAATTGCTCTACTGAGTCAGCAATTGGCCTTTCGGCACATCTCCGTGTTGCGAAGTTTGTTTGGGTCACCCTTCGGATACGTCCCGAAGTCTTTTTGATATTAACCATGAAAGGCCACAAATGAATTAGATGCAGGATGGGTCTCGGCACTTTGCCGAGTCAGTGGGCCGAAGCCCCACTATGCTCCTTTTGAGTGTGTTGACTCATAACACCGAAGAGTCCCTCAATGATAGTCTCTCGGCGACCACAAAGAGGTGTCTCTTATTGTTTCTACATGCAAACCAGGTGCTCGGTCTATCCGGACTCCTACATAAACTTTCAATGTCGGAATTAGTAGGGGTTCTTGGAGTGGATAGTTTATATCCGGTGTGTGGTCATGATGGAGAATCCATTGAAAATTTGTTCTTTGAATGTGAGAATGCAAAAAGAATTTGGAGGGCTTCGCAGCTATTCTCAGATTGGTTTAATGGGTGGATAAAAGAGGTGAAAGATGTGGAGATTATTAGAGAATCTGTGTTTGTTATTGGTTATATGGTGCGCTAGGAATAAAGATATGTTTGTGGGTAAAATGTGCAAAGTAGAAGAATTTGGATATCGCTAGTATGGATTTATGTAATGTGTAGTGTTGTAAGTTCCAATATGTTGGTGCAACCAAGGTACCTAGGCAACTTGTGAGGGTTGCTCATAAGCTTGCTAAGGATATATACCTTTAAATGTTTGTGTATATATTAGTGTTTTGTTATGTTTCGTTTTCAAAAGCGCTTGCTGAGTTTCTTGTTTGATAAATCACCCTTGATTTTATCAAATGAGGAGGGTTGATCAAATCTTAGCTTTTTTGCATGCTGAGATTTTATCAGCCCTCCTCCTCATTTGATAAAATCAAGGGGTAATTTTATCAAATTTTGATAAAATCTTTTGAAAAACTAAAAAGGAAAAAAGAAATAGGTCAGATAAGAGGGATATTGGTTCAGCCCGGTCCAAGAAGAGTTAATCAAAGGACACTGAAAGCCCACTCCACCAATTATACACCCAACTTGTTCTTGTACCTAATTCTCACATATAATGATCTGATTTTTAGTTCATTTATTTCATTTCAGATAATAAAAAAATAATAATGGACCATCTGCTTGGGAAATTAATCGCACTAATTAGCCTTACTCTCGGCTCAACTCTACTCATTAGCAAGCTAATTTGTTAAATTCATATACAATAATATCAAGTAAAATGTTTACAACTCTAGTATAAATAAATTGTCCAAAAAAAAAAGGTTCCATGGTAACAATGCGAGTAGTTACGAGTCCTTTTTAAACAAAGAAATCATCTTCAGGCGTCATTTTCCACACGTTGTATACATTCTCAGCTAGAAGATCGTAATTAAAATGTACTTTTTTTTATCGGCGAAAAAGTTTTATTAAGAAAGCTCAACAAAGGGTACATTAAGCTGGGGGGAGAGGGGAAGGGAATCCAACCAAAAGTTGGATAAAACACCTATTAGGCTGGGACCCAAACACCTTAGAGGGCAAACCCCAACAACACCCTGTGTAGTGCTCGGGTACGGTGTAGTGCCCGAGAGGCACTGCAAGGACCCCTGTTTCAGTTTTCTTGAAGTGAATTTATAACTAGCACAATAAAAAATCCTGCTTGCCTTATTGGACTTGGCGTTCTGTAGATTTATGACAAGCACTTCATAGACTTGCTTCTTTCCTACTGAAAAACAAAACTATATTGTTCCTGATCTTATTAACTTGTAATATGAAGGTCATGATACTAGTGGGGACAGACACTTCTGCAGCAACACTAGAATGGGCAACGTCCTTTTTGGTAAATTACCCACAGGTGTTGAAGAAGGCTAGAGCTGAGGTAGATGCTCAAGTTGGCCAAGATCGCCTAATTGATGAACACGATCTCAACAATCTCCCTTATCTTAAATCCATCATAACAGAAACCCTTCGACTTTGTCCAGCAACTCCAATGTTAGTACCGCACATGCCATCTGATAATTGTACCATTGGGGGATACAAAGTGCCACGAGGCACACACTTGTTGGTCAATGCATGGGCCATTCACAGGGACCCTAATGTTTGGGATGACACAACAAGCTTTAAACCTGTGAGGTTTAAAGGACGGGAAGTGGAGGGGCACAAGTTAATGCCATTTGGGTTTGGAAGGAGGGCATGTCCCGGAGCAGCCTTAGCACAACGTGTTGTGGGTTTGACATTGGGGTCGTTGATCTAGTGCTTCGAGTGGGAAAGAGTGAGCGAGGATCTTCTTGATTTGAGTGAAAAGAGTAGGGGTGGGGCTACCATGCACAAAGCTGAGCCATTAATAGCCATGTGCAAAGCACGTGATGTCATAAGAAGGTTTTCTCTGCTGGTGCAAATGATGCTTGAGCAATTGGTGCAAATGATGCTTGAGCAATTGGTGCAAATGATGCTTGAGCAATTTCTTTGACAGTTTGTAGTATGCTTTCCATATTGTTATAGTTCAATGTGTATATGGTGATATGTTTAATTTTGTTTATTCGTTGGTACTTTTGCTTCTATGATCTTTCTGGTACTAAACAATAACTATTATGTCTAGCTACAAGATGATTTTCCGATAAAATTAAAATCATTCATGTTTTTTTCTTTATAGGTTTGCAGTCACTCGATATCGTAAGTCTGTAAGTTCATGGAAAGTTATAAATTTTTGAATTTTTTTTATGCAAGCAAAACATCCCATTGCATTGCTCGGTTAGCCAAACCAGAGACCCAAGAACATTTGAAATTAGAATCCAATTAAAAGCAAGCCTGGCCTCCAACGTCCTAAATGGTAAATGCACTTTTCCATGGGGGAACTAGCTCTAAAATATTAAGTGAGAATCTATACCTTGTAATCACTATTTGACCCCCTAGAAGTTAGTTAAGAGCTTTTGTAAACAACCTTCACGCAAAGTTTCACAAAAAAGGGAAGAAAGACATGAAAGTTTAGGCCTCCAACCATCTACAAGTATTGGCAAAGCAAAGATTTGGCTCTGGGTGGCACTTTTTCACGAAAGTCCACTAGAAGTTGTTGCATCATATTCATAAAATTACGAAGGGAAAGTGTACCAAAAAATCGGGTTTTGACTTGAGTTTTATATTTTTTTGCTAAAAAACAATAACCTTAGTTCAACTATCCCATGGTCTTTACATGAAAATAATTTAAATATTATTTATATAATCTGAACCGTTTCTATTTTCAATTTCGTTTTGTTCATTATTTGTGGGGAAAAAAAAGTTGTTCGAGTACTAATTTTTATTTTGAAAACCAGGGTAGCAATGCCATTATGAAGTATAAAAATATTATCAAAATTATGATAATGTATATTGTTTTATCAACCTATACAATTACAAAATTATAATCGTATATAACTACATGGAGTGGGTTAAATCCAATTTACCCTTGAAAGTTGTTAAACACGTGCTATAATGACAACCATGTGAGGGTAGTTAGCTCGGGGTTGTTGTATAAGGGTTCCCTAAACGCCGAGCTCAATTGACCACGAATAAGGTCAAAACAATAAACTAAGCACCAAGTGAGGGTATACCAACTCGGCACAAGCCATAAGGGATGTCCCAAGACATAGCCGAGCTGATCAAGCTACGAATATACTCCCTCCGTCCCAATTTAAATGTCCCCTACGGGAGACCGGGCCACTTTGACTTTAAAAAATAAAATAATTTGGAAATTACTTTTTAAATTTTTTGGCACCGTTCAAAAGAACTCAACGAGTACTTTTGAATGGTGTAAAAAAATTTGAAAAAATATATTTAGAAATACGTTTTCTTTAAAAGTAAAAAAGGCACGACTTTACGTAGGGCACATTTAAAATGGGATGAAGGGAGTAGCTTAATAGCACTCTGGAATACATAGTCCAGCCCAGTGCCAACTCGGCATGGATGGGCTGAGCTTCGTACGAGTCATGCCGAGCTATGTGGAAGCACGGCACCGCCTTAATACATATGGCGGTGAGACATTCCAGAAGATTCTAAGTCGGTCCCTTATGAGGCAAGGGCCAATCCTGTAAATTAAGGAATTAACATAAGTAATCCTAATGTGATTAGGAATACACCCCATGTGGAAAGGAGGACTACTGCAAGACGAGATCTTGCAGAACGTGGAGGCATATACCTAATAGGAAAGTCCTATTAGGGAAGGTTTTGCTAGTAGGAATAAGAAACATAGGGCACGAGATGCCTAAATCATTAAGTTATCTACACCTATAAATACAACATCATACCCATGAAGAAAGGTACGTTGTAACACCCAATTATACGCATCGTTCTTTCTTAATTAGTGAATCCAATACTAACTTAAGCATCGAAGGGCCTTTGCCGACGAGAGGCAAAGGTGCTCTAACCCTTGTCTGTCTTGCAGATCGAGGGTTCCAGCGAGAAAGCACGTGATCAAGCACCTACGAGGATTTTAGCCCCGTACAATTGGCGCCATCATTGGGAAAACTTACGAAAAGCTTTTTCCAGAAACGATTAATCAACAATGGTGGCCTCAGAACCCGTTCTTCGTACTCCATAACATGAAATAGTGGAGGACGATGTTGAAACAACTCTTGTGCGCACTACGAAAAAAGGTGCAAGGACAGATAAGACTCCCATTGCTCCAAAAGCGCCACAGAAGAAGCCTGCTGCAAAGAGGTTTTATCTAGGTGATCTTGCTGAGATTCCCAGGTATAGAGAGAGACGCCTGGTAATCCATGATTCCCCTAGAACTGAAGAGCGACGGAGGTGCTCAAAATCACCACATGGAGATAGGGCAGCCTCTCCATGTCGTGAGAGGAGGAGGAGTCCCTTAAGGAGGGAAGATCACAGGCAAACAAGAGACCGTGAACGTGAAGAAAGCCTAGATTAGAGAGAACAAGAAACGGAAGAATTGGCACGAGAAGTCACTCGACGTGAACGAGAGATTCAGGACCTGAAGAAACAGCTCCAAGAAAAGGAGAGGGATTTATGCTCGCGGACACGTACCATGCAGCGTGAAAAAGAAAGGAGTCATCGTGATGATGTCTGCACTGGAAGGGTGGTCTCTCCCGAAAAAGGAGAGAACGAAGTAATTCCTTAGAGAAGGGAGAGAAAAGAAAGCATGCTAGGGACAGATACGAGAGATCTAGTTCCAATGAGCAACCCCATGAGCAGTATGCAAGAAGGAGGGAAACGGGCCGAGCAGAGGGAGGTCCTAAAACTGCATGAGAAGCAGCCAAGGAAGCCATGGGCTAAATTTCAAAGTCACCTTTGGCGCACTGGATCCGAGTTGAGAAAACCCCGAGCAGGGTAAAACACTCCACGTTCATACTTTAGGAGACCAATACGGATCCAGTGGGCCACATCCAACACTACCAACAGGCCATGTTCATGCACGAGCAAGATGACGCTCTGCTGTGGAAAATGTTACTTTCCAGTTTGGGAAAGGTGGTCGGTACCATAAACTCGCAGAAGGGTCAATTCTGTGTAGGCTCAACTGGCTGAGGAGTTTACTGCTTGGTTCTTGACTAGCCGAGCAGCCCCAAAAACTTTTGATGCACTCACCTCTATGAGACAGAGGGATGACGAAACGCTAAGGTAATACTCCAAATGCTATTGGGAGACTTTCAACGAGATTAAAAATTGCAGTGAGGAGTATGCCCTAGCAACCTTTAAGACGAGCATACGCGTGCATAGTAAGCTATGAGAATCACTCACTATGCACTCGGTCAAGACTGTGGCCAAACTCATGGAGAGGATCCAAAAGCATGCTTGGGTGGAGGACGACATCATACAGGCAGGAGGGAAGATTGTGGCAAGACAGCCTCAACTCCCCGAAAAGAAAGTAGTGAAGTCAAAGGTGTACAGCGTGATGGGCGCTCTCTTTTCGGCCCTCTCCGCTCTCTTTTGCTCCTCCTTGAGCTATTTCTCATTTTCCTTTTCTCAGTTGAAACTAGCAAAACCCTTTTGCATGATCTGGATAGCATATGAAATGGATAAGGTAAAAAAAAATGATATGAAAGACAAATACAGTTATTGCCAAGGGGCAACGTCATACCTTGACACTTGATTGGAAAATGGACTTCATTAAGGCATCGTAGGAGCTGCCTTTCTCCCTCTCCATATCCAAGGGGAGGAGTGAAGCCCTGGAGACATCGTAAGCAACATCCACCGATGTAATTTTGTCAATCATCGTGAGCGGGGTTCCATTTGGACGAGCCAGGACATGAGACCATGGCTGCACGAGTGGTGGAGAGTCAGTCACGGGACGGCTGGAGCTTGAATCCCCTGTCCTTCGCCTTTGGAGAGGAGGTTGGACATCCTGAGGACTCTCTACTGGCCTTTTATCCCTTTGCTGAAGGGAAGGGGTGGGCGTTGCCTCTGTTGGGGGATTGGCTCGAGTGATCACTGGGGGAACACGGGAAGGTCCCCCACGTGAGGAAGGAACGCCAAGGCCTAGCTCGGCCTGGAGGCTGAAGGGTTGAAATGGCATGTCGTCTAGAGAGGGTGAATATCCTGAAGAAGAGGACTCACTTTTTTTTTGGTAAATAAAGAAAGAGGACTCACTTACGTCAACCACAGGATGTTCCAAGGGATCAGCATGAGTTTGCTCTCCTTCTACTGTTGCTTCTTCTTCTTCTGCTCTTCCGGATGTGCTCGGCTCGTGATCCTAGCGGGTGATGATAGGAATGGCTGTCGGAATCTCTGGGCGATGAGCAAATGTCACTTGTTGTTGGAGGTCTTGTGAAGCTCTGGCACGGGCAACCCTGCTTCTGGATGGATTCCTTCCTCTTCTAGCTTGTCTCTGTTCGGCCGGAGCGAGTGGAGTTGTTAGTCTGGTGGTTGTGGGCCAGGGGTGCCTCATGCGGGGTTCACCCACTCTTTTAATCCCACCGCAATAGGAGGGGGTGTATCCGAGCAGGAGGTGAGTAGCTCGGCCGAGACCCACAAGAATCGGCTCAAACCCGTCGAAATAAAGGGCTAGAACGATGTCCTCACGATGCAAACCACCGTGGTTTAATCGGCCGTGCTGATTCAAGTTATCCGCTGCAAAGGAAACAAACAGGATAGGAAGCACATGTTTAGTAAGGTGAAATTAAACAATTGACGAAAAACAAAGGAAAGCAAAAACAACAAGGATGAATACTAATGTAGTCGGCCAGCAGTTGTGGGACAAAGAAAACCAATGGTATTCCCCTCAGCATCCCTGGGCTCCCAATTTCCGGTGACCACCAGATAGTCATCACCCTCGCCTTTGGAAGAATTAGGGAGATCTGTGATGAGTTTTTTTGCTCGGGGTTTCTGGCCTTAAAGTAGTAAGAATGATCGGCCGTAGGTACTACACTATAAAGAAAATGAAGATCCCACCAGTTGAGATTTAGGTTTAAAAGCCTATTCAGGGCAAGGGTGCCCATGACAACCCTAACGAAGTTGGGGCACAATTGCATGGGGCATATATTGCACCTGTTGCAAACCTCGCAAAAAAAGGGGGTCAAGGGGGAATTTAAGTCCACCCTCAACAATGAAGATTTAAGGGTATGTGAATCTTATCTCGGGTTTGACCATGTTCCCCAAGGTCATCACGGTTATTCAGGCGAAATTGAACGTCTGCAGGAATCTCGTATTTCCTATGTAACTCTTCGATTTTTTCTGGGGTACTCAGAAGTGCCCTATGTTTTCCCATTGTTGACCAAGTTAGGGTTTCACTGTTGAAACCCAGGAAGAAAGAAGGAACTAACAGAAAAACTGACTGAAAGATGGAGTTCTAAAGGAAGAACACTTACGGGGTGCGAAGAGACTCTAGGATGGTGGTTTCCGACGTAAAACGGGGACGGTTTAGAAGTTTTCCTGGAAAAAGCGAGCTCTGGAACGTCGTTGATGGCGGACGGAGTGTTTTTCTCTTTCTCTTGTTTTTTGTTCTCTGTTGAGATAATGGGAAATGAGGGGAAGAGGTAGAAGTTCGAAGGGTTTAGGGGTAGGAATAATGATTATCCCGCCCAAAAGCCCAAAAAGTAGGACATGACGTGTATGGCACGTCAGCAAAAATCATCCTTTGGGCTTATCTAATGACCAACGGGTCATTTTGCATTAAATGCGAAAGCAATCCTGCCCCACGTGAGGGGCAAGCATGCAGCAAAACGTATTAGAGACCGTTGAAGCTCTGCACAACACTGATGAATGACAGCAGTGGGCAGAGCCGGGGACCAATTGGAGTGGGTTAAATCCAATTTACCCTTGAAAGTTGTTAAACATGTGCTATAATGACCACCACGTGAGGGTAGTTAGCTCAGGGTTGTTGTATAAGGGTTCCCTAACCCTACGCCAAGCTAAATTGACCACGAATAAGGGCAAAACAATAAACTAAGTACCAAGTGAGGGTATACCAACTCGGCACAAGCCATAAGGGATGTCCCAAGACATAGCCGAGCTGATCAAGCTACGAATATAGCTTAATAGCACTCTGGAATACATAGTCCAGCCTAGTGCCAGCTCGGCACGAATGGGCTGAGCTTTGTACGAGTCATGCCGAGCTATGTGAAAGCACGACACCGCCTTAATACATATTGCGGTGAGACATTCTAGAAGATTCTAAGTCGGTCCCTTATGAGGCAAGGGGCAATCCCGTAAATTAAGGAATTAACATAAGTAATCCTAATGTGATTAGGAATACACCCCATGTGGAAAGGAGGACTACTGCAAGACGAGATGCCTAATAGGAAAGTCCTATTAGGGAAGGTTTCCTAGTAGGAATAAGAAACATAGGGCACGAGATGCCTAAATCAGTAAGTTATCTACACCTATAAATACAACATCATACCCATGAAGAAAGGTACACTGTAATACCCAGTTATGCGCATCGTTCTTTGCTTAATTACTGAATCCAATACTAACTTAAGCATCGGAGGGCCTTTGCCGACGAGAGACAAAGGTGCTCTAACCCTTGTCTGTCTTGCAGATCTAGGGGTCTGGCGAGGAAGCACGTGATCAAGCACCTACGCGGATTTTATCCCCGTACACTACATAAATGCCGCACATTGTGTATCCATGTCTATTTCAAAGTAAAAATGTATAGAACCTAGTGTTCCATCCGTTATAATTGTATCCAGGATCATTCAACACTCTTTCATGATGAAAAGCATGTATAATGGAACTTGGACAGGAGGTGTTACATTTTAAAGGAAACTATTGGATGAGCAATTATGTGTAGTAATAAAATGTTTCCCAAAAAATTTTTTTATCCAATTCTTTTCATGTTAGGATCCTGAACCCAAGTGGCAAGAGGAACAGCCCCCCAAAAGGTTGCAGTTTCACCCACAAACTCCATACCCCAACTCCAATCTTTAAGTCACTGTTTGGCCACTAACTAATGCATGAACTCGGCGAAAAAAGCTTTGTCAACTTCCATTTTGGGCAGCTTACTATGCCGAATATTGGTTTTTAGTGGTTGGTTGGACTTTTTAGTTTTGTGACTTCTTTTCATATTGGGAAAATTCATTTTAATCCCTGATCTTTCACTCAAATCACATAAAGGCACCAAACCTTTTAAAAATGTCAAGTACACAAACACCTAAACTGTCAAGAAACACATCAATATCTCCTCTACTGTCAATCTCCGTCCCAAAACAAACAGAAATGCTGCCATGTATGTTTTTTTTTTGGTCACAGGGCTCAACTTGGCATTGAGGGAAAATACCTTTGATCCAAAAATTCAATCCAAACCCTAAAATTAGAAAATCTTTCTCTCTCTATCTCTCTCTCTCTAGAACATCCGCATCAGCAAACCACGAAGCACAATTCCATTTCTCATGGACACACACCAAAAATCTCACCCCTAAACCCATTAAACCCCCCTAATAACTCTCTCACCCTTCAAACCCTAACTTCAATAAGGAAAACCCCGTGTACATTTCCTTTTTCCTCCCCTTACACCCTGCCGCCAACGGTGAGGTGTGGGGAAAGATTATTGTTTGTAACAACGGTGGTGAGCCCATGATTGCAAATTACAGGTGGGCCGATTGAGGGATGGCGTGTATTTGGTTTGGTTTGTTTCTCTCTCTTAAAGTGCTACAAATGACGGAGGACATGAAAGATTACGACTTTGCTTTTCTGTGGAGGGAGGAGTGAGTTGAGTTTTGGAGGAAAAAAATTAAGTTAGTTTTTTGGAGTTTCCATCCAAAACCAAGTGCGCAAATGGTTTTTGCTAAAAAAAAAATACATAAATGTCTGCATCTTCTATTTGTTTTACAAGGAGATTAACAGTAGGGGGAACATTGATGTGTTTCTTGATAATTCAAGTGTTCAATTGACATTTTCAAAAAGCCAGGTGTTTTTGCGTTATTTGAGTGAAAGCTCAGGGGTTAAAATGATTTTTTTTCTATTTTTATTAGAAATTTGACTTTTTGATTTGTTGGACAATAAGATTTAAAAAAATAATAATAATAAATAAAAAAAAACAGCATGGCTAAGAATATCATACAAAGAAGATGCCGATATTTAAACCTATTTTGGTTACACTTATTGAGATATACTAAAAAATTTGGAGAAGCCTATCGTACACACCAGAAAATATCAAAAAATACGTAACAAACACTAATAAATTTCTAATTAATACCAAAGATATGCATAACTAACAAAAAATGCATAACTATTCATGTCCATTTTTAATTGTGTTGCTTTATAATTCTAAATTATTAAATAAACATCATCAAACACCTTTCATATTAACTTTTACTTCTATTTTCCAAAATTATCCTTCAGTTAACCCATTAACTCTATACCACTAACTTTTCAAAAGGGCAAAATGATAATTGTATAAACTTTTAGTCATTAACTTTTCAAAACACATACTCCCTCCGTCCCATATTGTCTGCCCCTTCTGGAGAAGCGTGCATTTTGCACGCAAGAAATGAGATCTTTATGAGAATTATTTTGGAAAAAATTTACACCAGATTTTTCTACTGAATGACATCTTTAAATTGGTATAAAACTTTTTGAAAAAAAAAAAAAGAATGCTAATATTTTTTTTTTTGCATGCAAAATGCACGCATTCCCAGAAAAGGCAAGCAATTTGGGACAGAGGGAGTACTTACTAAGGGACAACCCAAAATAGAAATATTGACACTAAACAAGGGATGGCAAAGAAAGTAAAAACTATGCATGCCATACAAAAAACAGTGCAGACCATGCATACAAAATGTGTACCACCCTCTAACATTAATTGTACAACCATAGCATAACTAAAAAATGCGTAACATACACCACAAACACGGATAACAGACACTAAAAAAATGCCCAACATTTCAAGTGTACCATATCTTACTCCAAATTTCCAGCCAAATTATGAAAAGAAGATCGCTAAAGAAGATCAAACATATTTTAGGTCGTAAAGAGGTGACCCTGTGGTCATCGCCCGAATTTGAATGGCAGAATTGGTGGGTATGCCGTTGCGGGGGCTGCAGTTTCTACCTCGGCGTCGGCCTCGTTTGTGGGGTGGCAACGGTAGCATAACGTGATCTCTCCTTAAATGATCACTGTGGTAGGCTATGCCTGTGGCATGGCATAGTTACCTAGCTAATAGATGGCGGCAATGAGGCTAAGACTAACGGTTTGGCTGTTCGATTGAGGTGTTTCGATGGATGGTCAAGATTTTGGGTGGTTTTTCCCTTTTTTCCCTTATTCAAGCTTTGGTTGGATTCCCCTCCCCTCCTCAATGTACCCTTTGTCGAGTTTTCTTCTATATATTGAATAATATTTTTCAAAAAGAAAAAAAAACACCTAACAACTTGGGCCATAAATAAGTATACATGACCCATTGAAAACCCGACTCATTTACAAGCTGCCTAAATTAACCCAAACCCACCCGCAGTAATGGGCCGAAGACTCGAGAACCTCTACCCAATTAGGGATAATAATCTCTCACCCTTTTCTGTAAACACAGAACAGGAACACCACCACCACCACAAGAGTATATGCGATTTCCCTGCTGGATTGGAGACACAAAAGAATGCTACAGACATGTATTCCAACCTTTGGTAAGAATCTCTACAGTTTTACTAAGTGCTGAATCAATGTGACCAAAGAAATTACAAAGAATGAACTAATGTTACAACAACAAACAAATTGGATTCTCGTCTTCCAAGAATACCCTCAACACAGAATTAGTGCCAACACCAAGGTCAATCAACTCCCTGAAGGATACCCATATGGTCACACCCAAGGCGGTTGCTACGCTGGTCACCTCTTTCCATTCTTTTCATTAGCCAAAAAAAAAAAAAATTAATCCATGAATGATTTCGGCTTCTAATAGTAAATGACAGCATCACTTGTGCAAATAATGAATTGCTACTCAATTATCCTTCCCCTTGCCACTCCCTTCCGAAACCTTAGAGCCATCGTCGTATGTAGAAAGGAAGAAAGTGGCCTGATTCTTCTGAAGAAACCTGCACAACACCAGAAAAAGAGCTTTACTTACGTTATTTAAGGCCACATGAACCTAACATCTAAAACTTAAGCAATACAATTTGCAAGAGCAAAGGAAACAAAATCGAATTCAATAGTATCATGGGAAAAACAAACACCTGCTTTTCGCATTTACTGTACTAATTTGGACATCAAACTCCAATTCAAAACCTCCCTTTTTCGACATCAAACTCCAATTCAAAACCTCCCTTTTCGGCTAAAATTCACTTGAACCTAAGAAGTCCAGAATAAAAAAATGAACTCCACAAATTTTACTTTTTTTAGCCCCTGTAAGTATCTTACGTAGAGGTCCGATGTGAAGTCCTTCAGAACCATTAACTGAACTTTATTTTGGACACAACCAGGCCATTTTGCTTAACATGTTATGCTTAATAAAAATTGTTTCATTGTAAAAATGGTAAATTGATGGCAATAGACATCAGCAACAACCACATTCGAAAACATAAATTTTCTTGTCCATGAAAGAACACATACTTGAGAAAGTCAAGTAATTTCTGCTGCAAGCGCAATAATGTCTCCTCTTCTATGTTCACATATGCCAATAACTCGGGCAACTTAACTGCAAACACAAGTAAAACACTAAATATAGGTACATAATTTGAGAAGCAAACATATGTGAAAGAAACAGGTTTTCTGACTTAGAACAAAACTAAGCAAGCAATTCATGTCATCTCAAGTTGCCATTAATGTGAAGAAAATAGCATAAGATTTCACACAAAACAACTTGAATTGGCATGAACAAATATCTGCATTGAAGTATTTACGAATGTAGCATACCAAAGAGACGGAGTAGATGTTCAGCTCCATATACCGTTGATGGAGAGACATTGTCAGCAACTGCATCATGATACTGCTGGCGCTCCTTTTTGTATAGAAGAATAACTGCCAATGCTTTGTCGAAGTAGCAGCGTAATCCATTCAATATTTCCCCCACTGAATCAGTCACCCTTTATCCAAGAATAACCAACGGTAAACACAAAGGACTTTATGGGTGCAACACCTAGGCCGTGCAAAAAAAATGGGTGCAACACCTAGCTTGTAAAAGGTCAACTTAAACATAAGAAATAGACTGTACAGGAAACCATCACCATTAAAGCCAAGAACGATAATGTAGGTCCCGTATACTACAAACATGTACAGATCGGCAATTTCTAGTATATCATCACCTCCATAAAGAGTGTGTACAAAATCAAGTTAAAGTAACACTTCCATAAAAAGCTACATCTAAAGAGAACTTCTGTTGGTTTGCATTAAAGAACAGAGACAAAAACACAAACAGCAAATAAATACAAATGTATATTTCCTGTATGTTTTTAAATTCGCGTAAAGTTTAAGACCCTGGAGGCAGGTTGAAGGCATATAGTTAAATCCATTAGGATCATTTTGAAGGCAAAAATAGTGAACCGAGACACTGTCCCTCGTGATAGCACATATTTAATGACATCACCTGATTCAGGGACGGAGCCCAGATCCGACTACGGGGGTGGCACCTTCAATGAAAAACTACTTACATGTTAGCGGAAAAATATGAAGGAGAAATTTAATTAGGAAGTCATATAATTAGGTTGTCATGGTTTTTTTTTTGTGAAAAATAAATAAAAGCTTCCTCCAACTCTCTTAATGGCATACATATGCAAGATGTGATATTAATTTTTCTTGATACCAACCTACAATGCTCTCAATTGCAATTTTTTCATTTTGTTTATAAAAAAAAATTTTTTTTTTTTTTGTTACCAGTACGTAACCAATCGAACCTAGTCTATAAAAAATATTTACATGTTCAAAAGCCTGGGGGACACCTATCCACCCCTCTCTCACTCTACGTGTAAAACAATGAGTATTCCGTAAATCGACATGATTACGGATTACTCATTCATAAAATATGTAAATCGACGTGATTACGAATTCATTTTCACTGTACATTCATACCTACCACAATCCGTAAATAAGCATGCAGTAAAAATGCTAAACTTTGAGAAAAAATTTAATATTCAAATGTGTCACGTTCCCCTCCCAAAATATATATATATATATCGCAAAGAACAATAATAAATATACAAAAAGGAAAAGTTTGAACCAAGAATTATGTTGTGTAGTGAGTGGCTGTACGCCTTTACCTACAGAGACAACATAATTCTTGGTTCAAACTTTTCCTCTTCGAATATTTGCAATCTTTTCACCCCCGCTCCATCCCTGACCTGATTTAGAAAACAAATTGAGAGATATTGACAGAATGACTTGGACCAACAATTGCAGCCACTCACTGCACAAAACAATTGAACTGCAACAGCAATCTCACTGCACAAAACAATTGAACTGCAATAGCAAAGAACACATACCAAATACCAGTAGTCTAAATACTATTAAAAGGGAATAAAACTAACAATACCGTTATAGCAAAAATACCAAGAACAAAAGCAATTCACATGTCCAAGCAGAACCAATGACCAACAAAAATTCATGTGATTTTGATAATTCATTTCTTGCAATTCAAATTGAGCATGAATACACTTACGAGCCATCCTTCTTTGACCTGTATTCAAGGTACTTTGTCAGTATACTGTCAACATTAGGAGAACGAGGAAGTTTAACAAGCTGCACAGAAAAGCTCCAATATATCAGCATTTACATAATCAATGAAACTTACCGATATCATGCCCAAAATAAATTAATGGCAAGATAACCATAAAATATATCCAACATGCAGGACAAAATAAGAGGGTGATCGATCACAAGGCGCCTTTTATCCAATGCAGGGCGCATTTTCAATTGTTGTTCACTTCAAAGAACAAAATACTTAGGCACTGCCCAATGTTGCATAAAAGATACTAAGGCAGTATTGACAAACAAAAGAATGAATCATGTCTATATTAATATAAATTTGACATAGAGGACACACTCAATGTCCCGATGCCAACAATAAGTCTCTAGACTGTTTCACACTTACACGACCAAATTGAAGGTAATTGTAAATCCATGGTCACTGCCTGTCCATTTAAATCCATCACAACCATCAGCCTAACGGTGTGTGATCTACCACAATGGACAAGGTAAATTTTCTTCTCATAAGAAGTGCCACTTTCATGTTTTAACTCACTAATCCCAACGAAACAACGGTAGATACAAGTGCTGAATTGAAGTTAAAATCACAAGCTTGCTGATTACCATAACTTGAAAACAAAAGAGTTACCATTCCCGAAGTCTTAGTTGAGTTGCTATAGTAAAAAGCACATCCAAACATCTAATCCATGGTTCCTTGATCAGATAATATTAATGCTCAAGAAGAAAAAGAGGAGATGGAAAAATAAATTGGACTACAAGCCAGCAGAAAAGACAGGAAATCATTTCCAAAATCGGAAAGATTAAAATTGGCTTGGCAAAGGCTACCAAAATGGTATTTGTAAGGATGTGAGGGACTTGCTGGGAAGCTCAGGCTGCTCAGCAAAGCATAGTAGAACAAAACCCTTGCCAACAACTATCCAAGAGACCAATCACCACAAGCTTATATTCTGCTCACTTTCCATATTGAAGGTACAGATGTAACTCTACCATAATGTAATTAATATAAATACACGAGAAGATGAAGGGGCTAATCAAGCTCTCCAACCCTATTTCTTTCTCACTCTCTTCTTTTCTTACCAACCGTACAATCCAACCAGAAGAAAATACCTAAAAACTCCACAAATGAAACACTGGTTATTTAGCTTTACTTTGGCTTCCACATTTACTCCATGCAACAAAATAGCTAGGCATCACAAATCTGAATAACAAGAAGGAAGAAGTGTCTTCTACAGCAGCTCAGAAATAATTACCTTATCCTGCTGAGTAATGAATTCCCAGTCATCAACTAGTTGCTTCTTCAGAGTAGATGGAATCTGGATCTTGATGAGCTTTTTGACAGATGCACTATCCTTCTGATAATAATCAAACCCAAAATTTGCCCATCAGTATCACTTATTATGCTTTTGGAATTAAGTTATTGGGTAATATCTTTATGTAACGGGATTAAAGTCGTTTCTACTTCACTTTTAGGCAGAAAATGTTGTTCGTATATCAGAAACTATTCAATGAAGCCAACTAAAGAATTTTTCCAGTCATTTTGCTAATTCTTAGCTACAATACATTTATTTGTCTTACAAAAATATTTTTTTGAAGGACTTACCCTAGCCGTACCCGTACCACTTTTTAAAGATTTTCCGTATCAATGTACCGTAACTGTGGTTCATAGATTAGGAGGGAACAATTGTCAAACCTCCTCCGTTAAATACAAAAAGTGAAACTATTCAGGGATCGAGATTTACAAGAGGTATAGTTCGGAGAATGTTCCAACTCAAGTCAAGTCGCCCCCTCTTCTTTACCTTTTTTATAGTTTATCCACAAGTCAAGTAGCCCCCTCCTCTTTACCTTTTTATAGTTTATCCAAGTGAAAGGAGGAACAGCAACCCCAAAAAAAAGTGAAAAGAAGACCACTAAAGAGTGCAAAAAGAACAAAAAAGTCTTTTCCATCCCCCATTAAAAGAAAATTAGGATTCCAAAGGATGAATAGGAAGTGATGTTGAGCACATGATTACCAACAAACAACATTCCTTGTACCTTAAAATAGCCCCAATCACAAACTTTTATATTCAGAATTGAAACTAATTTTTCGCCCTTTAATCAATCTTATCTGGAATCCTGATGTCACAGTATTCTGTCTTATAACTCTTTGTGCTCATCTGTTTTGCTAGGGGCCGTCACCATACAATTACAAGGGGGAAAAAACAGATAGACAAGACAAAAAAACTTAAGTCCTTTCCCCAAACGCAACCATCCTATAAAGTACAAATTTCACAAAACTACTAAAACCAAAAGTGAAACAAAAAAAAGAAGAGACAAAATAAACCTATTTATAGCCACTCACCTATAATCTATACGTCTTCAACATCACCGATTTCTTTATCTCCAAAGACTCCACATTAGACATACCTTGAGGCTTTCACAGCCTTCTCTATATCTATGATCTAACACATAGAGAAAGTTGAAGCAATGGACGGCATCAACCAACTTCGAAGAAAAGGAAAGCAAAGGAATCCACATCTCCCCAACTATATCATAGTTGATTAGTTGATGATTCAATGACTACTCCGGTAGCAGGAATATACAACATCAAGCTTGCTGTCGATTGACGAATGCTACTTTGCTGGACCTAGAATCCTCTTTCCAGAGAGGCTTCTTCCATGCAAAAGCCACTTCAACTATGTCTTAAGATAACAAACAACAGGAATTGGAGTATCAACACTATTACCACATTGCACGCCATTATTTGGCATCGCTGCCATGAATTCTCTACTTCCACACATTAACTATCTAATTCCAAAATATCCCTGAAAAGCCTAAAAGTGAAATTGAATAGTTTGATCTATTCAACGTCTTCCTATCGAATAACAGTCAATAACTAGGGACACCACCCACAATAGCATTATGCCATTAGCAGCCTAGCATTCATATAGTCACCAGTATTCATAACAGGTAAAGGACAACAAAGAAAAGCAGCCACTGAACCCAATTGAACTATATATAAACAATAAGAAGTCACATAGCCAAGCAGACCTCAATGCCAGAGTCGGTCTTTCGCTTCTTCCCTTTGGCAACTGCAATGATAGTCACATACAAACTGAATTTAGTATATCTTCCAAGAAAACCCACAAGGGAATGATAGCGACCAAAAACCTTTGGCAATAGCAACATTTAGACCGAGCATATGGAATGTGATGTTTTCATTTACTTTTCAATAGCTAATGCTCCCATGAAATATGTATCAAGTGCAGTACGTAAAACCATGAAGGATGTAAATACAGTAAACTGAAGAACAACAAAGTATCCTAGGAGATTGCCATATGAAAATAGGAAGAATTAAAACATCTGTAAGCATGTTTGAATGGAAGATACTTAAGTTGTTTACCAACAAAGAGGTGCTTGAAGATGAGAACGGAGAAGGTGAATCACTACCCCGTACCCCCAACGCTAACGGTTAACGAAGAGAGGGAGATATGAAAGCTGATATATGAACATAGGGACTCTAGCCGTCACCAGATAACCCCCCTACTGCAAAGGGTGTAAGCAAGAGCAAAAAAATGTACATCAAGCAGTCAAATATTGTCAACTCAATACAGCATAGCTTGATTTTATCATTCCAAACCAAACTAAACTAATCCAAGCCTTTTGTCCTATCAAATGGGGTCAGCCACATAAATCCTTTTCTACCATTCTGGCAAGGGATATAGCCTCAAGTGAAAGTAATAAACTCAAATATTTTATCCATATCCCAGGTCAATTTAAGTCTTCCCCTCCTCCTAGCATTTGCATTAGTAGTGATTGTGTTACTCTTCCTTACTATAGCATCTATCAGGTTCCCTCGTACATGATCAAAGAATCTTCCTACAGTCACGCACTTATCCTCAATTGGTGGTATTCCTATCATTTGACCAATAGTTTCATTTCTAGTTCTATCTATTATGATCTTACATGAACCATAGCCAGCCAATTTTACACATGAACAGAATATTCTGAAATTATCAAAACATTGCACTGCATTAGTATGGGCAAGGAGGGTATTAGGAACACGTACTCACATTGAAACATAGTACATTCTAGAATATTCTCTTTTATATTGGAACTTAGTTAGAAATGTACATGAATCAAACAGGATTAAGGAGAAAGATAAAATTTCTACCATTCGTTGTGAAAGGATAAGATGTAAATTTTTAGATAAAATGAGCTTTGTTTTCTTCAAATATCAGACTAAGTAAAGGATTCAAGAGCCTAAATTGTGTCCGGTTATTAGACACATTTCACACCCTCATGTCATGTGTCTGACACATGTACAATGGGATAAATAGAAAAGTCATTTAATACTTACCTAAAATGCAAATTTTATTCACCTAAAATGTCGCTTCATCGAAATGATAAATTTAACTGTAAATACCATAAGACATTAATAAATGTTCTAAAACTCGCTAGGCGCTACTCAGACGAAGGGGCGCCTAGGGCCTAAGCGCCGACTAATCGGCTTCCTAATCTAGGTGTTGGACCACTGCCTGGTGCCTAGGCAGAGAATAGTCAGCCTAAGCGGCCTAGGCGGCTAGGCCGACTTTTAGAACACTCACATTATTGAACACAACATTCTACCGTCTCATAAATTTATGTATATGTGAAAGTCTAAAGGACGATGGAGTGATTCATACAATTCTAAATTGTTCCTATTTTATCATTACATCACATGTTACTTTTCTCGAACTCATAATCTGTTTCACTTAAATCTAAGCAATACTTGAAGCTTTCCCTCCATGTCCAAGCCGTGTACAATTCTAGAAATACAATCAGACACTTTAGGACAAGCTTCTGACACGTCACATTTGAGGAGTGTCCTATGAGAGTATCTGTCTCTGACATGTACATACCAGTACCACCTTCTCATAATAGCCTGTACTCCTTATGTTTTAGGTATAGTTGCAATGGTCTTGTGATTTGTCAAGATCGAAAGGGCATAAACCAAGTAGAATAATAAAATAGGTTAACCAAAATTATGATGGTGGGAGCTTGTAGCTGCCTCTACTTGAAATAATAAGTGTGATGCCCTGACGACAAAGTAAATGGTATCCAACAAAAATGGGACAACTGCAACTAATATGTACCAAAACCTGACCACTCTAGTCACTACACTAGCCAAGTCGACAGTGAACCAGTAAGCCAATAAGACAAACCAGAGCGGTAACTTGCTTAAGCCAAAACTTATCCGCTTTCCATTGAAAGTAGGTAGTATACAACTACTTTTAACATGTCAATTAATACAAACTGGACATAACCCAAATCAACCTGAATTTGAAGTGGTTAACCCTTCACTAAGTCGTAAAGAGGACGGTAAGAAGTCCAATTCCGATAATTCCAGTGACAATAAGCAGAGTAATCATTAAAGTTATACTATTACTAGATAATAATGATTACTTATAAACCATTAAGAAGAACAATAACTAGTTGCAATATCAAGGAAAAAAGAACGAAAGAAAAAATCCACATACCATTGTTCTTCGTATCCTCTTTATCCACTTTTACCTCTGCAAACTCCACAAAAAGATAGCTGATATCAACACATCAAATTGTAGGGAAATGCTGAGCACAAACTTTAGCTTTGCTACATGAAACTTTATCACACATCAAATTGTAGGGAAATGCTGAGCACAAACTTTAGCTTTGCTACATGAAACTTTATCACAAAATAATGAATTTGGAACCAAGTAACAAGATATGCCATAATTTCTTCAAAAAATGGAACAACATAATTAAGGGCAAATTGCAGACACCCAGACACCCCTTGAATTTTTAAAATCATCACCGACTACCAGCTCAGATTTACACTGTCATCCGTACCCTGCTTGCTGATGGTGAGGCAAGCTATCAAAATCTGATAAGTTTGTATACTAACTTCAGTGGAAAAAACACAAAACCCCTGACTTTACACAAAGTCAAACACATCCTTGACATCTGAAAACCATCACAATACTCCCTCACACTTAACACAAAGTCAAACACATCCTTGACATCTGAAAACCATCACAATACTCCCTCACACTTAACAATTCATCTCATCCGTACCCAAATAAATTGAGAGAAAACAAGATTTTTTAAAAAGTGGATATCCAGTAAGGTAGTCTATCTAAATGAAAGAGTGTGCCTGCTTTCGTGACCTAGACGCTTCTTTGGGGGGAAATCTTCAGTTCTACTAATTCTTATTGACTTCTCATTCTTTTCCTCACATGTAACAACCAACCAGAGAGAGGAATGCCACCAACTAGGGCACCATTGGTCACTCACTGCTAACTGTTTGGTTCATTCAAAGAGGGAAAGAGAGAGCAGGAGCAAGCCATTCTCGTGCACTATTCATTATTCTACGCTCATGTTATCCCATAATATCCAAACCACTTTTGACAAAATTGATATTTTTATCTCCAATTGGCACAACTTCAACAATATTTTGAATCATTTATGTTCATGCTTGTCATATGATACCATCAATGAAGCATGACCTCTCTTGCATCCATTCAGCACATTGTACCAAACAAAAGATGCAATTCCATTCTTTTTGTTAGGCTATGCATTTCCTTCTATTCTACTAATACTTGAGGGTGGTTTAGTTATTTTCCTTGTATTCTACTAATACTTGAGGGCGGTTTAGTTATTTGTTCACTTTTATTATGGTATCATTGTTTCCGGTGTACTTTTGTATGAGTATTCTTTCAACACTGCAGTAACAACATGGGTTTCCCTTTTTCTTTAAAAGATTCACTTTCTTTAAAATGGTATGAAAGCTTTGGTTATGGGAGGTCCTGGTATTTGTGTCCATATGCATTTTGTCTCCGTAAAAGTATGGATCTTTGTGTTTCCCCGTGAATGTGGTCTTGGATAGCTTGATATATCATACGAAATGCTTAAGCTTTTGGAAAATTGGTGACCTACATATTATATTTACTTAGACCCAGTTTACTTGAACAATTAGAGTTTGCAATTGCTTGTGCTATTATCTTGCAACCGATTTCCAACTCAATGCTCTGAACCCCACCAGATTGGCTAGCCAAATCCACTATCATTGAATTGTTCACCCCTTGAACCAGCCATACGATGTGCTAATTGCCAATCCAGGTCTGATAACATAGGTTTCCAGGGTAGAAATCAGTTTCAAAATTATGACACCAGGGCATTCGAGCATGAGGCCATGAGTTGGTAGTCTAAGGATTTGAACAAAGTAACGAACAGAGGACTAAAGAATGCACTATTAACTTTGGGGTCAATCCAAACCATTATGAGAAGGCTAAGCATGTTTAATGGCATACATCTCAAAAAGTAATTTCAGTAGACAGAGAAACATAAATGCCAAGACTAACTTGCTGATATTTAAACTAGAGATGCTTGTATGTGCGACCAGAGGGATCTTGCATACCCTCTTAAGATAGTTGGAAAATGCATATTCATGCACTATAAAATATCACTAGAATGACAGTGTTGCGTGATACTAGATTCATGTTGCACAGGATAACTTTCCAAACAAGGCCTAGCTAATTCACTAAAGTTACATGGGCTATGCTCAATCATGGAAATGCACACACATGGACAGGCACACGGAAAAAAATAGAAGTCCAATAACCAACACAAAAATAGATTTTTTCTGCTCCTAAGCAAACATTGATAACATGAAGAGAATCGATCTACCAGACGAGGCCTTTGGTTTAGTTTGTGCTGAACGCCCAGATTTCGGATTCTTGTCCACACCCTGTTTTTTATCAAGGGCCTGCTGCTTCTGCACATTTTCTTCAGTGTGTTTCATCAGCCGGTCTGCACCCACCCATTCATCCCAACTGATAGCAAAATATCCAAACGTTAGTAACTATCTTGGTACACTTCTGAAAATCAATTTTTGTGCAATAAAAATTTAAAACACTTATCGATAGTTGCAACGAATTTAGAAGATAAATATCCAGTTTTATGGGGTATCAATGTATCAACGTATCATGTCGGATCACTATTGATATACATATATACACTGACTGGCATGATATACAAATTTCAAGGGGATGCTTTATGTGTCTGGGTCAGTGAAGTCAAATTAGGATAATTCTTTGAGAATATCTGCTTCATAACCAAGTAGTGCAAAACAGGAATTAAATTCATGATCAGAACAGGAATCAGAATAACTGAAGGTAAACAAATGTAACTGGATAGCAAATTAAACTTCCAGATCAACACAGTTTGCTGCAGACACAAGAAAATTTATTTTACCTTTCGAGTATCAGGGCCTAATATGGTAAAGAAAAGTTTTTAACTGAGGAAGCAAGACACTGAAGGCAGGTCATTTTTGAAACCCCTTGTGATACACCCACAAATTGTCACCAGACCACAACAATGGTTAGAATTTTCAAAGCTCTACTATCCCTAGTCCACCTATAATTAGAGTTGCACACATGTCAAAGGAAGCTGGATAAGTGGAATGAATGAACTTGTATACCAGCTCCTTTGACTTGCATCTAGAAGACTCCTTTATCCTATCTCACATTTTAATGATCACGTTTACATTCAGTACATCTGTAAGTAAGGTCGGACACATATTGAATCGTTTACATGAGTCACATAATAAGAACAAGTTTTAGTCATTTGAAAAACACAAACTCACAAATATGGATTAGCTAGCCCTAGTTGGCAAAGAGATTGGTACAAAACACACCTTTCCAGCGTTCTATACTAACTTCCCAAGCTGTGGAACAGATTAGGGGACAAATTCAAATTTCTTAACATCTCTTAGTCCCACCTATGGGTTTGGCCAATAAAACAAAAGCCACTAAAAGTCCCAGAAAGTTGGGCTTGATTTGTTTCATAAAATTGAATGACAAGATTAATCTTTAAGTTCTCCTCACTGGAACACTATTACATGGACATTATTAGGTACAATAAAACGCAAATTGAAGCTCTTCCAAATAGAAAGGACCTAAGACTGAGAGTATCATGAAGCAAAAGAGGACAAAAAGGAACAGTTTCAGAATATATTTGGAGTGATTGCTGACAGGTGGTGATTCTACTCATAAAAAATTCATGCACTGAGCATGAAAGTTTTGGTGAGAATTTGAAGAGGATGCATTATTACTTTTTATTCCATCCCTGCAAAACAGAAAAGAACATTGTCAATAGATGTCAAAATGGAAATATACAAGTTTTAAACAGTAATCCTTTATTTATCGTACAAGATAACCAGATTTGCAAAATTAAACAGATATGAAGTCAATAGCATTTGGTTACTGAAAAGATTATCGGATGAGGAAACATGAATTGGTAAACAAAGTGAAGGGAAAAAGAAAAGCCAACAACCAAACTTACAAGGTAATGAACGAAGTATCTCCATTCCTTCTTGCGAACCTCAGCTTTTTGGACCTTGCAAAGAAAACAAAATATAGAAAGCGTGCCGCCAATTAGGTTATGGCCATCAGCCCCTTGCAACAAAACATAGTAAGCAGTGACATATAAAGTTCTTGTTTCATTTAAGAATCATTTAAGAGGACATTTAGCATATTACAGTTTATCCAAGCATTTCAATGCTGCTACAAAAGGTAAGTAAAGACAAGACTAATAAGTAATACCATAATTATATTCCACAAATGTGGATCAATAGCCTGTTTCCAGCAACATCAATGTGAATTCAAAACCTAAAGGCATGTAAGGCATCTTCATCGTGCTTTCAAGAGTGTCGCTTAACCATTCCCCTCCTGCAGCCATGATAGCAGCTGATGTTCCTTTTTTAGATATAACCAATTTATATGAAGAATTATTCCTAAAGGCTCACATCAAATAGTGCTTGTTGATGAGAGCTAATTCGAAAACAAAAAGAGTAAAAAACCTGGGTCACCTTGTTCAAATCATTGATCTGGAACTAGATATATAGCCTTTCTGGCAGCCAAGATGCCCAAGGTTTATAGCGTTCTGGTAGTTCAAGGTCGAGATTATGTCGGTCAACGAACTACTCTTTCTATTCATGTCAGTATTCATATAGATATTATTTCAGCAATAGTGTCTGAACTCATGATGGCTATAAGTTATTGGGCATTCCAATTTGGATATAATCAAAATGAAAACATATTTATCTTTTTTACTTTTTTCTTTTTATTTTTTTTTTTGTATTCTTAAATGTGCTCATGTCAGATGCTACGTACCATAAATGAAGGAAGAATGATAATGAGCACAAAAATTGATTTGGATCTCTAGGCCTGCCCTATCTGATGCCTTTTGGCTTTGATTTGGGGGCATGGTTTTGCAATAAAACGTCCCTGTAGCTCCTCGGTTCTTGAAGGTTTAGGGGGCCACTGTCTCAGTGGTATTTTGAGAGCAGTGACTTAGTGCATATTGCCAAAGGTTAAGTCTGCCTTCAATCATCTCCGCCCATATCCCCAATGATTGGGGACTAGATGGGTTATGTTATTGTTGTATTGTTGTTGTTTTTGTGAATTCTTAAAGGTGTAGGTGTGAGACACAATCTACTAATTAATCTTAATCTATTTCTTTTCAATACCCTTGAAATATTTTACTCAAATAATGTAGGGATGAATCAGTGTTTTAAAAAGCGCGCTTAAGCGCAAAGCGAGGCGAGGCGCATGTCTAGCACTTCATAGGGGTATGGTTAAGCGCAGAACCATTGAGCGCACCTTAAGCTTAAGCGCAAGAAGCGCACGCTTTTGTGTATTTTGCCCAGAACTCATCCTAACCCTTCATCTTGGTAAAAAAGGCCATGTGCCAAGTGCAGTATGATCGATAAACCTACACTTATCGACATAGTAGCAGCCAGCAGTCTGATCGATCGACATCGACTTAACAGGTAACATCGTCTTCTTCTTCTTCTTCTTCTTCTTCTTCTTCTTCTTCTTCTTCTTCTTCTTCTTCCGTCTCCTTCTTCTTCTTCTTCTTCCTT
Source organism: Vaccinium vitis-idaea (assembly GCA_963854785.1). Lineage (NCBI taxonomy): Eukaryota > Viridiplantae > Streptophyta > Magnoliopsida > Ericales > Ericaceae > Vaccinium > Vaccinium vitis-idaea. Next base: position 26,023,033 of record OY978222.1, read on the forward strand.
CTTCTACTCTATTTCTTCTTTTTTTCTTGACTGGAATTTTTTTTTTCTTTTTTCTTTCTTCTTCTTCTCTGGTTCTTCTTACTTGTTTCCTTTTTTTTTTTTAACCAGATTTCTTCTTTTTAATTACCCAAAAAAAAAAAAAAAGAACTTCATTTTTGTAAAAGTACTCCAGTCTGATTTTTTTCTTCTTCTTCCTTATTCTTCTCTGTTACCTCTTATTCTGTTTCTTTTTTTTTTTTTTTCGAATCAGACTTCATTTTCTCATCCTGCACTGAATTCATTTTTTCAACTTGTTCATCGTAGATGTCATCTGAAAATAGTAATAAAAGGTTGAAATGTTATGTTTTATGACATTTGAATGTTTTTTAAGCGTTTGCTGCTTGTGTTAAAAGTACTACCTAGATTAGAATTCCACTTGTTCTAAAAAGTTGCGCCTCGCGTTCAAAAGGCGCGCGCCTCGCCTTGCGCCTTGTGCTTAGGCTCCAGGGGACCATGGCTCCTCGATGCGCCTATCACTATTTAAAACATTGGGATGAATCCTCGGAATGGCTAGAAATAGGAAGAGTGAGGACTATTGTAAATGCTTTTCTTGTGTACGGCTATCATCTCGTTAAGTAGTAAGTTCATAAAAAGCATGATCTTCTCAGTGTCAAAAAGCACTGCCTTGGCCTCGCAGCCTGAATCAAAGTAGCATTTTCTTCCCATCAGTTCAAAGAAACCTTAACGTAAATTTAAGCGGTGTATCAAATGAAATACACCTACTTTTTTCACTAACAACTGAAACTGATTAGATAACTTACGTTCAAGTTTTGAAATCACTTCAGAAAAGCAATTTGGTACAACTAGTCATTCCCGTTTGAAAAACAGCATACAAAGGGCACAAAACAGGGAAAAAGAGTAAAGTATGGCCAATGGAAAGAATACTGGATTAGGTATCAGCACTCAAGTTGAAACTTTATTAAGCAAATACTACTTGAGGTACATTTCCTAGTGCCTAGAAGCATGTTGCATTCATCTTCCTGATTCACAATCAACCCATGTTACATGGCTTCGGGTATCTGCATAGGGCGCCAGTTTCTGTCAAAGCACCTGATTCATCTAGTTCATGTTTCTACTCCACAGAGGCACAATAATTTAACCTTTTATCTTTTCTAAGGTTAAATGGAGATTGTAAAATGACACATCATTTCAAGCACAATACACGAGTTTATGCACGAGTAAAGGTAAATTCACATACCTACACATACATGCTAGGTGGCTATGACAAACACATATACAATCTCAGTTAATGGAGTAATTATGTGCCTCTTCTGTTCTACCTTGAGCAGAACCCACACTTCCTCCGGGCTTCGAGCGGCCACACTGTAGTTTCCTGCTTGAGTGAGCTTCGAGTGGGCATCTAGCGTTGCCCACTGGACTTGCCCAAACGCTTAATTTAAAGTAACAAGTCCCTAACATATCAGAGACTAAAGGGCTACAAAAAACTAAGGCCATATTGATCAGACGATCACTAAAAGTGTTTTAAACTAATTTAATACACTCACGCAAGTATGCACAAGATCGTATAGAAGTGTGTTTCATCATCTCTAAAAATCTTCCATCTTGAGCATTTGGAGACAAAAATCAAAATCAATACTCGCACATATGCACGTGTTTACTTTTGTGGTATTGTCCCCGCACTAAAACCTAAATCACATAACACTTTGTCTGGCACGGAGAAAGGAAAACTGGGGCAAGGGTGTGGAGAAGGAATGAAAGCTGATCATAAGGAAAAGGATGGTGTTCCCTTCTGAGTTATTTGATTGTCTATAACAGAGATTATTTTCATCTGCTCAACAATTGCAGAGAGTTTCTCCTCTTTTACTCTCATTTTTGGGCTCATTTCAAACCAATAGCTGCATAATATACAGTTCCTTCCTCAGTTTTGTAGGCAACTAGTCGAAACAACAACTGCATCTTTCTTCTTCGTTTAATTTCAATTATACCATGCATTATCAAGCCAACAAATTCAAGAATTCTGACAAATCTCACTAATTTATGCCTCTTGAAAACTGAAATGTTTTAATAACCAATGAATTCCCCTTTGGATAGTGAGAACGGGGGAGAAAAGAAGGGAAATGTGAGTCCTTCCACTCTATTTATGTAACTATAAGAGACAAGAAATGGTAAGAAAAGATGAGAAAAAATAACCAAAATAAACAGAGAGAATCTTTAACGATCCAATTTTACTTTTCTTTGGGTAGGATTTACTGAGATAATCAACAATTTCAGAGGAACGTGCGGGCACAAAGCTTCGAAAGGGGAAAAAAAGAAAGGCAGAGAGCGAGAGAGAATACCTTGGCTTCGTAAATGCGAGGGCCGTGATAGGCCAGGACTTTCTCGCCTTCGGAGAAAAGGCTGGAATTAGAGTCGGGGAGTTCGCCGCCTGAGTTGTCGCCGTCGGTGGCCGAATCGTCCTTCGAGCTCCCCATGAGAGAGAGAGAGAGTCAAATTGTCCCGGTGGGTTGTTCTATCACTTTGCGCCTGGTTCAAAAAGAAAGGCTCGATGGGGTTTGTACATAATCTGAATATCTGATGTGTTCTCCGCAAGTTTTTTTTTTTTTCATTTGTTAATCCTAATTTATTCTATCCCAAGGGCCTTGGAGAAGGGATGGGTGCTTACAGGAATCGAACTCTGCCATGTGCATGAGAGTACACTCCACTCCACTTGTGTTCTCAACAAGTTTACCTAGGAGTGTACAAGGTCCGGTTTGGACCAGTTTTATAGAAATTCGGGGACCAAATCATATTTATCGGTTCTAAAAAATTGACAACCATAACCAGACCGTTACACATATGGAACCAAACCACACCAAACTATTAGACTAGTCTGGTCTGGTTTGGTTTCTGGTTCTAAACCATGTTAACATTCAAAAATTGCCAAAAAGATTATCCACAAAATTGTTGTAATTTCTTCGTAAAACTATTACCATTAAACCAATCCACAAATAAATTAAGAACCCTAACAATAACTAAAACAAGTATTAGAATACTCTCGTATATCATTATTGATACATATGGCAATGTAACGTTAAAACTTAAAGCTGACAAAATTATCAAGTGTGTTGGTTCGGACCAGTTCGGTTCAAATTAGGGTTCCTAATTATGAAACCAGGGACCAAACCAAAATATCTGCTTCTCATTTTTTTAGAACCAGAACCAATCTAAATAGACCGGTTGGGTCCGGTCGGTGTGGTTTCACGTTTTTTTCGGTTTTCTTATACACCCTAAGTTTACCCATTTTTCTAGTACTACGACTATACTTTTTACACTTGGAAAATTACACTAGTGATCCCTGCGGTTTTCCTTTACCTACATGTTAGAATCATAGAGGGTCAAACGAGCTGTACCAGCATCACTCATTTATTTACTTGTCTATCGAATTTTGTGTCATGCCTAACTAGGCCTGTTTGTTTCTCGTATTGTATTATGTTGTGTTGTATTCTAATACTCTAAGCTCGTCCTGACCCTTTAAATTCCACAATTTATATCATGTCTTGTCCTGATTATGTTTACTTTAGATTTGTAACGCTTCAAATAAAATTTTCGAACTAAAATGTCAATTTTAAATGAATGAACGAGAATTACCAAATAGCTATAACCCTCGTAGCATAATAATACAAAATAGGTATTCTTCACAATGATAAGTAAAACAAACAATGGTTCACACTAATCGGAGTTACACAATTAATTATAGAAAGTGAGAACTTTTTTTTATGCATAAAGTTAATTTATCAATGCCATCTTTACACATGCATATAGATATGCATCTGTTCTTGTGTTGTACTCGTGCCTGTGTCGAACCTCCCGAAATGATAGCCCAACCTAGCCCACTTAAATTTCCGCATCATGCCATGTCATGCCGTGCCTACTCTTAAATGTAGCATGCCCATGCCGGCGTGGCTCAGTTCAAAATTTGACACATAATTGAAAGTAAGAACAATATTCGTTTTAAGCATAATAAAATTATGGTAAGTGATACCGTGCGATAATGAAATTATGTTTCCTTGAATGATATGTTAGCACGATACTCAAGATTCATTCATTCATCTGTCTAAATAGTTTCATTAAAAGTTCAATTACTGAAATTAATCTTGAAATGGCCCTTCCACTTTGATTCCGGGGCTCTACCAGTTCATCCAATCCTTTAGACCTAAATAGTATCCATCTCTTACAAAATGGGCGAAGTTCGACGAGTTACCAGACTAATCTTCACCTGTACATTATTATTATTATTATGGGAGTGCTACTGTGCTAATGCCAAAACTCTTTTTAATTGTGTCAAAACTTAAGTGCATGAATTGGCTTGTACTCATGTGTAAAATACAAGTTCTTTATGCATTGGAGTTTTGGCACAATCAAAAACAATTTTAGCATTATCACTGCCAATTATTTTTTTGGATGCAAATATGCAGCTGTATGTTTACTGAAGCAGTAACGTAATAACGGCTAAAATACAGCAACAGTTTTAAAAATGATATTTCTTGGTCACTTAGTTTATATTTGGTCTATCAAACTACTTGGGAAAAAATTACAAAGAGCAAAAAAAAAACGCACAAATAGGATTCAGGGGCTCTGTTGTGCCCCTATTCATGTCGGTGTCATATGAACTTGAAAAATATTATCCGAATCTTGAACTCGACGCGTATAATATATAATCTAGTAGAAACTCAAGTCAAATCTAACATCACTAGCTTACTGATCAAATCAGGCCCCGTTCCACTAACTTTAGCTTTTTAGCTTTCTATATTTTACGAGACAAGTCACTCTCCTCACATATATCAACTAAAAAAGTCCAAAAAGTCAAAAAACCAAAAAAGCTTGGGGTGTTTGGGAACCTCATTTTCAGCTTTTCGTTTTTAAGTTTTTGGCTTTTCAACTTTTTGGATTATGGTCAGAATGTATTTTGAATTTGGTAAGAGTGTTTGGGAGAAATGTGCAGAATGCATTTTATAACAGGACTAGTGTTTGGGAGATATGTACAGAATCTATTTTATGGGGCTTTTTGTTAATGAAAATGAGAAAAGTGGAAAATGAGAAATCAAAAAGCTCCTCCCCACCTCTTTTTCACTTCTCCTCTCTAAAGTAGAAAATGGAAAACTCATTTTCTTAGAAATCATTTTGGCCCAAGGCTCCCAAACATCCAAAACCCAAAAATGTGAAAATGAGAAGTTGAAAAGGGGCTCCCAAACACCCGCTTCAAGCTGGCTGTGTATTTTTGAAATTAGGTATGTTGTCAATGTTTGATTGACTCATTTTTTTAGAAGATATTGTACACGTGATCAAGTTCTAGGAAGTGAATAATTTGAATCATATTTTTAAATTCCGGACCAGACCTGAAATGAAGGCACAGCAGGGGGCTGCATAAACTTACAAGACCCGCACATGGGGGGAAAATCTATAGGGAAAAAAGAAACTATGTCAAACAAGCAGTCTGCTTGTCGTTCTACCCTCGCAAACCTGGGCGGAGTTTTCCTTAAAGTACATTTTTGTTAAAGACTATTTGTATTTTCTGATGTTCACTGACTTTTTTTTTCAAGCGGGAAACTTAACCATAAATCTAAAACATTTGACATTTTTAAAGAGAATGATTAAGAACTTTTGTAATCAACCATAAAGACAAGGGTGTTACATGATTACTAAAATACCATTCTGCAAAACTAGTGAATATTCCGGACACGCTGGCCAAAGATCAACGTTGGGCGACACGTCGGATGAAATTTAAAGAAACTTCTCAGTTTGAGAATGAGAAGTAAATAAAGATCTCAGGTTGAAAATGAAAAGTACAAAACAATGGTAGTTTTATAAATAGTTTGAAAAGAATGGTAGATTTCTGAGTTGTTTGAAAATTAACATCATCTTGATAAAAAAAACTTGAGGTGGGAGATGGTTTCTTTTAATATTCTTTGTAATTTGTTTTCAAAGATTAATAAAATTCTTTTTTGCCGTGCAAAAGAGAGAGAGAGAGTGAGAGAGAGAGAGAACAGAAGAGGTGTAGGATCTAGAAAGGAGGGAAAGTGAGGGTTTGTTTTGTGGTGAGGAGGGTAGTGTTGTCCATAAAAGTTCCTCATGTCCTTATGGCTAAAATATTCAAAAGACGATGTCCTTCTTACCCCTGTGAAAATACCTGTATCCTTTCCTTAAAAAAGGTGAAGTATACTGCATTTATGCTTAATTTTTCCTTTTCTAGCTTTTTTGTCAAAATTTCAGAATTAATTATTTTCTCGACGAGAGAAATCAAAAAGGTATAAAACCATGGGCCGAAGTTGAAAAGAATAGTGATAGAGCCACACACACACTCTCACATGTGGTGGGTCCTACCAAGTGGGACCCACCTAGGGATGGCCATCTCGGCCGACCCACCTCGATCCAACCCATCCCCTCCCCGAATGGGTAGGGGATTCGGGGATTTTTTCGGGGATCGGGTAGGGTATGGAGATTATTTTTTAAAAAAATTGAGGATAGGGTAGGGGATGGTATTGTTAGTCTCGTCCCCGATCCCCGGCCCTCCCGTTCCCCTCCCCTCCCCGCCCCAACCCTCCCCGCATCCCCATTCACATATATATAGGTATATTATAAGTTTATAATTTTTTGGGGGGATAAGTTTATAACTAAAGTTATAACTTGTAAAAAGTTAGGGTTACTCAACTCTTGGAAGAGGGGCTATTGGAGACTAGTTTAACCTACTTTATAATTTTTGTTTGATGTTTGTTGCTACTAGTAACCTTGTTTTGTTCATCTTGAAACTGGAATTAGTTATTTTGTTTTATTCAGCTTGGAACTGGAAGTAGTTATTTTGTTTTGTTCAGCTTGGAATTGTATCTTGCATCTAATTATATGCATATGATGGCAACAGGAGTTACATGATCACTTGCTTGGAAATATGATTTATATGCATATGCATATGAATCTGGTACTTTTTATTATTTTGTGTTTTTAATTAACTTGCTAATGTTTCTTAAACAAAAAAGTACCTCTTTCATACATATGCCTGCATGCGTCGACATTGTGAGACATCTGGAATTGGTATGATGCTTCAAATACGCATTTGTACACGAATTTTTGGATCCCCGTTCCCCGCATTGGGTCGGGGATGGAGGTTAAAAAAAATCCCCGATAGAGATTGGGGAGGGGATGGGGGTTGATATGGGTTTGGGGATTGGGGATGGAGGCAGTGGTATCCACCCCCTACCCTCCCCATGCCCATCCCTAGACCCACCGGGTGAGACCCACCACATGTGAGAGGGTGTGTGGTTGAGTGTGGTTGAGTGTGTGTGGCTCTATCATTTTTTAGTTGAAAAAACCCCGGAAAATTAAAGACGAACAAAACTCTCTTTTCAGAACTTTTTTCCTGATAGTGATTGGTTTTCTTAATTCTGATTCGTAAGTAACTTTTTACTTTGTATATTTCTCCCCTCAAGAAATGTGATAAATCTTAAAAATTTGGCGAAAAACTAACAAAAAGACAAACAAAAACATCAATGCAGAAATTTAGGAGAAACGCAGCGTGAAAAAAATAATGCACTTCATTGGAAGCTAATACATTCATGTGTAAACTTATTACATCATACAGCCTCAAAAAATAATTCAGTCTATGCAAACGGAAGAAATTAAACATCAGAAGATAACATGCAGTAGATTCCAAAGAATTACGTCAACGGACGCATATTCAAATGACAAACTATATAAGCAAAGTATAAATGAAAAAATGGACACGGAGTGTCTCGTTTATTTTGAAACACATATGTGGAGTGGTTTTTTTTTATTTTTTTTTATTGGCGAAATAAAAAGTCATAAATAATGTGTATGTTGAGTTGCCAACCACAGGAGCGAGGACTACGGGTGTGTTCCGGTAACAATCTTGTTTCCTGTGCCTGGGCTCGGGCCTGAGTCCTTAATTCCTCCCAGTGTCTGGCTGTTTCCACCACCGGGGCTTGGGCCTGAATCCTTGATGGCACCGAGGGACAACCCTACGATCCTGCCATCAATAGGGCGAGCATGGCTTGGAGAGAAAATTGAGCTAATTAGCAGAAGGATAAAGAAACAGAAACTAAGACACTGCATGAGTCCTCTAGACATGTTACGGGAGAACGAGGGAAGAGACGGGGAGAGACTGGAGACAGAGAGGGGTTATTCCCGAAATACGAATATGAATTAGATTGGTGTAGTATGCTATACTAAAGATCTGTGGTGCATGTGCTATTTATAAGTTACAATGTATGGAAAAACAGTATTGAAGTTGGTATTCTTGGACTTGGAATAGAGGGAATTGCACCATTCAAATCAAACGTTTGAATGTTCCAATTTTGTTTTTTAGGATTAGGAACCAACTAGGGAGGTTCTTTGGTTTACTGGAACTGGGGAAATTGGAAACGGATGGAGAAACTAAGGGATTGCTAGTCTAATTAGTTGACTGGTTTATAGAAATATTGGACAATCTGATAGTGCTACTGAAGGTTGTTTCTTAAAAGGGGAAGTAACATTTTTTAACAGCAAAAAGAAAAGTTTATATATTGATCTTTGGTAAGAAAATTTTACAAATATTAAATATTTATCTTTGATAAGAAAATTTTACAAAGATTAAAAGGATTGATCCATAGCAATATAGCATCACAACGAAAGGCTAACGTCTCTATAAAGTTGGCAGTCACACTCCTAGACAATCATATGTCACTTGGGACACAAAAGACCAAAAACCTGATGGCAAGGAGCCAACAAGAAACTCAGTCCAGATAAATCCGACTAATAATGAAACTAGAATGTCAAAAGGGGTACTAGTGGTAAAGTTTACTAGTAGTATTGAAATTTGCAGTTTATAAGGCGGCCATGTGTTATGCAAAGTACATGTGGACCAAAGACCATGCAACGTTTGAAACTATGAATGAGGACCTGAGACCAAAAATATATGAGACAATTATGAATTAGGACCTGAGACCAAAAAAAAATAATATATATATATATATACAATAAACTTCCAATAAGGGACCCTTATTTTAAAATACCATGCGGACCTGCCCTTTTTCGACTTTCCGGACCAAATTTCGACGATCCGATCCGTTCAATGTTTTTAAAATGTGTTTTCAAGGGCCTACGCGAAGAATCTCCAAAAACAAATACCCGGAAGGGCTTGATCTGAGCAGTTTCCGATAAAAACTATACATATACAGTTTTTATCGGAAACTGCTCGGATCAAGCCCTTCCGGGTATTGTTTTTCGGAGATTCTTCGCGTAGGCCCTTGAAAACACATTTTAAAAACATTGAGCGGATCGGATCGTCGAAATTTGGTCCGGAAAGTCGAAAATGCCCCTAGGTCCGCATGGAAAGTTAAATAAGGGTCCCTTATTAGAAGGGGGTCCATATATGTGGATAACGATCACCTAAGGGATCCCTTATTAAAATTTGGTGCGGACCTCATCTTTTTGGGCCAAATTTTGACGATCCGAACCGCTCAATGTTTTTAAAATGCGTTTTTAAGGGCCAACACGAAAATTCGGCAAAAAAAAGTACCCGGAAGGGCTTGATCCAAAAAGTTTTCGGTAAAACTATAAATATGTACAGTTTTACCGAAAACTGTTTGGATCAAGCCCTTCCGGGTATTTGTTTTTGCCGAATCTTCGCGTAGGCCCTTAAAAACGCATTTTAAAAACATTGAGCGGTTCGGATTGTCAAAATTTGATCCGGAAAGTTGAAAAAAGGCTAGGTCCACACCAAATTTTAAATAAGGGATCCCTTAGGAGATCATGATCCATATATATATATATATATACACAAAACATATCTAATGAGGGAGCCCTCATATAAAAAATTGCGGGAAAACGATGAGAGCTGTTGGATTATTCCAACGGCTGAGATTAGAACCATAGTTAAAAAACACCTCGCGGGTCAACCGGTCGGGTAAAAAGTGTTCGCGGGTCAGGATCCGGGTTAAAACCCCATTCGGATCCCTTCCCCTCCCCATTTCACGTTGGTCGACAGAGAGAGAAGAGAGAGAGAGAGAAGAGGCGATTCGAAGAAGATCAAGACGACCAGACGATATCGCGCTAAATTTCGGAATCCAAGGTGAAAATCTGGCTCTTTCTCCTCCTCCTCTCTCTCTCTCTTTCTGAGTCGGGTTTCTTCGTACAAACTGATTCGATTTGTTGGCCTTTAGGGTTTCAACCGACGAACAAAAATCGAAGAACAAGAGGTCGAAGAACAAGAAATCTCAGGTATATCTCTCTTCTCTCTCTTCCCTCACTCTATCTAGTTCGTCACCTCAATTTTTGAAGTCGGTTTTTCAAATTTTAGGGTTTCGTGATTTTGAAATTTGAATTTTTAAACCCTAATTTTTTATTTCAAAATTTGAAGGTATCTCTCTATCCTCTCTCGTATCTCTTCATTTTTTTTTTCGTATTTCTTAGTTTTGTAACTTGAATTTTTGTTTTCAATTTTTAGGGTTATTTTTTTTCGATTTTAGGGTTTTTTTTTGTTGTTGATGAAATCGATTTGTTGGTTTACTATCGATTTGTTGGTTTACTGTCGAGAATAAATGTACGGCCTTGTTCTCTTTAGCAAAATGGGTTCTTTGATTCAGCACCAGTCAATTTGATTAAATAAGAACAGTGTACATTGAACTACTAGTAGTTGAACATTGTACAAATAGCTTGCTGTGGTAGTGAATCTAGAATAGTAGTAACAGTCAGGGTTTTATCCATTTTCTGGGCTTCATTCTCTTGTGCAAAACTGAATCTGGAATACGTTACTAGGAGGTGAATGGATTTTTATGAATTAAAAAAAAAACAATAGTAGCTGGATTTTCCATAAACTTTCCCAACAGTTAGAAATACTGAAAACTTTTACTGGTTATGCTTGGGAAAGTAGTACTGGTCTAAGTTATGCATGGCAAAATGAATTTGGGCTTGCAATGTGTGATGAATCTGATGATCCAAGTTATGCATGGCAATTTCATATCTCTTATGATTTGTTAAAATAGAGAATGGGTTTATTGTTTGGTCTAATTCTCTAATTCACTGACTCCTATAAGTTGATATCAGCATTAGAATCCAGAATGGGTTTATTGTTTGTTTCTCATGGAGTTGTTCTAATTGTTCTTCTTTTTAGCCATCATGTGTTGTTCTGCTTTGTACTATGTGTCCCCTAGGTCATATCGTGTCACGTTTGCTACTAATACATCTCTTCAAACTTCGACATTCCATTCTTTTGCTATCGGTTTGACTATTGTTGAATGTTCTAGTAAATGTCGGTGGGGATCTTGCCAGGCATCGAATTTATTTTGTTTTTTAAGTGTTTTGTTCTATTAGACAATGAATTTCATTTTGGTTGAATTTTGTTTCTCTTGCTCCGCAGCCCAGTTATGTCTACATCAACCAACATGGGTAACAATGAAACTCATTACCCTCGATTTCGAAACACGACGTGTCGGTGTGGTTTGAGAGCGGCGGTGAGAATTTCGGAGTCAAATGCTAATCCTGGAAGACTCTACTATGGGTGCCCAAAGGAGAAGGAAAAAGGAAGATGCACGTATTGGGAATGGTGCAATCCAATTGGGTATCACCAACCCAACCCAGAGGTTGCACCAAATGAAGCACGGGTTCAAGTCATTGAAGTGAAAGTGGCCAATCTTAATGTAACCATGTTCTTATTTGCCTTAGTAATGGCTTTGATTGCATATCTTAAGTGACGAAAATATGTATGAAAATATGTATTAAGACGTGGTTTATTGTTGTGTTTTGTATGAAAATGTAACTTGTTGTCTTGGCCCTACCAATTTTGGTAAGTAATGGTATGGAGTTCCACTTCTGTGTCATTTGATTGCTTATCAACATGCTGCTAGTAGAAAGATTATCATTGCAAAGAGCTGTTTGGTGACAATATATAGTGGTGTTTGCATAAATGGATTGAACTTCTTTACAGTAAATATGATGGACTGGACTTGATGTACTGGGCATTGTTGGAAATATTGGTTTACAACCAAGGTTCTAAATTGCATCTCCGAAGGATTGTGAAATTCCATAGCAACATTTTAATGGTTTGACTCCCTTTCGGAGTCTTCATAAAGATGGTTATCTATTTACCCATCTTCATAAAGATGGCAAGACCACCATTTTTTTTTATTTAAACCAGAAACTGAGAGTTTTGCCGGGGGCTGCAAGTTATAGATACTAGCTTATTTTTTCCTATTTTGAAACTTGACATAATGAAAGAAGTAAGTTTTGAGGTAGTTTGCATAACTTCACGAATTGTTTCAAGTAATGAGCTCCATCCATCTACTTTCACTGATTCATACACTTACAAACAAATTCTTTACATACACTCCATTCATAAGCTGTTTCTTGCACTCCTCATAGCTTTTAACAACCTCAGCTACTGCACGGACAAACATACTCCAACAACAGCAGACCTGATGTAGCACCCAAAATATCTCACACTCAAACGGCATAACCAGGGTGCTTCACTAGTTGTCATCTACTGCACGGACAATAACATAACATAAAATGAGATACCTCGTCAACAATCAACTTTACAAACAGAATTTGAAAAGAAATTCAGAAACAAAATTCAGTTAACAGGTTCACAAACAGATTCACAGGTCATCATAAGAACAAAATAAACTTACATAAGTCGTCAGAGTCAAACTCCGCGTCTCCACTGTCATCGTCATCATCATCGCCATTACTCAAGACAACATCTTGTGAAGAGCTAAAAAATTGAATACATCAATTAACATTGCAATATATAAAACTCTACATATAAATCACCACATTAATAATTAGATGAATGCACGTACATATTTTGAAGTTTAGGACAATTCCTTTTGTCATGGGATTGTCCCGTTAACCCGCATCCAGTACAACGCCTAGCTTTCTTGATTGCCTTCTCTTTGCCTCCCTTCAATCGTTTACCACAACCCTTTGACCTAACCCGAGGTGGTTCTTTAAAATGGTGTTCGGTTGGAAGAGAAATCTATGTTTTAATACTACTTCCTTCACCATCTCCATTCCCTAACTTCATGTTACCAAACCTTTTGAGAGTGGATAACAAGTAGTCTTCGTAAACTTGACTCTCATGTTCACTCAATACAGTTTGCTCAACAACTGAAGCAGAAAGTGTGGAGAGCCTATTGTGTCTCACTACCAAAGAAGTGTCACATACTTCCTTCCTTGTCCCATCCAATTCAGCCACAACTGACCGTACTTTTGCTGCTTTGGTCCACCTACGCAAGATGTACTGATCAGGTACTTCTGTAATCAATTTCTTAGTGAAGTATGCCAACATGTGCCGACACGGAATTCCATCACTCTCAAATTTCATACAAGTACATTTAACAGAGTTTGATGACTTGTCTAATGAAACTTCACGACCTTTCGAATCAGTCTCCGTTTCCCTCCAAACTTTGTACAAACACCGGTGGTCATCTTTAAATGTACTCTAAACCAAATACGCACCACTTTGCAACAGTTCCTCTTGAAACTTATAGAAAATATTCCGTGTGTACATTTCACTCAATTTCAACTCCATGACCCGCTTGGTTGAAAGAAGTGGCTTCTCATTGATATCTTTATGATCGAGATCAAGTTCATTATGTCGTATCTTTGCAAGTGCCCTATCAAACCGTGTCACAAAATCCAACAACAAATTTTGCCTCGACATGTACTTCTTGAAGAATGAATGAGCACCTTCAGCTCTTTGACTACTCGTCATGTGAGCAAAAAAAATGTGTCTCGTATATGCAGGAATCCATTGGTCACGAATTTGATGCAAGGAATCTAACCATTCATTCCCTATGAAGTTAGCTTTTGCTATAATCTCCAGCCATCTACTTTCAAACTCCTCCGGGGACTCGGAATTCCATATACAACTACTAAACTCGTCATAATGTTGCTTATAGGTTATTGCACCAATTTTTTCGGAGAATTTATTGCCAATGTGCCAAATGCAAAAACCTATGAAGCGTATTTGGAAGAAGAGTAGCAACAGCTTGTTTCATTGCTGGATCCTGATCAGTAATAATCATTTTTGGGGGCCCAGCCGGCATCGCCTTCAACCATTCCTCCAAAAGCCAATGAAAATATGACACATTTTCATGATTTAGGAATGCACACCCAAATAGAGTTGTTTGGCCGTGGTGGTTAACTCCTAAAATCGGTGCAAATATCAAATCATATCTATTGGTTTGGTAAGTTGTATCGAACACAACCACATCACCAAAATGTTGGTATGCCTTCTTACAAGTTTCATCGGCCCAAAAACAATGACTCATGAACCCCGTACCATCATCTTGAAATTTAAATGTAAAACCAGGATTCCTTTTTTGTTCACTTCGGAAATGCTCGTACATAAGATTAGCATCATGTCCCTTTAACTCGTTCCTCCTATCCCTTTCCGCATTATAAAGATCACGTTGCAAAAACCCCACCTTATCAAGGCCTCCAGATTGGACCTCGAAAAAACTCATTTGTTGGGAGGCAGACACATTTGCATCGGATAGTTGTTGTGATAAGTTCCTTTTTGCCGCTGAGATCTCATGATGAGATCGCAACAAATGCACCCTTGTTGGCGTTGTAAGAGGGTGGTTATGACCCTCCACAAATACCTTCACAACAAATCTCGCACCCTCCCGGTTTTTGGCAACACACAATTTTGCTCCACAACCCTCTCTAGTTAAGCCCCGTCTACGTACCGTGTTTTGAGAAATTTGTGGTAAATTTTTTGTGGCCCTCACTCCTTCCTTGAAACAAACATACTCCTTCCTAATCACTTCACCTTCCCTATTCTTCTTGCTAGAATGGAGTCGCGTACCAAATCCACCCTCTCTACCATAATTGTTGTAGAATTTATGAACGTCATCTAAATTATCAAACACTTGCCCAATTTTCGGTATCAAGTCGTTATTGACTTGGGGCGTGTAAAGTATTTGAGAAGAATTAGCAGATGAGTGAGATGATTGAGATGGTTGAGATGGTGACGGTGACTGTGGTGGGACATATTGGGGAGGGTACCCTCCCTGTGGTGGGTACCCTTGTGGTGGATACCCTTGTGGCGGATACCCTTGACGTGGAGGCGGATATCCTTGTGGATACCCCTGTGGAGGAGGGGGATACCCTTGTGGATACCCCTGTGGAGGAAAGGGATACCCTTGTGGAGGAGGACCATACCCTTGTGGAGGAGGATGAGGAGGATACCCTTGCGTAGGAGGAAGATACCCTTGCGGAGGAGGAGGATACCATTGCGAAGGATAAACTGTAGGATAACCCAAAAAAAGTAATCAACCGACCAAAACCCAATATTATCTGAATATGATCCAACTCATCTTAATAAAAGAGCGAACTCATTGAAGGCAGGATCTAAGGTTACCTTGTGGATGGGGTAAGCCAACAGGGGGGGGGGGGGGGGGGGGGGGGGCAAAGACAGTTCCTAGTCAACTATTGCACCATCTTACTGTACAAAAGTATAATATGAAACCAAAAAAAAGGATAAAGGTCCACGGGCCACCAAAGATTACTTGTGTTTGAAGACCCAAAATTTCCTTCAGTTAAAGCTCTTGTACTACAACATGGACTTTCCTAATTTTGTCTACTCTTTCATACATACCATGACATGAACTCTAATAAAGAATCCAAGTCTTGGCCCTCCTGGGTATTCTTAATCTATTAGATATTTCAAGTTATGCAAATAGAGAAGACCATCTAATGAATGGAATTAACAATAAAGGATTATAAGTGGCAAAATTGATGGCTAGTACTCAGCTAATTAAATCAAGGAAATGGTTCTTCTCTAGTTCAAGGAGAAGGCAGTATAGATTGAACCATTGAGTATAGACAGCATAGATTGAACTGTCTCTTCGGGTCCAACATATGAAAATGCAGAAGCAGAAGCAAATCAGAGAAAATTCAAATCCTTAAATCAATTCCAAAAACAATTAGTCAGTCAATTACTTTGCACCAAATATCTTCAAAAAATAAACAATAAATTGAATTTTCACTGATTTCAGTACACAAACAGAGAAATTCATTCACATGCATCTTATCTAGCACCATTGCAATACATACAGTAGAACATAAACCCCAAAAAAGTCTAACACAAATGGAGTCCAAAAATGAATTTTTGGAAACCCTAAATTGATTTCAACATAAAAGAAACATGAGAGAGAGAGAGAGAGAGAGAGAGAGAGAGAGAGAGAGAGAGAGGAACCTGGTTTGACAGATGAAACCCTAAGTTCGATCGACTTCTTCTTCTTCGAAATCGCATTTTTTGGAAACCCTAAAATTTGAAAAACCCACTTCATAAATCGAAATCGAGGTCAAGAAACGAGATACAACGAGGGAAGAGAGAGAAGAGGTGAATACCTTCAATTTTGTCAAGATCTGGAGTGGTTTGGTTCGACCTCAATCGATTACGCGAGAGGTTTTCGAAATTGCCTCTTCTCCTTCTCTCTCTTCTCTCTCTGGCTTGAAATCAGTTAAATGAGGGGTTAGGATCCGGTTGGGGGGTTTAAACCCGGATCCTGACCCGGGTGTCTTTTTTAACCCAAGGTCGACCCGCGTGTCATTTCTTAAGATCTCAGCCGTTGAACTCGATTTAGCGATCCAACGGCCCAGAGTCATTCGACCGCACAAAATTTGTGAGGGCACCCTCACTAGAACCTTGTTGTATATATATATATATATTTAGATCACTTCTCAAATAATCATTCTTATGGATCAACAAGTGACATGAATTGGACTGGGGAACTTTTTTTTTTCTTTTTTTCTTTTTTCCTTTTACATTTTTTGCTTATACTACTAGATACGTACTTGCGCGCTTTGCGTGCTAAATAGGCCCGTTACTATCATATTTATATTTCAATGTTGCATATTAACGTCATATATATTCAAGAAATTGTTCAAAAAAATTACAAAAATTATCACCCCCACCCACGTCTCTCTCTCTCTCTCTCTCTCTCTCTCTCTCTCTCTCTCTCGGGGATAAAGTCAACAATTACCCCCACTAATCGAATGAGAAATCAATGGGCCCACTGAATCAGAGTTCAATTTCCAGTCTCAACTTAGCCACACCTTTATACAATGTGCCCGGATCCCCTCACCGAAGTGCCCTCACCCCTCTGTATTCACTCATCGAAATGCTCATACCCTCTTACTGTAGTGCCTGCACCCGCTCACTGCCTGTGACTTCACCTCCCCTAGTCTTGCAGGAGATGCAGTCAATTTTACATCCTACAAACCACAGTGGTCACTCCTATTGAGAACCCAATATCTCATATCCCAGCAAGAAAAAAAAGGAGTTGAGGGTGCTCAGCTTGGAATGATGGAGTTGTGGCGGGAAAGGGCTTTGATGGCCGGCCAGCAGCAGCAAAAAAGGGGAATCGGTGTCTAGAAGGGGGGGGGGAGAGAGAGAGAGAGAGAGAGAGAGAGAGAGAGAGAGAGAGAGAGAGAGAGAGAGAGAGAGAGAGAGAGAGAGAGAGGATGTCTATGTTTTTTCCAGACATGCCACATATATGCACTTTCCGTTACCAAATGGACAAACATCGACACTGGGTGCCGTAGTTAATAACGGCCGATTAGTTCAAGTGTTTAAAGACTACATTATTTAAGATTAAACCCGTACAGTTTTCCCATCTCGTATGACGGAGTGCATCAACAACAGACAAACAAAAAATTGAGAGGAAATGTTCAAGGAAGGCATATATATGTTAATAGGCCGGATTCGATCTAAATCCGAATCCAATTTTGACCAATCTGATTTCGGTAATCCAAATCCAAAATTTTTGATACTCGATCTGAAAATCCTAACCCTGATCCAATTTTTTCACCTATATTCAATTTTCGCAAATAAACCCCAAAAAAACCAGAAAAAATACAAAAATTTTCAAAACGGAGAGAGAGAGAGAGAGAGAGAGAGAGAGAGAGAGAGAGAGAGAGAGAGAGAGAGAGAGATGATGGCATACAAAAATTAATTGGAGGAGCTCAATGTTTCATTGAAACTTTTGATATCCTTGCCAGACCGATGCATCGTTGTAGCGGAACAATTAATTAACCCCTAATTCGACTAGGACTCGAGAGAAGAGGAGACAGAGGATAGATGTCTATGTTTTTTTTTTTTTGTGGTGATGTGGCCTTTGTTGTTTCCCCAACAAATGTCGCCCTAGCTTCTATTTTCGGACATGCCACATATGCACTTTCCGTTACCAAATGGACAAACATCGACATTGGGTGCCATATTTAATAACGGCCGATTAGTTCAAGTGTTTAAAGACTACATTATTTAAGATTAAACCCTACAGTTTTCCCATCTCGTATGATGGAGTGCATCGACAACAGACAAACAAAAATTTAGAGGAAATGTTCAATGAAGGCATATATGTTAACAGACTAGATTTGATCTAAATCCGAATTCAATTTTGACAAATCTGATTTCGGTAATCCAAATCAAAAATTTTGGATACTCGATCTGAAAATCCTAACCTTGATCCAATTTTTTCACCTATATTCAATTTTCGCAAATAAACCCGAAAAAAACCAGAAAAAATACAAAAAATTTCAAAATAGAGAGAGAGAGAGAGAGCTGATGGCATACAAAAATTAATTGGAGAAGCTCAATGTTTCATCGAACCTTTTGAAATCCTTGCCAGACTGATGCATCGTTATAGCGGAACAATTAATTAACCCCTAATTCGACTAGGACTCGAGAGACGAGGAGACAGAGGATGGATGTCTATGTTTCATTTTTGGTGATGTGGCCTTTGTTGTTTCCCCAACAAATGTCCGCCTAGCTTCTACTTCCGGACATGCCACATATACACTTTCCGTTACCAAATGGACAAACATCGACATTGGGTGCTGTATTTAATAACGGCCGATTAGTTCAAGTGTTTAAAGACTACATTATTTAAGATTAAACCCTATAGTTTTCCCATCTCGTATGATGGAGTGCATCGACAACAGACAAACAAAAAATTGAAAGGAAATGTTAAATGAAGGCATATATGTTAATAGACTGGATTTGATCTAAATCCAAATCCAATTTTGACCAATCTGATTTCGGTAATCCAAATCCAAAATTTTAGATTCTCGATTTGAAAATCCTAACCCTGATCCAATTTTTTTAAACCTATATTCAATTTTCGCAAATAACCCCCAAAAAACCCAGAAAAAATACAAAAATTAATTGGAGGAGCTCAATGTTTCGTCATACCTTTTGAAATCCTTGCCAGCCTGACGCATCATTGTAGCGGAAGAATTAATTAACCCCTAATTCGACTAGGTCTCGAATTGATTAAAGAAACAAAAATAAAAATCCTAATCAAATTTGTTGCTAAAAAAGGTTACAAAATCATGCCAAAACAAGCAACATTAAAGGAAAAGAAAATCTCTAAATAAAATCCTAATTCTTTTAGACCAAGAATCCTAATAAAAGTGAAAATCAAAATCAAACGTAATACAGAAAGATAATATAATTCTACCCTAAACTAAAATATTCATAATCTAAATCTTATTATAAAACAATAAAATTAATAATAAAGAAACTTCCCAATCTTGTCCTACATCATTCCCTCTCTCTTAAAAAAAACTCGCCATCGAGTTTCTAGTGCTTGCAAAAACTTGATACCTCTGTTCTTGTTCGCATCAACTTTGTACTTCAAATTATATCTTCTCGAACATGAACTTGACAATGAGTTCCATTTGGGTTCAGCTACAAAAGGTTGTAGCATTTCCTTCCCATATTTTAAAAGTCGAGTAAAAAAATAATAATACCCAATAAACGTGGAATGCTTCAACTTCTTGCTTCTCTTCCAAAAATAATTCAAAGAAAAGTATACTTGCAATGATCTCTTCTTTTCATGCAGAGGCGGCTCCAGGTGGAGCCAAGGGTGGTCACCCGAACACCCTGAGAATTTTTTTTTAGAAATACATGTAATATTTTTTATTTTTTAAATTTTTGTCATTTTGAACACCCTAACCAAATGTTTGAACACCCTACCCAAAATGTGTGGACCAAAAAGAAAAAAAAAATGTTAATCGCTTAATCTCTGGACTCTTAACTCTCTGCAAATATAGGGACTGATATGTAATTAATCAAAAAGAAAAAGGGGTAGGGACAGATAAAAAACCTGTCTATCTCTTAATCTCTGGACTTTCTATTATCTACAAATACAAAATGAAGGAGAGCCAGAGAGCCGAGAGGAGCATCGCCCATCAACTGTCAATCTGACAATCGCCATCGCCTTCACCGACTCGCCTACTCCTTACTATAGCCGTTTTCGCCCATTGTTCTTCCGTCATCGTCGTCTATTATCTCTTAATCTCTGGACTCTCATTCGAATCAGTCAATCGCCCAATCAATTAGGTTAGATCTCTTTTCATTTTTCAACAATTTGGTTTGGTGTTTTCTATTATAAATATGATGTTTAGACAGTGTTGTGAGTTGCCGGTGAGTGCATTGAGTGGTAGGTTTGTCTTTTACATGATTTTAGTGGTCCATTGAGTGGTAGGTTTGTCTAAGAAACGATTGCAAATGATGAGAGAAGATGAGTGGGATTCTTTGTTGACTGAAGTGTCTTCGTTTTGCAAGCACAATATTCTTTTCCCGAACATGAGTGAAATGTTTGTATCTGGTGATTGGCCACAACACAAAACCCCACAAATAAAGATCTCACATCGTCATCGCATTGACATATTCTATAAAATCTTAGACATGCGACTTCAAGAGCTAAACAATCGTTTCATGGATGGGAACACAGAGTTGCTACTTTGTATGGCTTCTTGAATCCTAGAAATTCATTTTCTACTTTTGATAGGAAAAAGTTGACCCGTTTTGCTGAACTCTACTCGTCTGACTTTTCTGAGGTGGACTTAATGGCATTGGATATTTAACTCCAAAATTTCATTGTAAATATGATATTCGATGAAAGTTTTTCAGTAAAGGGGATATGTGATCTTGCTGCAAAGTTAGTAGAGACAAATAAGCATGTCATATATAGATTGGTGTATCGGCTTGTGGCATTGGTAGTGGCTCTTCCTATCGCTACTGCACCAATAGAAAGAAGTTTTTTAGCCATGAAATAAATAAAGAACAATTAGCACAATCGAATGGGAGATCAGTGGATTAACGATTATTTGGTTACTTACATTGAGAGTGATGTATTCGTTAAACATTGATAATGATGCTATTATGGACGGTTTCCAAATACGAAAAGTCGTCGAGGGCAATTGCAATATGCTAAATACTTTGTCGGTTTTTTTGGTGCCATTGTTGATATTAATACATTTTTTTTTTGTTTATATACAGTTATGATTTCTAGAGAACCGTAGTAGAATTTTTGAACACCCTCACGAGAATTCTTGGAGCCGCCACTGTCTTCATACTTTAACTTGTTAAGAAGATTCACTAGATGAATATTTGGAATCCCATCGAATTGATCCACACCAAGAAAATCCACAAAGTTAGCTTTATGTTGATGTTGTAGATTCTCTTGATCTTGAATTAGTTTTGATTCCTAGAATTTTGTGGAACTTCATATATAAGGACCCGTATTTTTTCAAAATATTTGAAAATAAAGTTGGGGTTGTGCGAGGAAATGTTTGAAATGCTTATTAGTGGAATTTGGAGAGTGTTTGAATGTGTTGGGATTGTTTATAATATACACAAGTGAATGCAAGGGTGTGTAGTGTAATTTGGTGACCTAGGGTTTAAATTGGGGGACTAAGTGAGCAATTTCCTCACTCTTTCTCTCCCACATCAGCCGACCCCCTCTCCTTCTCTCTATTCCTCCATTTTTGTGAGCTCCAAGTTCACAATACACCTCCATACCTCAACCTCTTCAAGATTAAACCCAAGAACCTTCTTCTACGCGCTACTTGGAGTTCGGGTCACCCTTGTTTCACCCCGGGAGGCATCCATACGGGACTTTTGCATTTGGGGACTTAGGGTTCCATCTCTTGGTTGATTGAAGCTCCAATTAAAGGTAGGAAACTTCATCTAATTCTCCAATGTTCATGTAGATTGAATCCATGCATATAATTATATTTTTGACTCTTAAACCTATGAAACTTGATTAAGGCTTTGGGTTTTGATTGGGGGATTAAACCCACTTTGTTTCTAGATAAAATGACTGATTTATTAACTTCCATATATGGGTTGAAGCCTCACATTCGTGATTGAGGTGACTCCATGTTGATGTTTGGGGTAGAACTCAAATCAGTCCCTGTTTTGGGCGATTTTTTTATATTTTTCCAGAGCTCATAAAATTACGAAACTTTTACTGTAGATATCCATACATGTCTCCTACTCTGTGGTAAATGTTTAGAATTTTATGCGAAACAAAGAAAATACGAAAAATGTTTTACCAAACTGCTGTTGCAAATTCGCTGTGCTGACAGCACTGTCGCATGTTACGGGAACGGCTATTTTTTTGTCTAGGAAGCTTGAAATCTCTATCTGCTTTTTGATTCTGAAAGTAGACTCGTAGAGATTTCTGAGTATGTAATCCATGTTGTCTAGTTGTTTGCACACGATTGCAGTTTTCAGTTTGATGTGGTTCAAAAATTTGTCTGGCAGACTTTGTTACTAGTTTTCGGTCTGATTATTGGATGTTTAAAAATAGTTGCATAGTTTTAAAAATTCTGAGTTTTTTATATGATGTTCCTAGATGTGTCTAAGGTATGTGGTATAAATATTGGGAGATTCGGACGGGTGGATAAATTCTATAAATTCGTAGTCCGCAGGGGTGTCGGATTGTCTCAAATGTGTTTTGGCATTTCTTTGCATTCGAGTATGAACTATTGGCTATCCTTGGTTTTTAATTGATGGTTTACTCTAAATTATGAATGTCGCTGTTATGCCGGGTGACGTATTGTATCCCGTGTATCGGGCCAGGGGTAATGGCAGCCCACGAAATGCCGGATACAATGTGATTATCAACAGAGAGTAACACTTGGACTGTTAGTCATACTATGGATGTCTAGTAAACATTTGGGTTGTAGATGAGGAACATGGAAAATGGTGAATACTTATGTGCGTGCGGGAAGGCTTGAGAATTGTGAACTGGTGGAATGAGAGTAATGGGATTTACTGATATAGATGGACATACTAAGTTATTTGGATACATATGAATGTTTTGTGAGCGCTTGGGATGTGATTAAGTGAATCTGGGAGTGACGGGCAACTTGTGTGTGTGTGTGTGAATAGGTGGCGTTAGAGGAAATCTTGATACCGTCAATATAAGGACGCGTATGATGTGTTTGGGTACGTCATAAACATTTTGGGACACATCGAGAGATTTGATCACTTCTAGGATGCCATGAGGGCACGTGTACGTGGTTATTTTGGGACTTAAGGTGCATAATTTAGTCCCTCTACCCTTATGTGACGTGAGTGTGTGTGTGTGTACGGAGATTCTAGTTTGCAATTAAAATTATATTGGGAATTGGTAGCTTGGCTTGTGTGTATGTGTATGTGTGTGGTCACCTGAGAATAAAATGAGACATTAATGGGAATTAGAGACACCAAGATACTTATGTGGAGGTTGATATTAAAATGACATGACTAGGAATCTAGTGACATTTATGAACACTTGTGTGCGTGTACGGAAACTTGAGAAAGTTGGTAATATAAATTCGAGACTACGGATGTGTTGTTTACGTGTGTTGAGATTTGAGATTTGAAAAGAGGAGGCTTTGTGAAAGTAAAAGAGTAACCTTTATAATATTTACAGACTTGTCAAATTTGAAAATCTTCGAACTTTGCCTCAATATTTCACCTAACTATTTTATCGGTGCATCTTCATACTATATGAATATAGTGTTGTTAGATTGGTTTTCTACTGGGCTAGTGTAGCTCAACTTATCATTTTCAGGTAATCATTGAGGAGCATGGCGTGGAGAGCATGGAATTGTATGCGCCCGTATAGCGGGCCATGGGTGTACGAAGCCCACGAAATCCGGCAAGGGTGAACGGAGCCCACGAAATCCGGCAGAGGGACGAACTCCCTGTATATATTACTACCCGTTTAGTGGGCCATGGGTGTACTGAGCCCACGAAATCCGGCAGGGGTGAACGGAGCCCACGAAATTCGGTAGAGGGACAATTCCCTATTGTTGTAATTGGTGGTTATTGTGAATGATTGGATAATGGGAAATAAATGAAAAGACATGGTAGATTAGTGAACTCGGACACATGATACGTTGAAAAGGGGATAAGGGTTGATGGATGGGATCCAATCCCAATGTTTGTAACTTTGAAAGTTTTCGATCTATTAGTTGAAAGTTTGGTAACTTAAGAGATAGCAAATATGTGTGAGTGTCACGTGAGCGTTGAAAGGAGAGTTTCCTTAATGAAAGAGGTTTTGTGAATTCGCGAACACTTGACTTGACTCTTACCTGATTACATGTTGGTTGTTTTATTCAATGCATGTCCTGTTACTTGTGTGTGATTTCTGAAGTTTGGGGTCCCAGCTGTCTTGGTGTGGCATGTTTGAGATTGAATACGTTGTTGGAGTTAAAATTTTGCACGTGGTGATTATAGTAATATATCCCTTTGATGTTAGAAGTAAATCTGTGATAAATTCTGTTGGGCAACAATGTAATTAAATTCTGAAATATACGATTCATAGTGGGAAGCATATCGAGGTCTTTAGCACATTGTGCACTCTTAGGTTTGAACGATATTGTTATATTTTATAACCAAGGGTGAACGGGAAATGGGTAATCAAAGTTAAAAATATTGATAATGACTGAGGATAATTTGGCGAGAGAGTTGTTTGGGAGTCATTTGAGGACTTAGAGATTTGAAAATCTTAGAACTATAGATTGCAGTGGTGGTTTATTCGGATTGCGTGGATTGTATAGACTTGTTGTTTGGAGTTGAGATCTGAGTGGTTAAATTAACGTCGAATAAGGGGAAGGCTAAGTATGTATGTATCATACGATCATTTTGCGATATACACCCTTGTAGGTTAAGGAAGAAAAGGACATGTAAGGAGATTAATGGTGAGCTAGATGTTGATAGGAGATGAGCTATTGTGCCATAGGGTCAACACCGGGTGTAGTACATTTGACATCATGGGGTTATACATATGTGGGACTTAGTCCGCCGTTATTCGTTGATATCCCGTTGGGTTGTAGGATTCTTTTAGGATGCATGTGTTGGAGTTGTGAGTTGGTTATCTGAGTTTGTCTTGATTTTGCGGGGAACACTAGAGGCCGTAAGAACAGTACTCATGAGACCCTCAGGAAGGAAGTTGATTGTATATTTGGTGGTTGGCTTGGCAATAGATAAGGACTAGTCCATCCGTGGGGATTGTCGTGTGTCGTTTGTGATTTTTCGGGCGTGCTTCCGAGGGAGTCACCGGGTTTGTCACCCGAGCGGGAGGTTGCATTCACAGTGGACTTATTATCAGTCGTGGCACCTATCACGAGAATTAAGGTTTCGGTAGATTCGAGTGAGATGAGACTGATTCGACAAGTGTGAGGTGATTTTCATACGTGGAGTTGACTGCTCCGTTTACCTCTACGCACCACGAGAGGTACTTGACTATGTGTCGATGTAATATGGGAGTGTGGTAACGTATGAGTTTTGTTTTTGATTCCATTGAAGCACTTAGTAAATTTTACTTTGAGAGATTATTCGTTTGCAAAAAAAAAAAAACAAACAAATCTGGTAGTTTAATTATATCCGTTAGAAATTCACGTGTTATGACTCGTTTTTGGCAAGGGACTTGGAGACATGTGAAGAAATTATGACCGAGAGAGTAAATGAGATTCGTTAATGCTTGCTAACCGTTGAGAGTGATCGAAGGGTTAAACCGATTGATATAGTTGATGGTTGTCATTCGATGTGGGGAAACTATACGTTTATCGAGGTACCATTATATGGGATTAGAATTGTGTAGGACGATGGAGTAAGTTAACTTCACTAGAATGGGTCGCATGGTGCTATTCAATGAATCGGGAAGGTTACGTATTGTTTGGTGTTATTACTGCACTAATTGCACATTTATGAGTTTTTCCACGTATGGGTTAATCGGGAACATGTGCTATGTTGTTCAAATTGGAGTTTGTGTTCGTGACATCACACAGGAAAAATCAACATGAAAGCTCATATGCGTTGGCATACTAAGAAGTGAGACGGTACAACTAGTGGAGAGACAACTTGAAAGCGAGAGGATGAGGTGCAAGAAAGGTATTCGGGGTGTATGCCTTTAGGACCAGGTGAGCGCGTGTGTTGAGTAACATTCCATTTGGGTACGGTGTCGGATACGTATCGGGTATGGTGTCAGAGACGGTAGTGGATACAGTTACGTTTCATGTATGGCATATGTGGTATTTTTATGTGTTGACGCGCCAAAATTTTAAGGACAATTTTTCTGAGGAGTGTAGAATGTAAGGACCCGTATTTTTGCAAAATATTTGAAAATAAAGTTGGGGTTGTGCGAGGAAATGTTTGAAATGTTTATTAGTGGAATTTGGAGTGTTTGAATGTGTTGGGGTTGTTTTTAATATACACAAGTGAATGCAAGGGTGTGTAGTGTAATTTGGTGACCTAGGGTTTAAATTGGGGGACTAAGTGAGCAATTTCCTCATTCTTTCTCTCCCACATCAGCCAACCCCCTCTCCTTCTCTCTATTCCTCAATTTTTGTGAGCTCCAAGCTCACAATACACCACCATACCTCAACCTCTTCAAGATCCAACCCAAGAACCTTCTTCTACACGCTATTTGGAGTCCGGGTCACCCTTGTTTCACCCCGGGAGACATCCATACGGGACTTTTGCATTTGGGGGCTTAGGGTTCCATCTCTTGGTTGATTGAAGCTCCAATTAAAGGTAGAAAACTTCATCTAATTCTCCTATGTTCATGTAGATTGAATCCATGCATATAATTATATTTTTGACTCTTAAACCTATGAAACTTGATTAAGGCTTTGGGTTTTGATTGGGGGATTAAACCCACTATGTTTCTAGCTAAAATGACTGATTTATTAACTTCCATATATGGGTTGAAGCCTCACATTCGTGATTGAGGTGACCCCAAGTTGATGTTTGGGGTAGAACTCAAATCTGCCCCTGTTTTGGGCGATTGTTTTATATTTTTCTAGAGCTCGTAAAACTACAAATATTTTAATGTAGATATGCATACATTTCTCCTACTCTGTGGTAAATTTTCAGAATTTTATACGAAGCACAAAAAATATGAAAAATGTTTTACCAAACTGCTACTGCAAATTTGTTGTGCTGGCAGCACTGTCGCATGTTACGGGAATGGCTATTTTTTTGTCTAGGAAGCTTGAAATCTCTATCCTCTTTTTGATTCTTGAAGTAAACTCATAGAGATTTCTGAGTATGTAAGCCATGTAGTCTAGTTATTTGCACACGATAGTAGTTTTCAGTTTGATGTGGTTCAAAAATCTGTCTGGCAGACTTAGTTACTAGTTTTCGGTCTGATTATTGGATGTTTAAAAATAGTTGCATAGTTCTAAAAATTCTGAGTTTTTAATGTGAAGTTCCTAGATGTGTCTAAGGTGTGTGGTATAAATATTGGGACATTCGGACGAGTGGATAAATTCTATAAATTTATAGTCCGCAAGGGTGTCGGATTGTCTCAAATGTGTTTGTGCATTTCTTTGCATTCGAGTATGAACTATTGACTATCCTTGGTTTTTAATTGATGGTTTACTCTAAATTATGAATGTCACTGTTATGCCTGGTGATGTATTGTATCCCGTGTATCGGGCCAAGGGTAATGGCAACCCACGAAATGCCGAATACAATGTGATTATCAATAGAATGTAATACTTGGACTGTTAGTCATACTGTGGATGTCTAGTAAACATTTGAGTTGTAGATGAGGAACATGGAAAATGGTGAATACTTGTGTGCGTGCGGGAAGGCTTGAGAATTGTGAACTGGTGGAATGAGAGTAAAGGGATTTACTAATATAGATGGACATACTAAGTTATTTGGATACGTGTGAATGTTTTGTGAGCACTTGGGATGTGATTAAGTGAATCTGGGAGTGACGGACACCTTGTGTGTGTGTGTGAACGCTTAATAGTGTGAATAGGTGGCGTTAGAGTAAATCTTGATACCGTCAGTATAAGGACGCGTATGATGTGTTTGGGTACGTTATAAACATTTCGGGACACATTGAGAGATTTGATCAATTCTAGGATGCCATGAGGGCACGTGTGGTTATTTTGGGACTTAAGGTGCATAATTTAGTCCCTCTACCCTTACATGACGTGAGTGAGTGTGTGTGTGTGTGTGTACAGAGATTCTAGTTTGCAATTAAAATTATATTGGGAATTGGTAGCTTGGCTTGTGTGTATGTTTATGTGTGTGATCACCTGAGAATAAAATGAGACATTAATGGAAATTAGAGACACCAAGATACTTATGTGGAGGTTGATAATAAAATGACATGACTAGGAATCTAGTGACATTTATGAACACTTGTGCGCGTGTACGGAAACTTGAGAAAGTTGGTAATATAAATTCGAGACTACGGATGTGTTGTTTACGTGTGTTGAGATTTGAGATTTGAAAAGAGGAGGCTTTGTGAAAGTAAAAGAGTAACCTTTATAATATTTACAGACTTGTCAAATTTGAAAATCTTCGAACTTTGCCTCAATATTTCACCTAACTATTTTATCGGTGCATCTTCATACTATATGAATATAGTGTTGTTAGATTGGTTTTCTACTGGGCTAGTATAGCTCAACCTATCATTTTCAGGTAATCATTGAGGAGCATGGCGTGGAGTGCATGGAATTGTGTGCGTTGGCATGACCGCTTTTGAAAACATCAAAGATTTTCCTTATATTTTTTTGACCGCTTTATTCTTTATTCTTTATCCATTTATTTGAGATGTAATGATTCTGTGTATTGTTCTTTTTACTTTTGGATACGGATACGGAGACGTGAGAGTAGAATTTGATTATGGAAATGTATTAAGATTTTGGCTTTTCAACTGGGAGAATGTTTGACTTTTCATTTGTCCAACGTGGACTTATGTGGTATTTTGGTTATAAAATTGAGTGCGTGACATCATATTTGATGTTAGTTTTATGATCATGAGGGTCAATAGACTCAAGACACAATAAATCAACAATTGATAGTTCATGAACCTTTAATACTCAAAGCTTCACCATTTATCTTCATTATCACAAACCCTATCTTGATTGACATCGGCCCTTTAATCTGTGTTGAACTTAATCGCCTCTAGCTACCTCATCAAGTTTTAGTTGGTCTCCTTGTTTTGAGAACCCAAAACTATCGTACGAATTGTAAAGTGACTGACTTCTTGTTGGACCTTGGCTCATTTTTTGACCCTCAGAACTTGATTAATTGGAACTCTTTTAAACATGTTTCTTGAATAATTTTTATCCGCAATAACTTTTTTATTATATTGGGATGGATATTGCCAGTCAAAATTATCTCGAAACAATCTTTTAGACTCAAGCATTCTAAGGTATTCTTGATATACTAGCTACCCATGATTTGATTGAAGAAATCTATTAGCCATCAATTGTCACTATTGTGACAGGCCACAAAGTAAGAGAAAAACAAACCAACAAGCGAAAATCAAGGACACAAAGATTTATGTGGTCCCCCCCCCCCCAAGCACAAAGCTCTAGAGGTACGTCCACGGGTGAAGAGAGAGAGAGGATTCACCATGAACGGGGAGAGATTACAAAGAGCTGGCTATACCCGTAACTCCACAAATTGAAGCATCCTTGAATCCTAAAACAAATAGATACCAAGAGCAATTGAGTACTCACTATTCACCAGGGAATAAAACCTAACACTCTTGCATAAACTCTTGAAAGACTTACCTATAGAATACCACAAAGTATCTATTTATAATAAACACAATCAAAGTATTTCCATAGAAGTCTAAACACAATA
Source organism: Vaccinium vitis-idaea (assembly GCA_963854785.1). Taxonomy (NCBI): domain Eukaryota; kingdom Viridiplantae; phylum Streptophyta; class Magnoliopsida; order Ericales; family Ericaceae; genus Vaccinium; species Vaccinium vitis-idaea. The sequence continues at coordinate 26,052,971 of OY978222.1, forward strand.
GGAAATCCTAAACGCATCAAAAAATCCTCTAAAAACAGAAAATTCAAGGCACATTCCTAACAATTCTACACCTTGACTTGAATTCCATTGAACTCAACACCATAGAGCAATCCTCTCGCAAAACCACTCTTCTCCAAACACCCCTCTTGGGGCAGCCCCCAACGGAGCAATCACCAATGGGGCAATCACAAATGGCAAGGACAGACAAAGCTCAAGCACAACCGCTTGACCTTGCGAAAGCAACTTAGAAACCTAGCTGCACATGCCTCCAAATTGAGCCTCCATCTTCAAATGGGCACCACCCACCCAACGCATCCCTGAAGGATACAAACGAAGATCCGCTCAAGCTCCACTTGGAGCTAAACACCGAACTCCACCACGGAGTTAATGGCCCAAATGAGCATCTCCCACCCAACACATCCATTATTAATGCAACAGAAGACTTGCTCAAACTCCTCACAGAGTTAATATGCGAAACCCGCATATGTCAAATAATTAAAAGTGGATTATGAATCCAAATCTCCAATGCGACACCCAACATGAAGCGCTTAACAACATCCATAATAGCATCCAAAAAGAACCATAACCAAATATAGTCCGATTTAACTCATTAAAATAGTCTTTAATGGGCATATCTCCTTCATACGAAATGCATAAAGCAGTTGCTTCAAATACAACCGTAGTCTCCTCCTTAACCTCTCGAAGCACATCACCTACTCCTCCTCCAACAAAAATTGGAATAATCCTTGTTAAACAAGCAAAACATACAACTCCACAAGCTATAGACTGGCGCTGCTACTTTACCCTCCTAACTTCTCAGCTCCAAATCGAGCCGTCATATTGCAATTGATACAATCACCCAAAACAAAACACACAGCAGAAAACAAAAGCCTTGGATTAAAACCCTAAGCTCTGAGCCGTCATATATATATATATATATGTGTGTGTGTGTGTGTGTGTGTGTGTGTGTGTGTGTGTGGAGCCCCACGATAAGAAAACACATAAAAAACACAATTTGTTTCGGAGCCCCACGATAATAATCCGAACCGTTCAACTTGCTTAAAACATATTTTTAAGGATACTTGTGAAAAATCAACTCATTCGAATGACGGTAAGTGCTCGATCCAAACAATTCTAAGAATACCAGTTCCTGTCAAATTTTTTGAATAATTGTTTGGATCAAGCACTTATCAATATTGGATTGAGCTGATTTTTTGCAAAATATCTTATTTTATCCATTTAAACAAAGTGAGCGGTTTAGATCATTACAATATAACCCGGAACAAAAGCTTTTTGTGTGTCCCCGGAACTGGCCCCTTTATATGTGTATATATTTATTTTTTATTTTTTATTTTTTTTGAGGGCCTTGTGATGGACTGCTAGCACTTCATTTTTTTTTCTTCTTTTGTCTGAATATACTTTGTATGCATGTTTATTAGTGGGCCAGCTTGTGTGACCATAGGCTTTACATACGGCCTATCACTTTTGTGGTTTTTGATGGACAAACTTTCATGGATATAAGCTTGATCCAAAGGCCTACATTTTACGTAGACCAAGCCTAATATTTCACTCTTGCTGGTAACTTTTCCTTCCAGGGAATTTTTTTTTTTTTGGGTGAGAATCCAAGTTAGATTAGGATTCTTCTTTCAATTGATGATTGTATATCCTCTCGTTTGCTGGACTATATCTCCGGACAAATAGAGTTGTAGTTGGACTTTGTGTGGGCCTAAATAAATCAGATAGGCCCGGTTCACTTGAACAAATGGGCCGAATGGCCCAGCTATAGTCGGATTGGAAAGAGGCCCAATTGGGATCACCCCAGGCTAGGCTAGCTGCCCGAGGCGGGCCGGGTACGGGTAAAACCCGAACGGCCCGAGGAGTTGTCATCCGGGTCAACTCAATCCAGATCTGGCAAAGGTCACAAGAAACTCCGTTGTAACAGAAATGACACGCGTCATGATCCGATTGAATCCAGATCTGGCAAAGGGTCGTGGAGTACTGGCCTTGATAATCAAGCCAAGCCCTACCTATAAATACATAGCAAGGTCGGGCAAGGGAGGTACGTTCTCATTTCACCCCTCGAAAACTTCCCTAGATCTGAGTATCCTTCTTCTTCAAGTACTGACTTGATCGTCAGAGTACCATTCTGGACTCCACGGTCTGGTTGGTGCTAACGAGTTTGCTCAGTGTGCAGGAGCAAAGCTCAATGGAGAAGTCCCTTCTACCCTCTTCCATTTACGTAGGAGAAACAGAGAGAATTTTCTCCACCACAGGCTTTATTAATCATCTAGCAACTTCTTTCTTCCTTTTGGTATAAATCAGTTTTATAATAGGATTCTAGAGTCTAAACATTCTTTTTTTTGTTTTTCAATAGAGTTTGAAAATGATTTTCTTAAACTCAATCACACAAGTCTGGGATTCCCAGTAGAATTCAGGCACGTTTCCTCCTACACATTCAGTCTTTTCCCCCGTGTGGGCTCTTTGATGCTTAGCCAGTGCTAGGACTCCTCCTTTCTTATCAGAATTTCTCTCTCTGTTTTTTTTTTAATTTTTTATTTTTAAGAAATTCCAACTCTGGTTAGGACTCATTACTTCTGCTGTAGAACTTCTTTTGGAACGGCAAAGAACTTTATTAATCTTTGAAGAAGAACAAAGATTAAAAGGGAATGAGGGGGAAACAACCCGACTAGATGAAATGAGTTCACTAGATGCAACCCCACAACAAACCCATGAAAGGGAAAAACAAGGCTAGCAAGAAGCCAACCGAACAAAAAGCAAAAAAACACTGGACAAACCCAGAAGAGCAAAGAAAAATGATAATGATTTCAGCACTCTTGAAAAGAAAGAAAAACATCAAATGTGAGCTCCCTCTATAGAACTTATCTCTTTACAACTGTGGTTGCTACAGAATTTACCCTCTATAGGAGTGTTTGAAAAGGACTCTCTTTAAATGCTTTTAAGAGACCATTCCTCTTTAGAAGTCCAGATTTTAGAACCCCGTATTTATCCCTTTTGTTCTTTGATAATAGCTGTAAATTTATCTTCACATAGAAGTCTTTTGAAAAGGACTCTCCTTGACCCAAATTCTTGCATTCTAGCACGTCTTATACTCTGGTGGCTGCAGAATTTAACCCTTATTATTATTATTTTTTGCACCCCTGCTGGATTTCTTGGGCTCCGTGCACCCCTGCCGGATTTCGTGGGCTCCGTGCACCCGCGGCCAGGATACCAAACGGGTGATCCCTAGAATCTTTAAATCATTTTTATCATCTCGAAACATTTAGTTCACCAAAACATTTCTATGTATTTCCCCCCCCCCCCCCCCCCCCCCCCCCCGTTTTTTTAAAACACTCCAATTTTTCGCCAAATAGGCCAACCAATTCAACATGATATGTATCCGATATGTATAACGACGTGTCCAACGAAATCACAAGTCAAAGTCGTAGTTTAAAGATTTCAAAATGGTTTTTGGGGTTATCACGTTGTTATAAATCAAGTGTGCGAAGTACCGGACGATGGAGGCCAAACCGGCGTCAAAGGGTGGCCGCGGGAAACCACCCAGAAAATTAGAGCAGCTGCTGGAAATTTTGGGACAGCAGCTATTTTTACAGAAACAGTGCAGATTTTCACCTTTTAGGTGTGGAATTTCAACCCAAGTCCAATTGTGATGGTTTAAGCTCAAAGTTGAGGTTCTAAACAACAAATAAACTTCGAGAGACGATAAATCAACAACCAATTGAACAATTTAACAACTAATATCATAAATCAAGCACAAAATAGGAAGAAAACCCACTTTAATGGAGGAAATCAAAAGTTACTAGAAATTGGAAACCCATGCTTAGATTTATGCAACAAATCAACTACATACAACTAGAGAGAGTAGAAATCTGCCCCTACCTCAAAGATTTGATGTCACGCCCCAAATTGGGAAAACATGACCAGCCGTGAACCAGGAGACAATTCCTGGAACACGAAGCCTAAACAAAAATAATTTATACAACCCGAAATAATTAGTCTGAAACATGAATAATAAAATTAAAATGAGAACCAAAACAAACATTTTTGTAGCAAGAGATCAATATCCCAAATTCTCCATACTCTAAATTTATTAACAAAAAAATTACTCCCTCCGTCCCAATTTTATAGTCCCAATTGACACTTTTTGGCGTCCCAAAAATATTGTCCCACTTCAAAACTAAATGGGTAATTGTTAAACAATTTCCTCTTTTACCCTTATATTTTGAAGTTAAAAGTAATAAAAAAGTAAGAAGTTGTAATGATTGAAGGGTAAAACAAGAAAAAACATGTTTTCAAAAGTACAATGATTATGTCCCCTTATTAAGTTAGAATCCCCAAAAGGGACTATAAAATTGGGACGGAGGGAGTATAATTAAACAAAACTGCGGAAGCTGATGACATGACTAAAAGGAAATAAAAATGCAAAAGGCCTAGAGGTCCAAATGGTGGGTCCCAACACTGTCTCAGAGTCCACTATGATGCTCCCTGAACTAACCTGAAAAGATTGTGGAATAAATCCGTCAGCTCACAGCTCAATGAGTAGTTAAGCATGCTATGGGTTAGAATACAACGTGGCATACATTTTTAAAGAATGATAGTGAGAGCTCCAAAGAAATGGTTTCAAATAACAAAGGTCGGTGGCTCAACAAGTGGTATCAAGGAGATGAATTCTGATTTACAAATAAGGAGAACAACAAGCGAATCACAAAAATATGCATTCTTACCAATTAGCCAGACCAAAAATACTAGAACAACGAACAGTAATAAATAGGAGTATGAACCAAATTATGTGGGAACCATAATAATAATAACCATTGCCAACCGCAAAATATTTTCTTAGGGCTTAGCCCGTTGGATCCAACACCGTACTCAGAGTCACCCCAGGATGGCGCCTGAGTCTTTTCCCTAAGCCGATCCGGAATAGGGTCACAGGGTATTTCACAAGTCTTTTCCCTATCCGTTGAGCACTAGAGTCACAGGGTATTTCACAAGTCTTTTCCCTAGTGGCCAAAGTCACCACAGGATGGCGCCCGGGTCTTTCCCTTGGACTTTCACAAATATATACATGGTCCCAAACACGAAAGAATGACATTTCGAGATATCATGGAATCAACAAATAAACAACAAGTGAAATGAGAGCAATCAAACATTCAAAAATATTATCAATTAACCTTGTATGCCGAAGGGTACGTCAATAGTCAATAAATGATCAACAGATAAGAATACAATTATCCATCACAACAAATTAAAGAATATGTCAAGAAGCGATAGGCTCAAGAGGAATCCAAATGAAGGGATCACATGCTTAACCACTCACCTCGATCGAAATGATAGACCCCAAAATGCGATGCTCGAATACTCTGCGCTAGTCTGAATAAAAGAATTCATATACTAAATCAATATAATGTCAGACTACAAACTTACTTAGCACTAGGATTAATAATAGCATTATTAACACTGGTGTGATCTCTCCTAAACTAAACCCCACGGACAGCCTTATGTTAATACACTAGAAAATAATTATAATAATATAATAACCTATTTCCTCTACACATGCACACTACAATCACTATACATATGTAGCGGAATATTATATGAACGCACGGATTTCGATTATATAAGTAATATATTAACTCATGCAAATCTGATTAGAAACGTCAATGATCACTAAGGGCACCCATGGACCTATGTAGGAAATAAACTAGTTTTAGAATATAGCACCGAGGAACAAGAATCGATTACCAGTAGAAGTCAAAACTCGACCGACCTTGAACCCCCTTGGCTGTCTTCTTCCCCTCGGCTCTCTCTCTCTCTCTCTCTCTCTGATCTCATATGGCTGCAACTTATATCTTATAAAACCCTACTTTAACAATAAAAAGACTCTCTAATTAAATACTAGTCTTGCTAATCGGCCCGTTAGGAAATTAAGGAATTAGCCTGTCCCATATTAAACTAACCGGCCCAATAAGTACAACATATTCTCACATATACATTTACACATTCAAAATAGCTAAACATTATATGGATAAAAATAAAAAAGTAAGTTATTCCAGTTTAGAAAAATTTCCTGAATAATATAGTACACTATAAACAAAAAATATTTTTGTTTTATCGGAAAGAAGTTTGAAAATGGAAAATGAAAGAATTAATGTTTGTAGGAAAAATTATATATATATACGGCAATTATCCAATCAAGGATCCCGGATTTCCCGGATTGAAGCGTTTTGATGCTTTTCCCGATATTTTTTTGACAATCCGAGCCATCCAATGTGTTCAAAAGGTGTTTTCCAAGGCCCATGCGGGAAATCTTCGAAAAAAAAATACCGGGAAGGGCTTGATCCAAGCAGTTTTTCGCAAAAATTGCATATTTACAGTTTTGCGAAAACCGCTTGGATCAAGCCCTTCCCGGTGTTTTTTTTTGAAGATTTCCCGCGTGGGCCTTGGAAAACACCTTTTGAACACATTGGATGGTTCGGATCGTCAAAAAAATATTGGGAAGGTGGAGTCCCGGATCCGGGACTCCCGGACTAGATCGGGCCTCTATATATATATATATATATATATATATATACAGTCCCCTTCCTATCCAAACTCCCTTAACTTAATAAGTTACGGACCTCCACCTTTTAGTCACTTTCCGGACCAAATTTTGACGATCCGAATAGCGTTTTTGTGAAAAATTGGCCCGATCAAGCCCTTCCGGGTATTTTTTTTTGCCAAATCTTCGCGTTGGACCTTAAAATCACGTTTTAAACACATCTAACGGTTCGGATCGTCAAAATTTGGTCCGGAAAGTGGAGGTCCGTAACTTAATAAAATGCGGGAGTTTGGATAGGAAGTGTGGTGTATATATATATATATATATATTTAAAGAAAAAGTCAGGATGTCACATTTGAGCTCCATCAAGTCTTAAACCAAAACCCTAGCCTCCAAACCCCAAGAAAATCCACCGAGATGACTCCACCCACGTGATTTCCGTGCCTAGATGTTGTGGCTACAAAGGATTAGAGATGGGTTTGTGTTGAATTTGTGTGTTGATTGTAGCGTTTTGTGGGAGAGTGAGAGAGATGGAGTGAACCGAGAGAGAGAGAGAGAGAGAGAGAGAGAGAGAGAGAGAGAGACGAAGAACACGCTGAAAAAGAAAAAAAAAAAAAAGATGTTCGGTGTTCTCCTGCTGCTAATGTGCTTATAAGTGTAAAAATTACACTAGACACCCTTTTAGTTACTTAGTCCCCCTCTCAAGTCCTATTACTAACTAAGTGGTTAAACTATGGCCCATGTGTTATAAAATTAAAACTAACTATTTTAAAAGCTAACACTAATGATCCCACAACACTTTCACCCCATGGCCCACGTACCCAATCTCGGTAAATAAAGTGCGCATAAATTCACATAAACATAAAATAGAATACTAGCCTGGCTAAAAAAAAAAGAAAAAGAAAGGACTAATTCACATGGAGATAATAAAGGGAAATAAATAAACTACGGGTCTTTACAAGCCGCATATATATAAGTGGTAGAAAACAAGGGCGTTGCTCAAGCAAAATCTAAATCCACTCTCAATGCATGTCAAGTTGCTGGAGTATCTTCCACGAAATATGACTTGATCTTTTCAAATCCTTGATTGCTTTATTTGCTTTCCTTATTGAGCTGCCAGCACAAACAAAATCCCTTAATACTCTTGATAGCTGATCACTTCCATTACCTAAAGATCTTGTCCATTCAATTTACAAAAGATTTAATTTCCTCCACTTCCTAAACAGACACTCTAAAAAAAAATAAAAAAAATTACAACTCGATAAATGAGGATACATCCAAATATGTGTTTTGTCGTGAAACTGCCAACAAATAACGACCGTGGGCTATGGACCTTACAAGATGAAACCCCAAAACAAATCCTCACAATATCTGGAAACTTCTCACTGAAGCGAAGGCCCTTGTTAACCACGTCGCTTGGCGCACATAGTCTGTATAGGCTGACTTGATGCTTTTCATTGATTTCCCACCAACTTTTTTTATGGCTCTCTTTTTTAAGTACTGTGCTACATCATAAATTGATAGCCTCCTTGAGCATGAATCAGTACCACATTTTGTGAATGAAGTAGCTTTTTAGACGTCTTGTGTTTTTTTTTTTTTTTTTTGCTGAGCTTTTGTCTTGATTTTTTATTCAGGGTTTATTTGCGTGATCAAACTTGCTATCACTTTACACCCTTTTAGGTAAAAACTTTGTTGATACTCAATTTAATTTGCCCATATTTGCTTCATCACACCCTTTTAGGTAAAAACTTTGTTGATACTCAATTTAATTTGCCCATATTTGCTTCATCATAACTTTATGAGCTTTTATTTCTTCTTGGAATTTTTGTACTTCATAACCATGTTGGCTCAGACCCTTTTTTTTTTTTTTTTGCTCTGACTCCTTTTCGAGGAATCTTTGTCATTTTAGGCTTTAGTCTCTTGTGAGGGACTTTTGTCAGATTCAACTTCAAACCTACTTTGGACTCTTCTCTAATTCCTTTGTCGTAGAGGATTTTGTCAATTGAACATCAAATTTTCTAACAGGCTCCCCTCTCCTCCGTCTTTGTTAAGGCCTTTGAGAGGTTCCGTCATGTTATTGAGTTTGAATACTCCGTTGGCTTGTTCTCCTTCAAAGGATTGTGTAGAAGAGTCTTTGAAAAGGTTCAAGTTTGCTTTTAAAAAAAACTTTGTTGATAAGGATTCTTTTCCTTTATTTGTCTCTCGGCTTCTGAGGTATCTTTTTCTGGGCTTTATCTTATGTGGCGAAGATTCTGTCAAGGGAGATTTCTTCATTTGTCTTCAGGGGCTGCTAAAAGATTGACTTCCCCTTGGCTTTGGCTTCTACAAAAGCTTGTGTTGTCCCTTTTCTTTTGGTTCAAAGAGGTGTCTGGCATTTGTTTCCTCACATAGACTGTTGTCAAAACCCAAATGAAAATGGCATCATATGTCGAGACTCTTGAGGGTTTTAACTTTCGTTTGTCCTTTTGGGGAACTTGCTGAAAGGCTTTTGTGAGAGTTCTCTCCCTTATTTGTCTCTTCTTGTGAGCATCTTTATAGGTCTGTTGAGGGTTTTAATCTTCTTTTGTCCTTGAGTTTGTTGAAAGGCTTTCAATGGTTCTTTCATTTATTTGTCTTTTTTGTGAGCATCTTTATTTTAATTTGTGGGTACAAATTGGATTGAACCCCTTTTTCTTTTCCTTTTTCAGTGACATGGACCTTTCTTCGTGATGAGCACAAATTATTGACACATATAAGCCCTATATCCTATGTTGTTAATTCCAAAATGTGCATATTTATCTCTGATTATTTTTCTTTTTAGTCATTTAATTGGAATTATTGATTTACTGGGAAAAAAGATGATAATAACCTATTATTCGACTATTGAGTGAAGTGAAATTTTGCTTGGAGTTGAAGCGTCAGAGCCAAGCCGTGGTTCACTAATTAAAGTGTCTGGCCCAATTTTGTAAGCTATTAAGGAAAAGAAGTCAATGAAAGTGTCTGAAGCAGATAATCTTAAGAAAAAGGAACTTAAAGGGGAATTTTGGAAACTGAGTAGAAGATTGGAATGGATTTGGCTCCAAAAGTCCAGGTTGGATTGGACTATGAAAGGAGATAAAAACACTAAGTTCTTTCATCTAATAGCAAATGGCAGACACAATAGAAACATGCTAAGCTCTGTAACGGTTGAAGGGGTCTGTCTGGAGGAAGCTTGGGAGGTTAAAGATCATGTGCAAGCTCACTTTCAAGGAAAATTGGTTTTCTAGACCTAAGATTGGGTGTTTGTTTTAGAATTCTTTGGATTATACTCATGCTGAGTTATTGACCAAATCTTTTGTGGAGGAGGAAGTCTAGAAAGCAATAGCTTCATGCGATGGTAATAAAGCCCCTGGGCCTGATGGCTTTAATTTGTCCCTCATTAAAACCTGTTGGAAATCAATCAAAGGCGATGTCTTGCAATTCTTTGAGGAGTTTCACTCCAATTCTAAGATTCCTAGAGGTCTGAATAGATCCTTCATTACTCTTATTCCAAAAGTAGAAAATCCTATTGGGCTCTTTGACTTTAGACCTATAAGTCTCATTGGGTGTGCTTACAAGATTCTGGCCAAGGTTTTGACTGAAAGGCTTATGTGTGTAATGCCTGCTCTGATCTGTGAAGAACAATATGCTTTTGTGGGTGGGAGAAACATACAAGATGGGGTTGAGATTGTGGACATGTGGAAGAGGAGGAAGCAGAAGGGTGTGATCCTTAAGCTGGATTTTCAAAAAGCGTATGATAATCTCAGTTCTAATTTCCTGCTGGATATGCTCGGTAAGTTTGGTTTTCCAGAGAAGTGGATTAGTTGGGTGAGGGAGTGCCTGTCCTCAACATTTGTCTCAGTTTTAGTAAATGGATCAGCTACAGGAGAGTTCATAATGGAGAAAGGACTAAGGCAAGGGGATCCACTATCCCCTTTTTTGTTTGTATTGGCTGCGGAAGGGCTTAACATCTTGTTTAAAAGGGCTAAAGTCTTGGGTCTTATTAAAGGAGTTCATATAGCTGCTAATGGACCTTTTTTTGACTCATCTACAGTTTGCAGTTGATATAATGGTTTTCTGCAATGCATCCAGGATGAGGTTTTAAATGTTAAGAATATCTTACTTTTCTTTGAGGCGGTATCCGGAATGAAGATCAATTTCCACAAAAGTGTTGTCTCCCATGCTAAATTAATGGCTTTTGCAGATTGTTTGGGTTGTAAATCCCAAACTCTTCCTATGAAATACTTAGGGCTTCCTCTTGGTGCTAATCCCAGGAAGAAATCTACTTGGAAGCCTGTGATTGAGAATTTACAGAAAAAGCTGGCCATGTGGAAGAGAAGACATATATCTTTTGGTGGTAGGATTGCCCTAATTAAGTCTGTATTGGCCAATCTTCCCATTTATTTCATGTCTTTATTTAAAATGCCCTCGTGTGTTGTTAAGGAGTTAGAAAAAATTCAAAGTAGATTCTTGTGGGGTGGTGGGGAATTAAAGAAAAAGGTCAATGTTGTTAATGAGTGTTTGTTGTTGAAGTGGTGGTGGAGATTTGGGGTTGAGAAAGATTCATTGTGGAGAAAAGTAATATGTTGTAGGTACAAGTTGGATGTTCTTTCCTGGTTGCCATCAGTGGAGTCCGAAACAGCTTCTATTGTTTGGAGAGATATTTGTTTGGCGGGGCAAAGGGATGGTAATTTGTCTGCAATTTTTTCGGCCAGTGCTAAGATAGTTGTAGGGAATGGCAGGACAACTAGATTCTGGCATGATATCTGGGTGGGGGGCCTTTCTCTACAGTAAGCTTTTCCATCGATTTTTCGCATTTCTGTTCAGAAAACTGCCCTGGTGGCTGACATAGCTAATGAGGAAGGAGGCATCTCGGTATCAAGTTTGGAAACTAGAAGAAGATTATATTCATGGGAGCAAGGGGAATGGAACAGCCTTGTTGATCTGCTTAGGTGCGTGACCATTAACCCTTTGAGGCCTGATCATCTAAGTTGGGTTGATAATCAATCGAACTCCTTCTCTGTCCGATCACTGTACTCTTGCAAAGAAGGTGAGATGGGTAGACTTAGAAAGGATTTGGGAAGAGTTTGGAAGAATTTCGCTCCTCCTAAAGTACAATTTCTGGGGTGGTTAGCTTTTTTGGAAAGAGTAAAGACTGTTGAGTTACTGTTTTCTTGGGGTATTTTGCATGATTTCAATGACTGTCTTTGCCATTTTTGTGGTGATGCACCTGAGTCAGTCAACGACCTCTTTATTCACTGCAGATTGGTCTGGTCTATTTGGTGCCGAGTGATCTCGTGGTGGAATTTAAAGTGGGTGTGCCCAATTTCAGTCAAGAGCCTCTTCAATTGGTGGCAGGGATGGAAGTTCAAAAAGTTAAGAAGGTGTTGTGGGTTTTGGCCTATTTTGCAGTACTTTGGTCTATTTGGATTTTTCGGAATGAACTCATATTCCAAGGTGTTACTCCTAAATGGGAACATTTGAAAGATATAATCAAATACCGCATAGCTTGTTGGTTTAGATTGTTCTGGGATTCAAGGAAATATGCCTTCAGTGATGTTTTATCTAGACTTCCTTCCCTCATTGAATCTTTGTGAGCCTTGTCCAGATAGTCTTGTGGAGGTTGGTGTGTTATTTTGGAGTTTGAGTTTTTCGATGTTATGGTTATTTCTTATCAACACCTTTGTGTTTGTTCCTTTTCTTTTGCAATTTTCGCTTTGTTTTGGTCTGGGTTGGGTGGTTTTTTCGGCCATCTTCCCATTCCAGTCTAGCGTTATAGCTTCATTGTATTCCCTTTATTTCTTGATCAATATATTTCTTTTGCCGATAAAAAAAGAAGGAAAAGAAGTCAATATTGGAGAGGATATCAGGACAAGATTCTTTGAAAGATAATTGGTGGAAGGAAATTGGATTTTGAATGGACTGTGTACAGAATATTCGGTTTCATCCAGAATAGAAACAGAGGAGAATTAATTAGACTTGGTAATTAAAGAAAATCAAAAGCCATATCTTGATCGAAAAGTCTACCTTTGGTGGACTATGGGAATCGTAAAGGAGATTCTTTCCTTTGAAATAGAAGAAAGATTTTGGTGCATCCAAGTTTGGGGGCTCTTTACACTAGACAATAAATATAAAAAGGAAGAGAAGGGCTAGCTCATTGGGGGATTTTCGGCTGGGACCTCAAGAAAAATTACACGGCCGCTGCAGCCTCGAATACAGCTAGAAAAAGAGGGAAAAAGCTCATGTGGGAAAAAGCTTCAATGGTTATTACTCGTCATATGGATATGTTTATGTCCATGAGCGGCTAGATTTCTAGACTAGGGTTGAGTATGAAACCTCATATTTCGTAGTAAGTATTTATAGATTTTTATTTATTTTTTGAATGTCTGGTTTAATTGAATAATCGTTCCTATCTCATTATAATTAAGTTAGTAATTTTGGATATGCATTCAATCATGTTTTTTCCATGATTTGGGATTGCCAGCTAATTATTTAGCCCTGTTATGTAGTGTTTAATTTCAAGAACTGGATATCTTTTATGATTTGTTTTTGAATGGATACATATGATTTTTGGTCTAGAACATTAAAGAGAGGAAGAGCGCACATAAGTTGTTTTCTTAAAGGTCTTAACGATTATATTTTCCACGGTAATAGAGTTTAGCCACCAAATTACTGCGAAGAAGAGTAGGAAAATAAATGAGAGTTTGTGAGTAATTGATATGAATAAATGGGTGTGGGTTTAAAACCTTAGACACTTTTCTCATTATCAGTTTCGTTTCGTAGTCAACTTATTTATTTGTTTTCCCAATTGCTTGTTCAATTTTTAGTTTTAAATACCACATCTCAAATTTTGGTAACTAGGTTAGGATTAAATCAATTTAAGTTTTTGATTTCCTATAAAAAAAAGCACAAGTCCTTGTGGGTTCGACCTTACTATCGCCATACTATATTGTAATACGATTTGTGCGCTTGCGTGTACATTACAATTTCACAACAGTTGAGCACCTTCGTTGTGATCATCGAGACGTTTTGGATAAGTCCATTTATGATAATTTGACTTCGGCAAAGAAATGTCCACATATTCCCCTTCATAAGGACAACATGGTCTATAATGGAATTCGAAAATGCTATGAGATAAATAGCAAGGGATATCCCACAAATCAGAACTCATCCCATATTTCCTTGCTTGGTCCCTTTTCTAAGAATGAATTTGATATTGTGATCCCTGGCAACTTTAATCTCCTTCTCAAGAGAATAAAAAACGAGAGCATTGATTGGGATACTTCTTTTAATATCCGAGCCACTCCCACGCATCTTCAAGACCCAATATGTCTTTTCTGGTTACGCAATGTGCTTTCTATCCTCCCTTATATCTTGAAAAAGGTTGGCATTTATTCTGCTATTTATGTCTCCAAGTTCTCATATACCAGGAATATAAACGTGTTCAAGGCTTTCCTTGAACGCCGCTGGATATAAATAATTTTCATATGCATCGTACGGGGAACTTGGCTTTTCTCTTTGGGATCTCCATCGCATTAGTGGCCTCCCTATTTTGGGCGAATTTTATAAAGAGTATGCACCAACTAACGACATTCTTTATTCTGACAAGACTTCTTCCACATGCCGCGCCCTCTTTGACATTTATGCCAATAAGACAAAACGAAGAAAAAGAAGAAAGGAAAAGTGGAAGTCCAGTGACTCCTGAGACTAAATTCTACCCCGACACCTTGTCGCTTGGCCGGTCACGACTTTTAGGGCCAGATTTGGGTTGTGACAGAAATTTTATAATCTTGTCCTACATCACAGTCTCAATCAGTCTGTTGATTAATCTGAAATTCTCGAATGTGTCATATCTCGAATGTTGTCCCTGTATTGTTGTTTTCAAGCATTCACATCTGATTTTCTCATCTGTTCAAATATTGTTTGCTCTGAAATAGTAGTTCACTGGTGAAATTGGTCGCAAGAGCTTTAATGACCTAACTTGTGTGTTTGCCTTCAAATATCGGATATGGACTAGTGAATTTTAAGAAGCTCTGAATCCTCTTGAATAAGATCTGCACCTTACCACCATCAATAATTGTGAAATGTGGTCTTTAAATTCGGATCGGATTATATTCGAATCCAATCAACTAATATCCAAATCCGACTTAATAAGAGAATTTGGATTATCGGATTTGATCGAGTTTCTCCAGATTGAAACCGGATTGATCCATTGACAGGCCTAGTACTTTGTGTAATTAGCATGTTGCTTCAAGGCATACAAGAACATCCTCCCAATGCTTAATTTTACAATTTCATTTTAATTTGTGTCAATACCTACTGATCAACTCAATTTATTTTAAGTTATAAACAAAGGTTTTAAAACTAGGATACGTATCATGTATCGAAATTTTTATTTTATGTATCATATTAGGTACGTACTGCGTATCGTAAGATACGTTAACAATACCTACTGATCAATTCAATTTATTTTAAGTTGTAAACAAATGTTTTAAAATTGGAATACGTATCATGTATCGAATTTTTTATTTTATGTATCATATTAGGTACGTATTGTAAGATACGTTAACAAAAGGTAATATGCACAAAGTAATGGAGTAATAAATACTCCCTAACAACAAACAAAAAATTGATTGCATAAAAGAAAACAGAAGCATGTAGGAGGCAAAAAACACGTCTTAAGCCATCTATAGGTTCCCAAAGATTAAGGTGTTCCAAAACAATACGGGCAAAAAAAATGTAACAACCCTGATTTTTTACTAAATAAAAATTTCGTTTATTAATTGATTTTCCTTTCCTTGAATTTTTTTTCCTTTAATAGATTACTTAAAGTTATTTTTGGTAATAACTATTTTGAGCTAATAATTATTTTTGTGCTAGTATATTTATATATATGAGTGTACTAGTTTATTTATACTAGTAGAGAGTTGTTTTACTAGATATTCCTAGATATTCCCCTAGATTTTCCTAGGAGATTTTAGTTATTTGCTTGTAGGGAGGAGGGAGGAAGCTACTTGAATTACTTAGTCACCAAGTATAACTAGCACCATGCATGTGCATAGGAATCCCATAAAGTGAAGTCTAGATTTTCCTATAGATTTCCTAGATTTATTAGGTCATTAGACTTGTGCCTATTTAGTGCACATTTGTGTGTATAACTAGCACCTAAAACCCTATTAAGAGCTTACTTTCTCTCCAAGTATTTAGAGTGCATGTTCTTCATTTAATTTGAGGAATACTTGCATGTTCCAAGCATGTTCTTCATTAAGTAACCTAAGTAGTCTAGGTTAGTAGCCCTAATTAGGCACATGCCTCCTAACCAAGTTTCTAGTAACCAAAATTCCCCAAAACGAAGGTGGTCATGCAAAATTATACACTACTTGGGACTTAGGAAATTGCCTAGAAATTTCCTCTCATATTCCTTATTAAATACCCTAGACATGCTTATGTAATGCCTTAGATTTTTAGGGTACTAACCTAGAGATTTTGTTCTCCTAACTTGGTACTTTGCATGTGCCATAAATGGCACAAATTAATGAGCACATGGAGAGGGGGAGGCCGGCCAACATAGAGGGGGAGAGAGCTCTCTCATTTTGCCTATAAATACCATGCAATCCCATGCATTTCTCACACCAACTTAGAGCTCTCACACCTTTTCAAGTTCTTGTGCTTCTTTCTTTCTTGTTCTTCCTCCACCACCCAAAAACAACCTCACTAGCCCCTCCACCTATAACCACCCACTAATCCAAAGTTAGTAAAAAAGTTAGAAGTTTAAGGTGTTCGTAGCTCACCGGAAATCGTAGCTCACCGGAAAACCAACCTACCTTGTTAGGCTTCCGGCTAATCACCGGAAATTGAGGTAGATTACTCAACCTAACCTTTAAGTAAGTATTCTACTTTCAATTAGTAGTCTATTTATATCAAGTTCATGCATGATTTACTACTAAAAAGTTCCTATAAGTTGTTTACTTAGCATTTTTCCAGAAAATTAGTAGTGATCTTGAAAGCTTACGGTAGAAAGTTTGCAGGACTAAAAGTAACTTTTTCATAACCATGCGTAGTTGTTACAATGTTCGATTTGAGTTAGACTTTTAAAAAATACGCAGTTATAATGCCCGATAGAAATCGACTTTTCAAAATTACACGGTTATAATGCCAGACTAATTTCGGAAAATGAGATCAAAAAGGTTTTCTTAAAGTAACAAGTAAATGTTTTGACCGGTATTTGGATTATGAGATAACCCAAGGCTAACACCCTTGAGGGTCTGTCAAAAAGACAAGTTTTACGCTGTCTAAGAAAAGAATGGTGATTCTAACTGGACTCTTCCGACCATCCGGCCTGGGACTCTGGTTATCTCAATTGTCTAGAGAAAGTCACCAAAGAAAATTAAAAGTTTTGAAATGACTTCGTAAACAATCAATAATGATTTTATGATAAACCCATACTGCTTTGAAAAGATAGTGCGTAGAAAAGCTGTTATTTTATATGACACTTTGCACATAGAAAGCTAATATTTTATGTGACATGTTTATCGAGAAATGTTGCATTGACACGTTTTGAGGATGATTGAGCATACTGCATGAGCACGTCATGATACAGTTATTGACACGACACGATATGATATCGACACAATAGGGTTTTCGAGACAATGATTAAATAACTATTGTTGAGAAAAGAAATGAGAATGAGAATGGATTGATTAAATGGAATTGAAAACGGAAGTGCAGCCTTAACATCGCCCATCATGTTAGTGTGCGCCATAATGTGGTTGGGGTTAAGTGATACGGTAGTGCAGCGAAAGCACCGCCCCATTTTCATGGAGCGAACTTGGTGGTTAGGGCTAAGCGTGCACAACACATAGTGGACGAACCTTGTATCATGTTAGTGTGCGCCATGATGACAAGACAACCGGGACTATGTTCGTGTGAGTCGCGGGGTGGACGGACCTTGTATCATGTTAGTGTGCACTTGAATACAAGATAGCCGAGACCTCGAGTGGAATGGTTGGTGCCGTAAGTTGAAAGGAGACGAAAACGGACCAATAACTTTCGAGAGATGGGAGATGTTGTCATTGGTTGAAAATTTGAAGAAGAATGCTGACACTGAAAAGATAATACGAGACACTGTTTACTTATGCACGAGATACGCACGTGATAATCTGATATGCATTGACACTGACACATCTGCATTCATGGGATATACTGTTTTCGATAAACCCAATTTTACTTTTCCGGTTATATATATATTGTTCTAGAATTGCTTGTTAAGGTTTGGGTAGAACTGTCTACTGGGCGTTATCGCTCATGGTGTTGCACTTGTGTAACCCTGCCATAATACCACGATGTTGCTCTGCGACTCTGACGATTATGCCAAACTATAGAGATGAACAAGAGGAGTACTATGGCTTGAAGGCCACAGAGCAGAGCAGAATACCGCCGGGATGGACGGTCGTGCAGTGGAGTAGAGAATTCCTAGTCAACCCTGTAGAGAATGGTTGTATTTGCAGGAAGATCTATGTAATTTCCTTTTGGGATATTGTTGTAAACCCTATTTATTATTTATGTATTCTTTATTAACAAACTCAAATTTTGGGGGCGTTACAAAAAATGTAAGCGACATCAATAAAATGATAAATAATGCTCTGTTTTTGTTTTTCCTTGTACTAAATGCCTTAGCGTAATGAGAAAGACACTTACCTATCTTATTTTAACGGAGTAGTTGTCCAGACTTGTAGAGGATCAAGACAGAACTTTAGCAAATGAGAAGGGTCGGTAGTGGCCTTGAATAAATAAATTAGTTAAAACCCTCCTATTCTCTACATAATGTATACATTAGTATATTTGACAAATAGATACAAAAGTGAGACGAGAAATTGAAGTCATAGAATAGAGTACAAAAGAGCCGACAAGTGGCGGTGACATCTCGGCGATTACCTTTCAGCCGGAGACAATGACATAGTGTGAGAAAAGAGCATTTGAAATAGGAGATGAGCAGTCGGCAGAGGAATAAGTAATTGGGATTTGTTTCGCCGTCAATTTCCTCAGAGAGAGAACATAGTTTGGTCATTGGAGATTTGGAGTCGACTGAGGGTTTATGTAAAGGGTAAACATTTAGTGTTTTGTTTAAAAATTCAATTGGGATATAAAAGGTATAGATTTTAACCTGGTCAACAAATTGTACGATACAACACGTATCGGGATACGCTAGTACGCTACGTCTGCCGTATCCTTCAATTCTATACAAATGCGATACAACGATCGATACGTGTAGTTTTCCTTCCGATATAATACGAATCATGCGATATGTATCGCGTATCATACAATTTTAACAACATTCTTGTAAACATACATTGAAAGGGCAGCCAATGTAGAACGGGAAAATGAAGAATGACAAGCATCAAACATACTAACCTATTTGAAAAAATAATCTGGTAACTAACCAGGTCCGCGTACATACTAGTTGTTATACAATACCGCAACGATCAAAGAAGACATCAAAAGACCTGAAAAAAATAGCAAAACAAAATACAACCACATAAAATTTGAACTAGTAAAATAGGGACATATTCTATTCTTAAAGTCATTGCTCAAGGATACTTTGCACTATCAGCGAGATACTTCTTTGTGATGTCTCATGCTTTGCACATGGCTTGTGATGGCTCTGCTTTGGGCATGGAAAGACCAATCCCTTTAGTCATGTCAACAAGTTTGTAGGCACCCCAAAATGAGGCGTTCGTATACATTTTAATCCCCAATGATGAAAGGAAATACCCGGAAGGCCTCTCGGATTGAAATTCTCCAAGTCAACTCAGTCAACAGTACCGTACGGTACTCATCTCTCACGCACGGCACAGCCCAAGTCACGTACGGCCTTCTTTTGAATTTTGGCGGTGGAAGTGTGCCGCACGGCACAGTTGGTGTGCCGCACGACACAGTTTGTGTGCCGTACGGCAATGTCACTTGTCACACAGCTTTGGCAGAGCTCCCAGAAGCTCGAATTGTTGACGTTCGGATCCCCATCTTCATGATGATTTCTTGTAAGCAGAAGAGGCTACCTCATAGCCATGATTACTTGAGTGGAGACCAAGTTTACGTAATGACCAAGAGGATTCCTACGCCTATAAATCCCAGCCCAAATTCGGGTGAAGAGAGATCGAAAAAAATTGGTAAAAAAAAAATCATGAAACTTCACCCTTGAATTAAACACCATTTCTACTGTCAATCATCTTCATTGCCACCTCTAATCTCCATAAAATTAGCCCAATCCTCTCCAAAGCAAATCCCAATCAAAAAACCCAACTCTCTGTTTTCGGTTCCAAAGCCGTGAGGTCGTCATTCCAAGCTTGCTCAAATTCAAGCCATCAACCCTCTCTGCAACAATAACTGATTGAAGCTAGAAGGCAAAGGGAGTTCAAATCAAGTTCAAAAGGTTTCAGAAGTATTTCAATCCGAGAGTTCAAAACCGAGGTATAATCCCGTTTCGCCAAATTTCATAACTTTGGTACCTTGAGGGGAGGGGTACCAAGTGTGGAATGATTTCCTATATCATCTCCACACTTGGTATGCCCATATTACATCAAAAACCATTTTGATTTCATACCTCCCGGTTGCGTCGTACGGTGAAAATATCGCCTCGTACGGGGTAATTCAATGAGGAGGAACATTCCCCATTTGAACACATCATTTTCTCATTCAAAATAATCTGTTTTTAACCAAGTTTCATGTCTTGTATGAGTTTTCATTCAATCAATTCAGAAAACCAAAGTTTGAACTGTCTGTGAAGGAAACAGTGTCGCACGGCACTCTTCCTGTACTGCACGGTACACTGGGAGTGCTGTACGGCACTCTTTTGAAAATTTGACCGTTGGATTGATGAACAGTGCCGCACGGCACACTTTCTGTACCGCAAGGTACACCTAGTGTGCCGAACAGCACACCTTTTCGTCAAATTTGAAGTTTTAACCAGTGCCTTGCACGAACAGTTTGAACCTTTGATTGGTTGTTTGCTTATTGTTATAACTTGCATTATTATCTGTTTTCATTATTATCGTCTGTTTTTCTTGATAAATTGGTTATTTGAATAAAGTTCGGCATTAAAATATTTTCTAAAAATCCCACAAATGTTTAGTAAAGACCGATTTTTAATCGGGCAAACGGGGTGCATTAAAACCCTTCCCTGTTCGTAACCTGGCTCCTGAATCCAAAACGAATCTTTGGTTTTCAAGTTGTTTTATAAATCATTTTCTCAACCATTTTTCGAAACGGTTTCTCGGGTCCTAAACCATTTTCCAAAAACCCGGGTGGCGACTCTATTTTCAAAACAAACAAAACCGGCGTGGGAGGTCGACCGTCCACAAAATGGCGACTCCGCTGGGGATTCTCAAATTAATCTCCAATTTGGCATTTTTATACTTATGAATTTCCCAAAAGCTTGTCAAAACGAAAACGCCTAGCGCTATCGCAAGGAAGGAATGGCGGATTAACAGGGCTTTGCCCGGCCATCCTGACTGGAGCTTTTTGGGTTGTTTATCTGTGTGAAGATATCAAAGAAGAAATTAATTTGTAGAGCCAAGCTTGAAAAACATTTGTGGGATTTTTGAAAATAATTTTATTGCTAAACTTTTGCATCACTTGCATCGATGTTGGATAAACCCCGCTGTTGCGTCTTGGTTACCCTACCCAGTTCACTGGTGTTAGGACATCCCTGGATGCTCAGCAACCTTGGACCATGATGAGTTAGCCTGCCGCTTGACCTTTGCCAGGCAGTACACTTGGCACTGGGAGGCAAATATTGGCTCTAGTCTGGGGAACCCCTAAACCAAAACCGGCCTTTGCATATAATTAACCTAGAACCTTCCAACCTAGGACAGGGACCCACAGGTTAGGATTATGTGATATATCTTGTTAACTGTTTAACTGCTTACTGTTTGTTGCCTGTCTTGCATGCACATACATGATGGCTTTTTCCTTAGGTTTTCACATCCCCTCCACAGTAATAAGAAGGATTATCCCAATAATCAGATGCTCTGTTGAAAAAAAAAAAAGTGCTGCAATCGGCTCTCTTCCTCCCAATAATTAGAATATTGTATTTCTTTTATCAGAATCTGTAACCAAAAATGAGCAGTTAATCCGGAAACAAGAAACTCAAGTCCACCTTTGCTATCCATCATGGTGCGCCGGTGTGGATACTAGAAGAAGTGGGAAGTGAAGAGATAGGGAATGAAACTCCAGACAAAGACAAGCTCGAAGAGTTGCTTCACCAGCTAGCCATGTCTGACCAACCAGGCTTAACCCTCCAGTGGCACGACTCTGAGGATGTGAACAATCAAGGTTGGGAATTCCACCTTCCCGCAGATGATGAAGCCAAGGATATCCCCGACAAAATCACTGCCAGGGTGGAGCAAGAAAGTGATGATGAAGATATAGATGTCATGCCATCAGTCAAATACTTTCAGCCAGACGGCACGCCAGTCTATTACTTCCAAGACCCGGTGACAGGACACAAGTACTGGGATGAGTGTGACTGTGAAGCTTGCTATGAAGATTGTATCCTTCTGAATGATGGTTTGTCTCCCCAACAGCTCAAGAAAATGTATGCTTTGGAGAACCCACCAAAGCAGCCAAAACCAAGTAAGGAAGCAAAACCGGAAGAACCAAGTCAAGAATGCTCCTCCAACAAATCCAGCGACTGAAGCGGCAAGCCAATTGTCAGCAAACCTAGCCCACAAGGCCTTTTTGAGATTGTCAAGTCTATCTTTTGTAGCTCAAGTCAGTTTGAGCTTTATCAAGTCTGTACTTTTCTTATTTGAGTCAGTTTGCACTTTTCTTTATGTCAGTTGAGTCAATTTGTACTTTCCTCTTTGTTGAATTTCTCGTTGTTTGAGGGAGAAAGCCAGTTGTAGTCTCGAACTACGTCATGGCCTGATTCCTCCAAAATGGGGATACGTAGGCAACCCCTAAAAAGGTTCGGCCTTTGTTTTGCAAAATCTTTTAAATACAGTCAACAGAGCACTGAAAATTGGGGCAATCCTTTCCAAAACTGTGGTTGCATTGCACATCATGCATCATTCTTTCATTTGTACATAAATTCATGCACATAGCATTCTTTGCCCCAGTCACTAAATTCATTTTGTTTTCACTATCAGTTTCAATCATTGGTAAGAGTGAGAAAAACACTATTCCTAGTTGGACTAGAACTCCCAAACAGTGATTATTTCGAACTGAGTAAAAAACAGTACAGTCAGATTCAGCAGATCCTACGGATATGGCAAACAAGAACGAAATCGAGGCTCTCAAACTAGCCTTGGAAGAACAACGGGAACACAGTGATAGTCAGATGGCAGAATTGCTACTCCTAATACAAAGTCTGACCCTTCAGAACAAGCCGCCAGGAGGTCCAGGGGAGCAACCTCCACCGAATCCACCTCCGCAAGAGAATCCGAACTTGGAAGCAATGATGGCGAAGGTCGCCAAACTCGAAGAATCAGTCCATAAACAAGAAAAAGTAGTTGCCACAGGTGTTGATATGGACAAGTTGTGTCTATTTCCCGGCGCCAAACTCCCGGAAGGATTCAAGCCTATAACCTAGGAAAAGTTTGATGGAAGTGGAGACCCAAGAGCTCATCTACAAAGATATGTGGGCTCGCTGTCCATGTATAACATTGAAAAGAATGCCATGGGTCAGATGTTTCAGCAGACTCTAACAGGACCAGCACTGCGATGGTTTCTGAATCTTGACATTTCAAAGAAAGGAAGTTGGGAGGATATTGGGGCAGCCTTCATGGCTCAGTACAATTATAACATTCAGCTCGAGATGACCATTCGAGAACTGGACGCAACCAAGATGGGAGCAAACGAGTCCTTTGCTGATTTTATCAAGAGATGGAGAGGAAAAGCGTCTCAGATGATAGATCGACCCTCGGAGAAAGAACAGATGAGAATTATCATGAAGAATCTGGCGCCCGATTTTGCAAAGCATCTGGTAGTCTTTCAAACCACCGCCGATTTCAGAACTTTTTACGAAGCCGGCTTTGCGGTTGAAGATGCACTCAGAACTGGTGTATTTGAGAAGGGAGAATCTGCCAAGCCCAAAAGAGTTACTCCGGCAACAGCAATACCCTGTTCGGAACCAACCAATACAGCCATGCCCATGCCAGCTCCTCAAAACCAACCAAAACCGAGCCCATTAACCAGATAGCAGCCCAACCAACCCGGCAAGCGAGAATTTTTTACCAATTTCCCTTTCCCTTGACCACAGTCTACAAAAAGCTCTTTGAAAAAGGCGCCATCCAGCCACTCGAGCCTCGCGAGCCACCCAAAGTGCTTTCTCCAAACCATAACCCGAACGCCTTCTGTTCCTATCACCAAATGTCCGGTCATCATACCAACAATTGTATCCGTCTCAAGCACAAAATCCAAGACCTCATTGAAGATGGAACACTTCCGCTTCCCCTAAAAAAGCCAAACACTATCTCAAACCCCATGCCAGAACACAAGTCCAATACCCAAATCAACCAAATCTCTCTCAGCTCCACTCCAAATAACCCAAGCTCCACTAAATTCAAGCCTAGCCTATACATTATACCAGCCACCGAACCTAAACCCCTCGTCCCTATACCAGAAGATCTTGAGATTCGCTTCCTCGAAAATGTTAAACCAAAACAGAAATCGAGATGGGCAGATATCACCGAAAGTGAAGAATGGGCCATGAACGATCAAGATTGGGAAGAACTCCGCCAGGAGTGGGACCCAAGCCAGTTTATTATCCCAGATTCTTATACCAAGCCGGTTGTTTCTATACCAACAGACTCCAGTAGCTGTCGGATCGACAAAGTCGTGTGCATCGCAGGAATGGTGCATACTCTTGAATATGTTGAACCAAGTGAACAAGAAGATTGGCGAGAAAGGTGGGAGGCAATTTGTGCTGATCCTTTGGATGCAATTTCGCTCCCTGCATTGTTTAAAGAACCCGGAGACATATGGAATCGGACACTCGATGAAGTTTATCATTGGGTCCCTAGCAGTAACCCTCCAGATAATTTATTGCCACCTCCGCTTCCTAGGATTGAAGAAAATTCTGCCATAGAAACTGTTTTCGGTGACCATGACTGGTTTCCTCAGGCCTACATTATCGGAGGATCTCTGCCTCGACCATCCGTGCCATTCCCTCCTCAGCCAGATGTTTCGGTTTTAATTGCAGACTCATTTTGGAACGAAGAAGATGTGATCAATATCCGATTCGACAACGATGAGGTATGGACCGTCAACAGAGCCATGTTGGATGATTCATTTTGGCACAATCAAGCAGTAGAAAATCTAGGAAAAAAGATAGAGAACATCAAGATCGAGAAACGAAAAGTTGAGGATAGTCTTGCAGGTTTTTGGTCCGAGTATTTTGACACTGAGCAGAAGTTGGAATCCATTAAAGCCGGAAAACGAAAGGTCAATGAATTTTTAGATTTTTGGGATGAAGAGCCGCCATCAGTCAACCGAGTAACAAGAAGCGGACGGATTTATCAATCTGCTAACCTGCAAAGAGGCAACACCTCTAACCATGCTCAGGCTGGGGCATTTGCTTGGAACGATCCCGTCCAGGACAATTCGACTCCAAATAATCCGGAAGATGTCACTGAAGCACCGGAAGTTGTCACTCAATCACCTCAAAGGAATCCTATGCCAGTGGAAGACCCCATCCGGAAGCAACTTGAAAGAACTCCAGCATCAGTATCCGTCTGGGGGCTGCTTTCCTCATCCAGGGAACACCGTCAAAAACTAATCAAGACTCTGTCCAACATGGAAGTGCCACCTGACACTCCCCCTGAAACATTGGTAGCTTTGCTCGCGCCAAACTAGGCAAAACATGTTGTGACATTCACTGAGAAAGATATGCCGCCAGAACGAGCCGGTTACAACAAGCCGCTGCACATCACTATGAAATGTATGGGGAAATGGGTCCCCGTTATTCTCCTAGACAATGGATCTGCTTTGAATGTTTGCCCACTGCGCACAACCTACTGTCTTGGGTTTACTAAAGATTTCCAACCATCAAATCTTAGAGTGCGCGCCTATGATAATACACGAAGGGATGTAGTCGGAATTGTTCAACTGAAAATATCAGTCTGTGGACGCACCTCCGGAGGGATATCTCGAATATCGATTCGGAGTCGCCACCCGGGTTTTAGCGGATTGTCCCCGAGGAACCGAACTCGATTGACTCGTGCCTCATTCGATGAATAAGGATTACTGGCCCGTCATCACCATAGTATCTTAGGTTCGGGGGCTCAGTTACGAGAGTGGAAGGGTTTTACGGCACCCCCCTCGCCCGGTTCGAAGACCGGTCTCTACTTGACTTTTGTGGGATTATGGGAAATGTTTATGATTCAACTTTGAACAAATACGGGGAATGGGGATGGGAGCCAAATAACAACTTTGAACATGACAAAGGATTACAGTGTATGCTTGTGCATTGTGAACTACGTGAATGATGGTGACATGCAAGCATGAACAAACAGGAAAATCAAACAGCAAAGGACAATGTAAGGATATACAAAGTGATGACAAAATAATCAAAAACAACACCACAAGCCAACACAAAACTAAACCAATCTGATCCCTCTGTTAAGGGCTTGAGCGCTCAAAGACAGGGCTTGAGCGCTCAAGCTCTCCTCGACTCAAACATGCTTCTGATGCTTCTAATGATTCTGATTTGATGAAAACACGTTTTGATCTCCATTGTTTATCCACAAACATCAATTAACTCACTGGACAGAATGACATAATCACACAACCATGGGTTTAAAACTAATTTATGGACCAAAATGAGGCAAACAGTATAGGAAGAATGAAGGCTCAATGTTTTGAAACTATGCAGAATACTCAAAATGCTAAGAACAGGTTGAAATGAGAAGAATGATTTGATTGGACCAGGAGGTGGTTTGAGCGCTCGAAGGGATACCTTGAGCGCTCAAGCCATCTCCTGGGTTTGAGTGTTTCTGCAGCATTCAGCCCTCATCTGGACCACAAACTAGCTCAACATGATATATGATGATGCATGATGTATTGAAATTTATTAATATGAATAAAATAAACTTGAGGTGTCCACATGAGTAGAAAGTAAGCATTAGACTTTTCATGAGCATGATTAGGGAGAGAGGGAGATGAGATCAGGTTGGCTTAGCCAAACATCAACACACACACACACACACACACTCGGATATTAGGTTGGCTTAGCCAAACATCAACACACACACACACACTCCGATATTAGGTTGGCTTAGCCAAACATCAACACACACACACTTCATAAATTGATATCAACATGAGAAAGCATCAAAAATCACAGAAACAACAAAATGGCCGAAATAGTTTGAGAGCTCGAACTGTAGTATGAGCGCTCGAACCCTGTTTGAGCGCTCGAACCCTGTTTGAGCGCTCATAGTATTCACATTGAGCGCTCAAACCAATTGAAGCTGGGGTTTTTGAAAATCATTTTCTTTGATATCTAAGACCTTGTGAGCTCATAGAAGGTATGTGGAACCTCCATGAACTCACTGGTCGCCCTCAGGATGACCAAAACATGATTTTTCACATGTTTTTCTACCTTTTGGCTTTGATTAAGGCTTGAACTTGGGTGTTTGATGAAAGGGTGGATAGTGGCTGTGTTTATAAGTGTAATGTGGGTTGTTTTGGATAGTAGAGTGTGAGTGTAGGGCTGATTGAATGATTGATTGAGTGGATGATGGAGTATTTGAGCTTAAAATGGTGATTTTGGCTTGGATGAGGTGGGTTTTGATGGAAGAGCTGGGTTTGGACGCAATGGATGGAATGTATGAGCTGTAAATGGCTTATTAGAGTGAGAGAGGGGCTGTTGTAGTTGGTTTCTTAAAGACCCATGTGTATTTGGTCTTAAAGATGAGAATTTTGGGTGTTTTGGAGGTTGAAGATGATGGAGGGTGGTAGCTATGGAGGAGAGAAAGGCTAAAACGTGATTGAAGTGATGAGAGAGAGTGGAGAGGGCTGATGAAGGGTGTGAGAGTGTAATAGATCAACCAAGGGGGGTTAAACAATGGGTGGAGGGTGGTTTATATAAAGAGAAATGGGGGGAATTTGGAATTTGCAATTCAAGTTGGGGAGGGAGTGTTATTAGAGGGATTCTGGCGTGAAAATGAAGCTGTAGAAACCAGGGGGAGCCCATAGTTTAGGTGGAAAACCAGCTGAAAAATGCTTTGAAAATTTCTGGTGCGCGAAGGGTTTGAGCGCTCAAAGAGGGCTTTGAGCGCTCAAAGGCCTGCACAGCACACCAAACTTCAAAGGGCGGCTTCGGGTGCTACCGAACTCCGTTTCGTGCGTGGTTTGAAGCGTTGGAAAGCTTGTCGAGTGTAATTTCTAACCCAAGTGGTTTGAACCCAAGATAATTTGTACATCCAAGTGTGTGACCATTTTACCCTCAGAACGTCGGAAAAATAAGTCGTTTTGGTAAAACGGACACATCTCCCTCATTTCAAAACGGATTGAGACATATTATATATCAATAAAGAGGGTTTTGAATGTACTAGAAGATGGTGTAGGCTTAGGTTTGTTTTGAAGAGGTTTATGGTTGGTTTGAAGGGTATTTTGGTCATTTTGGTTGGTTTAAGGTTGTTCTAGGAGGGTTTAGAATGGTTTAGGGTGGTTTGGTGAGTTCAAGCCTTGTTCTTAGCCTTGAGGTATACACGATTAGTCTATATCATCATCAGGAATGCTTGATAAGTATCCCGGGTCAAAATTGGGGTGTCTACAGTTGCCCCTCTTGGATGAAACTCCATACCACTTCTTGGTATGAGTTGCATTCAAGACAGAGACATCCCGATCCTTTCCTGAGCCTTTCTCAAGCTACAAAGGAAAACATTGAAATCACGGTCGCGCCACTCGGGCTGCCTACGTACCCCATTGTAGGGATCAGACCGGCGTAGTTCTTGGGGGCATGTACACAAATGATTATGATTCTCGTGGATCAACAAACCTTCGTGAGTTGAAACACTAAAACAAACAAATGATTTCACGCGAATCAATGGCTTCCTGGGTCGAGACGCTAAAGCAAACAAATGATTTCACGCGAATCGACGGCTTTCCGGGTCGAGACGCTAAAGCAAACAAATGATTTCACGCGAATCGACGGCTTCCCGGGTCAAGATGCTAAAGCAAACAAATGATTATGATTACGTGAATCGACAAGCCTTCGCGAGTCGAAACACTAAAAGCAAACGATTATGATTACATGAATCAACAAACCTTCGCAAGTTGAAACACTAAAAGCAAATGATTATGATTACGTGAATCAACAAGCCTTCGCAAGTTGAAACACTAAAAGCAAATGATTATGATTATGTGAATCGACAAGCTTTCACGGGTCGAAACACTAAAGCAAACAAATGATTTCACGCGAATCGACGGCTTCCCGGGTCGAGACGCTAAAGCAAACAAATGATTATGATTACGTGAATCGACAAGCCTTCGCGAGTCGAAACACTAAAAGCAAACGATTATGATTACGTGATCGTGATTGTGATTGTGATTGGATTCATTCTTATGCACCAGCTAGGTGGCTAAAGCGATTAAGCGTAGCTACCCTCTGAACAACGGGGAGGCTAAATCTTGCGATGGCCAAATGATAGGATGAGTGTCTCTTGAACAACAAGACAATCGAGAAATGTGACCACCTACTGAACAACGAGGTAATCGATACGCTATCGATCCAATCATAATAATATGATGGTCTTAGCGACACAACGATTCGTCAACAACAAATTCTCAAAACGACTGATTAAATGCACTAACTGGTTGAACAAATACTCAGACAATTTGATATGATTGATGTACACAATAAATGATTGATGATTGATGGGTGATTGATTGAATGATTGATGAGTAATGATTGATTGAATGATTGATTGAAAGAACGAGTGATGATTGATTGGATGCACCAGCTAGGTGGCTTTTGAAAGATGATTGAATGCGCCAGCTAGGCGGCTTTTGAATGATTGAATGCGCCAGCTGGGCGGCTTTTGAATGATGATTGAATGATTGGATGCACCAGCTAGGCGGCTTTTGAATGATTGAATGCACCAGTTTGGCGGCTTTTGAATGATTGAATGCACCAGCTTGGTGGCTTTTGAATGATTGAATGATTGGATGCCCCAGCTAGGCGGCTTTTGAATGATGATTGAATGATTGGATGCGCCAGCTAGGCGGCTTTTGAATGATTGAATGATTGAATGCGCCAGCTAGGCGGCTTTTGAATGATTGAATGATTGAATGCGCCAGCTGGGCGGCTTTTGAATGATTGAATGCACCAGCTTGGTGGCTACATCATGTAATGAATCTATTTTTAAATTGAATGTAAAAATTATCCTAAATGACATTATTGAAAATGTGACCATTTCTGGTCTTGAAATTAATTTTGAAGATGACCATTTATGGTCTTGAAATTAATTGTTCGTCCCTCAGGACCATCGATTTCAAAAGTTTGTCCCTCAGGACGCTTGATTGAAAAACTGTCCCTCAGGACGATTGATTTAAAAGTTTGTCCTTTAGGACGATTGATTTAAAAGTTTGTCCCTCGGGACGATTGATTGAAAGCTGTCCCACAGGACTATTACATGTGACTCATGCGTCGACACTCGACGACAACAACGACAACATTCCTTCTTAAAAAGTAGGTGGCGCAATGGAGTGGCTCTTTTGCTTTACTGTCTTTTCCTTTTGGCCAAGGTTTTGGGTTTGAGCTTGGTTGGGCTTGTATCTTGGGTCTTGAGTTTTGGGCTTGCCTTTCTCAAGGCTCGAATTTTTGGCAAGTTTTCTTGTTGAGGCTCTGGGCTTCGGATTGGCTTTTGTCGAGGGATTTGACCTGGAGCTTTGGGTTGACTTTTGGGTTGAGACTTTGTTCTTCAAATTTGGTTTTTGTCGAGGATTTGGAGCTTGGGTTGGCTTTTGGAGAGGGTTTGGGCTCTCATGCTTCAGTCTTGAATTTTGGTGCATGCTTCCTTCGATGGATGACAATAGGCTGATGTGCCCCAATTTTTGGGCTGATGACGAACCTCAGTTCTAATTCCCTTTCTTGGCTTTGCTGATGGTTTTGGCGATCGATTGACCATGTTCCCAAACACTGGTCCTTTCATGCATTGAAATTGTTACCACGAGTCTAGGACGGACAAGACTAAGACAATTTGACTCTTTTGACACCGAGGTGGATTTTGACAAGATTGGCAAAACCGAGAAATTTGAGATTGACAAGACCGAGGAATTTGATCGGTCTTTTCGACAAAGGGATGAACTTGGATAAAATCGAGCAATTTGATTGACCTTTTTGACAAAGAGGTAGACTTCAACTGGATTGACTTGAAGGATAGGAAATGTTTCTTATCAACTAAGTGACTTCTCCTAAAAGTGCCCCTGACTGGGCGGAGATTGAAGTTAGCGAAGACCGCGTTGACTCGAAAGATACAGAAGACCACGTTGACTCAAAGGATGTGGAAGACCACGTTGACTTGAAGTTCTGAAAGATGGCAGACATGCCTCACAATTGATGTCGAAATTGTCATGATAAAATTAGATTTTGATTTCTGAAATTGTTTCTCTCCATCAAGTGATGTTCATTCAAATCGATTATTTTGCCAAAACACGAGATTTTTTATTATGAACCCATGCTTTAGATTGTTGGTGATGCCCTAGTTTGGAGGGCTGCTGATGAAGACTCCTTGATATGCCCCAGTTTGAATTTTCATTTTGGCTGATGCCACTATTTGCACAATGCTTTGACTTTCACTTTCAAGGGAGATTAGACTGTTCCCTTTTTTTACTTGAATTCTCACTATCAAGTTGCACTTTCCAATCTAAAAGGACTTTATCTAGGTTATGACGGGGCCAAGGTTATGGGCTTGACAAAGGAAGGATAATAGGCTCAAAAATCTCATTTTTCCTTGGGGTTGTTTGAGTTGGCAGCTATCTTGGATTTCTTTTTTGTGCCCTTTTTGCTTTTTGATAGGCGCTTTCTTCTTTTCTTCTTCTTTTCCTTTGCGCCTGTTTTTGATTGGCGCTTTCTTTTCATTTGATTTTTTTTCTTTTTTTTTTGCGTTCCATTTCTTCGGAACTTCTCACTTGTTGCCCCTGTGCGTTTGGCATTTTCATCTGCCAATGCGTTTAATACATCCAATCTTGTGATGGCTTGAATTCTCATGCACCTACATCTTTGGCACTTTTTATTCTTTCCTTTCACCCCAGTGTGGGGGATAGCTGCCTAGCTGGGTTCCTTTTCAAAGAAATTGATTCAGGCTCAAAGGGCTTGCAATGGGTATTTATGTGGGGAATCAAACAAAGAATGCCTTTCTTCACTTTGAATTGTGCAACTTGATAGGGAGAACTCACGCTTGCTCTAACTTTTGCCTAGATCTCATTTGGAAGTTTTGATCTAGCGAGCTTTTGCCTTAACTTTTTCCTAGGCCGCCCTTACGGGTTTTCGACCTAGCAGGCTTTCTCTGTGTCCAAGCATTGCTTCTTGATGGCGCTGGGGAATGGTCCCTTGGAAATCCTCCTCGTGTGGGGTGACGGTTCAATCAAAATTCATCTCGTGTTTTGAAATGATGATCATGTTTCTCCAATGATGGTGAAAAACAATTCCACGTTGAGGGATTAGTACAAAAATCCAAGTTTATAATGACAATTTTGACACAACAGCATGACATTGAATTTTGAAATTGAAGCGACCGAACCACTAAGGGTTGCCTACGTATCCCTTTACAAGGAATCAGGTCGTGCGTAGTTCGGGACTACAAAGGTTGACTCTCTTTTTTGAATTTTTTTTTTCTTGACGACAACAAGATATTACAAACTTGAACTTGAAAAACTCGCAGACACATGAGCACGACAGACTCGAACTACAAACTGGCTCAATAAAAGTGAACACTTGACTCGACACTTGAAGACTTCCAAGACTCGTGGAAGATTGGATTATTGCATGGCCATTGTTGGTTCATTGGTTCGGTGGGGTGCTTGGTTTCGCCAGTGGAGCAGAGATGGATCCGTTGTCGATGAGATCTTGAATCCTATGGCGGAGGCGGTGGCACTCGTCGGTAGCATGACCCGGCATTTGATGGAAGGCGCAGAAGGCATTTGAGTTGTGATAGGCTGGGAGCTTTTGAGGTAGAGGAGTTGGAGGGAGTGGTTTGAGAAGACCGGCTTCGTAGAGCTCCTTATACACCAAGGACATGGGCGTGGAGAACTGCGAGAGGGTTCTTTGTGGTTTTTGAGAGCGGTGGGTTTGGACTGTGATTTTGTTGATGGGTGCTGGTTGGTTGGAACTGTGGTTTGTGGAGCTGAATGAGGTATCTGCATATAGGGTGCCGTCATCCCCGGAGTTGATGTTCTCGGTATTTGGAGTGGGGTCACCTTTTTCTAGAATGCCATCCTGTATTGCTTCCTCAATGGACAAACCAACTTCGAAATAAGTTTGAAAGTCGTGAGCTTGGGCGGTGACCATGTATTGGGCTAAATCGGGCTGCAGATTGCGGGTTATGATCCTCATCTGATCTTTGTCACTTGGACGATCGGTCATCTGTGCAGCCTTGGCCCTCCATCTCTTGACAAAGTCCGCAAAGGACTCATTTTCCTTCATTTTAGTAGCCTCAAGCTCGCGAGTGGTCATCTTCAACTGGACATTGTAGTCGTATTGCTTAACGAAGGCAGCCACGAGATCTTCCCATGTCCTTCTTTTAGAGACATCGAGAGAGAGGAGCCATTGAAGAGCGGGCCCTGTTAAGCTCTGATGGAACATTTGGGCCATTGTCGGCTCATTGACATTTTGGAGGGAGAGTGAGCTCACATAGGCTTGAATGTGTCCTCTGGGGTTCCCCGTCCCATCGAACTTCTCAAAATCCACCGGTTTGTACTTCTCAGGAAGCTTAGCATCGGGGAACAGGCACAGCTTGCTCATGTCAAATCCGGTGGCCGCTACCTTTTCACTTTTAGCAACTGATTCTTCAAGCTTAGCAATCTTTGCTAACATCTCAGCCAACTGTGGGTTCTCAATAGGTTGTTCTTGGCGTTCCTCCTCGAAGATTTCTTGATCATTGGGAACCCCACCCGGAGGCGGTTGCAGTGGGGGAAGACGACCCTGAATGTTAACCAAAATTCCCATAATTTGTGTGATTTGGGTATTGTGATAGCCAAGCCATCTTGCATTTCCTTTCTCAACTGCTCAATCTCATTCAGATGATCCATGCGCACTGGTGATTCGGGTTCGGATGTGGGTAAGGTCTTCTTGCTTGGCTCAATGATTCGGGACTGACAGTAAAACAAAGAGGTCAAGCTCAGATTGTGCCCCTGATTTTATTGAAGAAAATGTTGTACATGTGTTGTCGTCATGTCGTCCTAAGATGTAGACTACCGGTCTCAGTCTCACTTAAGATATTGCACGGATGTTCGAAACAACAACCACGGGTAAGTCGTGACAGGCAGGTTAAATTCCAATCGTCGTGGAATCAGAGCCAATCTCCTTATAGACCATCCGAGACAGAGCAATAAGGTTGTTGAAATCCGGGTACAAATGCACTTAAGGCTAGCCCAAGACACGGGGAGCCGTTCGAGCATGGCAAACACTGGAGGTATCTCAAACTCCGTGGATTTAAAGTCTCCTAGACTGAATCCTATCCTAAGGACTCTGCTACCGGTTTCGATCTCACTTAAGGCATTGCACGGATGTGCGAAACAACAACCACGGGTAAGTCGTGACAGGTAGGTTAAATTCCAATCGTCATGGAATCAGAGCCAATCTCCTTATAGACCATCCGAGACAGAGCAATAAGGCTGTTGAAATCCGGATACAAATGCACTTAAGGCTAGCTTGAGACACAGGGAGCCGTTCGGGCACGACAGACACCGGAGGTATCTCAAACTCCATGGATTTAAAGTCTCCTAGACTGAAGTATGTACAGCTTTGGAAGATTGCCCCAGTCCTCAAGTTTTCTTTTCATATCGAGTCCTTCGTGCGGGACGACCGGATTTGGGAAAACACAAACTCTCAAATCATCAGCAAAAAAAAATCTAACTTTGGATCTTAGGAATAATTGTCCCTAGTCTTGGGGCAACCATTCATAATTTCCGTTAGATTGTTGTCAAAAATTTGAAAGTCCAAATTTTCCCATGTCTGATTATCCTAAGAATTGGCTCCCAAGACAACGTGTACAAAAATGCACGACTCATCATCGGGCCAAGGCAACCTCCTACTAACTGCACAGACTCCTAAACTATGCTACTCTCAACTCGGGGGGACTATATGCAAATGCAAATGTATGCATGGATGCAACAAAGCGGCAACACATAGCACGTAAACAGGATGGAGCACATATACTTATCACACGGGACGGCCACCTAACGGGAAAGTTCTATGGTTAACTATATGCAAAAGGCCGGTTTTGGGTCTCACAAGGGTGCCCTGGACTAGAGTCATGATTGTCTTCCGTGCCATGGGTACCCAAGGCAACGGTAATAACGGCAGGTGTAACTCATCACGGTCGGGGGTTGCTGGGAATTTTGGGATTCCCCGTCACCGGCAAGCCGTGCGGGATTGCCAAAACACACCAGCGAGGCTAAGAACAATGCAAGTGCAATGCAAAAGTTGAACTACAAACATTTCAGAAATCCCACAAAAGCTTTTCAAGTCGAGTCCTCTTGATTAATGCATATTTCAATAAAACTACACAAGTGTAATAAAATCAAGATATGCATTAAACAGAGTCCCCAGCGGAGTCGCCAGCCTGTGGACGCACCTCCGGAGGGATATCTCGAATATCGATTCGGAGTCGCCACCCGGGTTTTAGCGGATTGTCCCCGAGGAACCGAACTCGATTGACTCGTGCCTCATTCGATGGATAAGGATTACTGGCCCGTCATCACCATAGTATCTTAGGTTCGGGGGCTCAGTTACGAGAGGGGAAGGGTTTTACGGCACCCCCCTCGCCCGGGTCGAAGACCGGTCTCTACTTGAATTTTGTGGGACTATGGGAAATGTTTATGATTCAACTTTGAACAAATACGGGGAATGGGGATGGGAGCCAAATAACAACTTTGAACATGACAAAGGATTACAGTGTATGCTTGTGCATTGTGAACTACGTGAATGATGGTGACATGCAAGCATGAACAAACAAGAAAATCAAACAACAAAGGACAATGTAAGGATATACAGAGTGATGACAAAATAATAAAAAACAACACCACAAGCCAACACAAAACTAAACCAATCTGATCCCTCTGTTAAGGGCTTGAGCGCTCAAAGACAGGGCTTGAGCGCTCAAGCTCTCCTCGACTCAAACATGCTTCTGATGCTTCTAATGATTCTGATTTGATGAAAACACGTTTTGATCTCCATTGTTTATCCACAAACATCAATTAACTCACTGGACAGAATGACATAATCACACAACCATGGGTTTAAAACTAATTTATGGACCAAAATGAAGCAAACAGTATAGGAAGAATGAAGGCTCAATGTTTTGAAACTATGCAGAATACTCAAAATGCTAAGAACAGGTTGAAATGAGAAGAATGATTTGATTGGACCAGGAGGTGGTTTGAGCGCTCGAAGGGATACCTTGAGCGCTCAAGCCATCTCCTGGGTTTGAGTGTTTCTGCAGCATCCAGTCCTCATCTGGACCACAAACTAGTTCAACATGATATATGATGATGCATGATGTATTGAAATTTTATTAATATGAATAAAATAAACTTGAGGTGTCCACATGAGTAGAAAGTAAGCATTAGACTTTTCATGAGCATGATTAGGGAGAGAGGGAGATGAGATCAGGTTGGCTTAGCCAAACATCAACACACACACACACACACACTCCGATATTAGGTTGGCTTAGCCAAACATCAACACACACACACACACTCCGATATTAGGTTGGCTTAGCCAAACATCAACACACACACACTTCATAAATTGATATCAACATGAGAAAGCATCAAAAATCACAGAAACAACAAAATGGCCGAAATAGTTTGAGAGCCCGAACTGTAGTATGAGCCCTCGAGCTCACAGTTTGAGCGCTCGAACCCTGTTTGAGCGCTCATAGTATTCACATTGAGCACTCAAACCATTTGAAGCTGGGGTTTTCGAAAATCATTTTCTTTGATATCTAAGACCTTGTGAGCTCATAGAAGGTATGTGGAACCTCCATGAACTCACTGGTCTCCCTCAGGATGACCAAAACGTGATTTTTCACATGTTTTTCTACCTTTTGGCTTTGATTAAGGCTTGAACTTGGGTGTTTGATGAAGGGGTGGATAGTGGCTGTGTTCATAAGTGTAATGTGGGTTGTTTTGGACAGTAGAGTGTGAGTGTAGGGCTGATTGGATGATTGATTGAGTGGATGATGGAGTATTTGAGCTTAAAATGGTGATTTTGGCTTGGATGAGGTGGGTTTTGATGGAAGAGCTGGGTTTGGACGAAATGGATGGAATGTATGGGCTGTAAATGGCTTATTAGAGTGAGAGAGGGGTTGTTGTAGTTGGTATCTTAAAGACCCATGTGTATTTGGTCTTAAAGATGAGATTTTTGGGTGTTTTGGAGGTTGAAGATGATGGAGGGTGGTGGCTATGGAGGAGAGAAAGGCTAAAACGTGATTGAAGTGA
The DNA here is from genome assembly GCA_963854785.1 of Vaccinium vitis-idaea. Classification (NCBI taxonomy): domain Eukaryota; kingdom Viridiplantae; phylum Streptophyta; class Magnoliopsida; order Ericales; family Ericaceae; genus Vaccinium; species Vaccinium vitis-idaea. The sequence goes on from OY978222.1 coordinate 26,090,190, forward strand.
TGAGAGAGAGTGGAGAGGGCTGATGAAGGGTGTGAGAGTGTAAGAGATCATCCAAGGGGGGTTAAACAATGGGTGAAGGGTGGTTTATATAGAGAGAAATGGGGGGAATTTGGAATTTGCAATTCAAGTTGGGGAGGGAGTGTTATTAGAGGGATTCTGGCGTGAAAACGAAGCTGTAGAAACCAGGGGGAGCCCATAGTTTAGGTGGAAAACCAGCTGAAAAATGCTTTGAAAATTTCTGGTGCGCGAAGGGTTTGAGCGCTCTAAGGCCTGCACAGCAGACCAAACTTCAAAGGGCTGCTTCGGGTGCTACCGAACTCCCTTTCGTGCGTGGTTTGAAGCGTTGGAAAGCTTGTCGAGTGTACTTTCTAACCCAAGTGGTTTGAACCCAAGATAATTTGTACATCCAAGTGTGTGACCATTTTACCCTCAGAACGTCGGAAAAATAAGTCGTTTTGGTAAAACGGACACATCTCCCTCATTTCAAAACGGATTGAGACATATTATATACCAATAAAGAGGGTTTTGAATGTACTAGAAGATGGTGTAGGATTAGGTTTATTTTGAAGAGGTTTATGGTTGGTTTGAAGGGTATTTTGGTCATTTTGGTTGGTTTAAGGTTGTTCTAGGAGGGTTTAGAATGGTTTAGGGTGGTTTGGTGAGTTCAAGCCTTGTTCTTAGCCTCGAGGTATACACGATTAGTCTATATCATCATCGGGAATGCTTGATAAGTATCTCAGGTCAAAATCGGGGTGTCTACACAGCCGAAAGTCTCAAGTCTAACGTCGAGTTCCATGTGCTCGACATTTCTTCATGTTTCAACTTGTTGTTGGGTAGGCCGTGGCTTCATCACCCAGACATTATGGCAGTACCATCTTCTCTGCATCTGAAGGTTCAGCTTGGTCTAGACACAGGGACTCTAACTATCTATGGAGAATCCAGAATTCGTCCCCATATCTCTGATAATGCCCCTGTGCTTGAGATCACACATGGAGAAGAAGACGTCTCTCTCGGAGGATTCTCTTTTGACACCGCCGGGGCAGTTCTCACTATCAAAATGGATGAGGATTTCTCGGTTAGCTCTACGGTTGTTGGAATGATGAGAAAAATGGCTTACATGCCAGGTTTGGGGTTGGGCCGCAACAATCAAGGAGTGGCCAAATTCCCAGATTTCCCTATGAACAATCACCGCTTCGGCCTCGGTTATCAACCCAACAAAGATGAGCTTGGAAGTGGATGGAAAACTCGAGCCTGTGTTCAGTCAAAGAAAGGTCCCATTCGCTTCGTCAAAGGAAAAGAAACTATCTGTCAAGGAGAGCCAGAGCCATTTTGGGACATAGAGAAAAAGACCAAGCTTCCAGGGTTCGAAATCTTCGCCAACGACACATGGGACAGTGATGATGAATCAGCGAAGCTAGAAGAAATTGTCAAACAATGCAAATCTGACTGGATCGAAGTTTTTGACTCAGGGAATCTGATATCGTTGTTTGGGAATGAAAGTCCAATAGGTACGGTCGAGGATGGGCCTGCTGCAATGTTGATTGATTTGGAGCCTGTTAGAGACATGGAGCTGATGATGCTAGGTCAAGAAGCCCTTGGAGATGTTACTGCGCTCATTGTGGATGCCAATGGAGTTTATAAAAACTGCACTTTTTTACCCAAAATTATTTACATTGGCACTAGATTTGGATTTGAGTCAGAGTCTAGCACTGAGTCTAAGTTTAGCACTGAGTTTGAGTCCATTTTTTAGTCAGAGCACGTTTCCGTTGGTCCTCCACGTCATCATTTCTCTTTTGAGTTTGAGTCCGCTCTCATGTATCATGCCCTGGGGCCACTTCTTTTCCAATGAATGAAATTGACTTTGCTTATCTTGCTGTGTCTGAAATAAATTGTGTTAACCCTAACGATGATGGGATTGAGTTTGAGGAAGAAATTCCAAAAGAACTCCAATCTCTAATCGAGCGAGAAAATGAAAGGCATGCTCAGCCTATAAAAGAAGAAGTAACTTCAATAAATCTGAGAGATGAGAGTAATCCACGAATGGTTCAAATCGGTTCTGGGTTGTCTCCAGAAGAATCTAAAGCTCACTCGGATCTTTTAAAAGAATTTCAAGATCTTTTTGCATGGTCTCACGCGGATATGCCTGGAATTGATCCTAAAATCGTAGAGCATCGAATCCCACTTTATCCTGATACAAAACCTGTCAAACAGAAATTGAGAAAAATGAGGCCCGATTGGGTGCTGGAAATCAAAAAGGAAATTCAGAAACAGATAGATGCAGGATTTTTAATGGTAACAGAATACCCTCAGTGGGTCGCCAACATCGTGCCTGTCCCCAAGAAGAATGGGAAGATCAGAGTCTGCGTAGACTTCAGAGATTTGAACAAAGCCAGCCCCAAGGATGACTTTCCGCTGCCACATATAGATGTCCTCATAGATAACACTGCGGGGCACGCATTGCTTTCTTTCATGGATGGTTTTTCAGGTTACAATCAGATTCTCATGGCCCCCGAGGACCGAGAGAAAACCACTTTCACCACAGAGTGGGGGACCTACTGTTACAGGGTTATGCCGTTTGGATTAAAGAATGCCGGATCTACTTACCAGAGGGCCGCCACAACTTTACTGCATGACATGATCCACATGGAAGTCGAAGTATACGTGGACGACATGATCGTCAAGTCCAAGGAAAGAGAAGGGCACTTGCACGCTCTCAGAAAATTCTTTGAAAGGATTCGCAAGTACAGATTGCGTCTCAATCCCGAAAAGTGCACATTCGGAGTTACAGCAGGAAAGATGTTGGGTTTCATGATCACAACCCGAGGAATCGAAGTGGATCCATCCAAAATCAAGGCTATTCTTGAAATGGAACCACCGCAAACAGAAAAAGAGGTGCGGAGTTTCCTCGGCAAGATTCAGTTCATCAGCAGATTCATCGCCAAGTTAACCTCAACTTGCGAGCCGATGTTTCATCTTCTCAAGAAGGGTGTGCCATTTAAATGGGACAACAGGTGTCGGAAGCCTTTGAAACAATCAAAAAATACTTGCAGAATCCTCCGGTTCTGATGCCACCTGTGCCAGGGCAACCTCTGATTCTGTATCTGTCAATCACTTCATCAGCTATGGGATGCATTCTAGCACAAGAAGAAAAAAGCGGATCTGAGAAGGCTGTCTATTACATAAGCAAGAAGATGGTTGGATGTGAAGAACGATATACTTCTCTGGAAAAGACTTGTTGGGCTTTGGTCTGGGCTTCCAAGAAGTTAAGGCATTATATGTTGGCTTACTCTGTAATGCTGATTTCTCGAATGGACCCTCTCAAATATTTATTTGAGAAACCCACACTTACAGGTAAGTTAGCACGATGGTTGCTTTTGCTAGCAGAATTTGATATCAAGTATGTTACTAGGAAATCAGTAAAAGGAAGAGCCGTTGCCGAGTTTCTTGCCAATCACCCTGTGGAAGGTCCAGAAGATGTAGAGTTTGAATTCCCAGATGAAAACGTGATGACAGCCACTAATGATGTCTGGATGTTGTATTTCGACGGGGCAGCCAATCAGAAAGGATTTGAAATTGGGGTATTGTTGATTTCCCCAGAAGGATCACATATCCCTCTTGCTTTCAAGTTAAACTTCGAAGTCACTAATAACCAATCAGAATATGAAGCCTGCATCGTAGGGATGGAAGCTGCCTTGGAAATTGGAGTCAAAAGACTAGAAGTGGTCGGGGACTCAAACTTAGTGGTGTCACAAGCAAACGGTGACTGGAAAGTCAAGGAAGACAAGTTGAAACCTTATCATCAAGACTTGGATGATTTGATACCACGATTTCAGATGGTTACTTTCACGCATGTGCCAAGGTTGAAGAATCGGTTTGCCGATGCTCTCGCGACATTAACATCCATGGTTGAGATACCAAACGGAGTCAGACTCAGACCAATTGTAATTGAACAACGAGATAAACCTGTTTACGAGTACGTCATGGCCATTGACAAGCCGGACGATGGCTTGCCGTGGTATCACGACATTTGGAACTTCATTAAGGAAGGCGAATATCCGACAGGGACCGATAAGAAGGATCAGGTAGCTCTTCGAAGATTGGCATCTCAGTACGTCATTTGCGGAGGAAAGCTATATCGAAGATCTCATTGCGGAGCACACAAACTGTGTGTGCACGGAGAAGAAACCAGCCGGATCATGGAAGAAATACATAAAGGAGTTTGTGGCCCTCATATGAATGGCATGATGCTCGCCAAGAAAATCTTGAGGCAAGGCTATTATTGGTCAACCATGGAAACTGAATGTGTTGAGTATGTAAGACGATGTCACAAGTGCCAAATTCACGCCAATCTCATGCATGGCCCGCCATCAGAATTGCATTCCATGACCTCGCCTTGGCCCTTTTCCGTCTGGGGCATAGATGTTATCGGTAGAATCACACCGGCGGCGTCAAACGGGCACAAGTTCATCCTAGTCGCAATTGATTATTTCACCAAATGGGTTGAAGCTGCTTCTTATACGACCCTCACTGCAGTCCAAGTTGCTCACTTCATCAAGCAGAACATCATCTACAGATATGGGGTCCCTCAAGCCTTCGTGTCAGACAACGGGGTTCATTTCAAAGGAAGAGCGGCAGAAACTCTTGAAGAATTTGGGATTCAAGTTCATAAATCGACAGTCTATCGACCACAAACCAACGGGGCTGTAGAAGCGGCCAACAAAACCATCAAGTCTATACTAGAGAAAACCATTGAGTCTGCACGGGATTGGCACGAACAACTGCCTTTAGCATTATGGGGATACCGGACATCTATCCGAACTCCCACAGGAGCAACGCCCTACTCTTTGGTTTACGGCATGGAGGCTGTTCTTCCCATCGAACTCGAAATCCCATCTTTAAGGATCATGGCAGAATCAGGAATTGATGAAGCAGAATGGCAAAACGCGAAGTTCGAAGAGCTCATGCTATTCGATGAAAGGCGGCTTAAGGCCTTATATCATGTTCAGGGATATCAGCGTCGAATAGCCCGTGCTTTTAAGGTGAAATCCAGGGATTTACAAGAAGGCGACATGATTTTGAAAGAAATTCGAGCTCTAGTTTTTTATCCACGTGGGAAGTTTCGACCAAAATGGTCCGGGCCTTATATTATCAAAAAGATCTTATCTGGAGGTGCAGCACAACTCATCGATCTCGACGGCAATGAATTCTCTACTCTGGTCAACTTGGATCAACTCAAGAGATATTACCCCTGAGAGAAGCTCGCTGGACTGAAAACCGCAAGGGCGGGCAGTTCCAGGCAAAAACTAGAGCAAAAAGCCTGTTAGGTTTGAAAACCCGAAAGGGCAGCCTAGGCAAAAGATAAGGCTAAATAAGTCAAAAGCTTGCTAGACCGAAAACCCGCAAGGGCGGTACTAGGCAAAATTCAGAGCACAAAAGGAGAGTGTAAATACCCGAGTGAACCCTAACCAAACACTTGTAGTCCTGAACTACGTCATGACCTGATTCCTTTTTGTGAGGGATACGTAGGCAGCCTCATCCTGAGGTTCGGTCACAATCTTTTGAGTTGATTCCAAGTCATTATACACATTTCAAGTTTCACAGACAGAGCCGTTAAGAATCAAGAATGGAAAATTCTCAAAACTCAAGTTTTATTCAAACAAACTTTTTCGATTACATGGCTGAGCATGAAACTTTCAAAAGAAACAAACAACAACAACATCCATAACAGTGGGTACACAACTTATTTCAAGCACAGTAAGATCGAGTCTAAAGTCTGTCTTAGTTTCCATTTGCTCTTGCTTCAATATCTTGTGTCAGCCATCTCTTGTAACGTGCTGGAAGGAGAACACTGGGATATGAATCTCTTGGAATGGTCACGCGCTCCCTCCAATTGTTCTGATAAGCTCTGAATGTGGCAACATTGAAATTTGGCATGACAAAGTTCTCGGGACTTGTAGGCGGCAATACTTGACGAGCACCAAGTTGACGGAGAACACGGTTTGGAATGTAGAAAGTCCATCGGGTCAGGCCTGCCAAAACCATTCGCTGACGCCCCATGTTGCTAATAGCCATGACAGGAAGATCAATCCAAGTCAAGCACCAAGAAATCACTTCCTCTATGAGATGGGAGAGATTCTGAACCCAACCTCCCACATCATCAAAAACTTCCTTGAAGCCCCTGATAACAAACCCTTGTGTTTCATGAACCCGGTTTCTTGGCACAGGCTCCAGCAGATTAGCCTTGTCACATAACCACAGCTGTGTGAAAGAGAGAAAACAAGTAAGAAACCTTAGAAAGCCTTAAACTAAGAGTCGAGGTAAAATGAGAACAAGTGAAAAAACCAAAAAAGGAGAGCTGAGTGAGAAGCTTACCTGTAGGAGCAAAGGACTACCCTCGAAGATGTCAGTCCGACCGGCATGAACCCCATCTATACCCATCAAAGTTTCAGCCAGAACCATGGGAGCAACAAAGTCTGTTAAAACACAATGGGAAGTATGAATGATCAACAGAAAGGAAAGGCATGTCTAAAATATACCTCAGCAGCTCCACTGCTAGGAGTAGCCCTGCGACTAGCTCCTTTCTCACTGCTAGTACCTGCTCCACGACTACTCTCTCTCCTCCTACGGGTACCGCGACCAGTCTCTCTACCTCTGCTAGTCTCTCCAGCACCTCGGCCTGTGCCTCCTCCAGCCTCTCTGGAACCTCGTGCTGGTGTCCTCTCTCTGGTAGCACTCCGCCTACGACCAAGTACAACTCCCGGCTCAGCTCGCGGGCGTACCACTGGATCCATGCCCATCACAAACTGACGGACCATGGCCTGCAAGTCTTGCACCAACTGGTACGATGCCGCAGCCCATTCAGCAGGAATCTAAAAAACAAAGGTACATCAGTAATGCATGGGATATTGATACAAGGATATAATCAAAGCAAGTACAACAATCAGAAGTCACCTCTGTCGTAGCAAGAGTAACTGTGGGAGTAATAAGAGGCACCGTCACTACTCCAAGCGCTCCATCAGCAGTCACTACCTCAATCTCTCTCCTCAACGCAGGTAAAGCAGGAGCAGCTCTCAGGCAATTCTCCATATTCAGGTTATATGCCAAATGAGTACTCAAATATCCCTCATAATCTATCGAAGGGCTGAAGATCACCTCTGTCGGCACTGTGTGTCTCTCTATCTCTGCTCGAGTATACTCATCAGGCCTCTGAACAAGCAAAGGAAGGGGCGAAGGCACTCTGAAATGGTCAATCCCAAGAGATTGACGAGACACTCTGTCACTCAAGTACCATCGTCAGCCGTATGGACACTCCAAAAGCACTCGACTCCGTGTCCACTCCCTGCTCCTGATCAGATAATCCCTGCGCAACCTGTCCCAGACATTCCACCTCACCTGCAAGGAAAAGGTTTGTCATTTTTCAGAAAATGAGAAGACAAGAAAGCATGAAAGGTTGAATCACAAAGAAGCTTACTCTATCCCCCGTGGTAGAATCAAGGAAAAGTCTGAAGCTCCTCAAGTCTCCCTTATGATCACCTGCTCCTGTGAACTCCAATCCCCACTTTTCAGCGCGTGGAAGCACATTCTCATTGCTGTGAGAATTGGCTAGGGAAAATATTCCCAACACCTCATAAGCCCACACCTGCATGTTCAGAAACCAATCAAGTCAAGGAATATGGCTAAGGCATTATCATGGTTTTACACAAAGGAGAAATGCTAGAAAAATTTACCTCTATAACTCTCCAATAGCCACCAAGGCTCGTGCCTACTCCACGGCAGACGTAACCCAAGAAGCAGTACACGGTGCACAAGCCAGCACCACCCCAGTCAAATCTCCCAGCAGTCTCCAAGCTCTCCAGCGCCGGTAGCCAACCCAAGTGCACCATGCCCTGCCTGTTCGGAAACAGGGAAGCACCAAAGAGGTATAACAAGTAAGCCCTCACCATCTGTCTAGCCTCCTCTGACTCCGACTCATGATCCCAGAAATCCACCAAGACAGTACATCTCACCCCCGGCTCAATGCCTCCAGGCCTCCTCCCCAAGTAGTGCTCTACGGTAGCAATGTCCAAATACAGCTCTGAGTCAAATGGAATGGGCTCACCTCCAACTCTCAGACCAGTGATAGCAGCAAAGTCAAGGGGAGTGATGGTCATCTCCCCGAATCTGAAGTGAAAAGTATTGGTGGTATCCCACCACCTCTCCACCAGGGCTCATATCAGCTTGCGATCTGTCCTGGTCACTGTCAAGAGTCGAATGAAGATGGTAAACCCGGAGGCATCAACCAAAGCCCTCACACTCGGCGGCAACGCGTGGTAATAGGCCAAAGAACTCGCAGAACCTCCATAACCACCCATGGATCTCTGAGTCTGTCAACAAAAGCATGACAAAACTTTTATCAGTCATCATTAAAAAGAATGTATAGCAAACAGGTACAAGCAGCAAAGAATAAACAAGATGCATACCAAGGGATTTTTGTAAGCAATATGGGTCGAGCGGTCACGAATAACGTTTGTATCCAAATACGCAGGCAGCATGGGAGTATATGTGTCACATCCCTGAGGAACAAAGAAGTGAACTCGCGGGACATAAGTAGCAGGCGTAAAGGGAACCCTGTGCTCCAATGCCAACTCAACCTCCCGAACTATAGTCATACGCTCCTACCCGGCAGCTACCTCAGCCTCTCTCTGTCTCTCCTCCTGCTCAACATCCCTGACATGAGATGGCATACCCTCCTGAATCAGAATATTCTCAAACCGAGGGAACTCCTGCAAAGTAGCTGCAATGTCCTCATCTCTCGCCCCCTCCAAGGTGTCTACTAAAGTCAAGCCTGGCCTACGGGAAGAACCAACCGTAGGAACAAACAGTGGAGGCTCTGAAACCTCTGTCTCTCTATCAAAAATCTCTGCTGGCACTCTAGCAGTACCAATCGCAATAGCCGGACCCGGAGCAATGCGTCTCACCAAGGGTATCTCCTCACTATCAGTGCTACTCTCTCCCAAAACATCCTCCACCTGAACATCCCTATCACCAGGACCTCTCCGAACCACCGGTATGTCAGTCCCAACCTGCTCACCACCTACAATGACTTCAGTCATAAGAGTAGCCTCCAGAATATCACTCGGAATACCCCCAGTCTGAGACCTACTCTCCGACACACCAGTTTTCTCTACAACAACATCAATTCCACCGAGGTTCATTGCAATATCGAAAAGTGGAGTATCTGTACCTGGAGGATCAATCTCCATAGCATCTGGACCCTCATGGCTAGCCACGGTACTCTGATCAACAGGCACGACACTCTCAGTGTGCCGTACAACACTCGGGTCATCACCAAGAGTACCACCACTACTCACAGTACTCGAATCCACTGGCACAACACTCCTAACATCACCCACGGCACTCTCAGTATGCCGCACGGTGCCCTGGTCCCCAGTAACATGATCACCGCTAACACCACTGGAACCCATGGTCTCCCGTACCTCCACCGGAGTTGAGGTCTCGCCGGTATGAGCCTCACCGAGCCCCATCGGTACTGTTTCCGGCATGGAGGATGTTGCTTCAGCCCCTATCGGTGCTTCACGAACCGGATCTGTGGCAACCGGATCAATATCGGCCGAGATACTCATGGGCGAGTCACTCCCAAACTCGTTGGACGATGTACTACCCTCCTTGAACGCCGATGAGGTCGAACCGGCGGCGGACTTGGTGGAACAGCTTGGTTCCTCGCCGGAATCTTCCATGGCAAGTGTATCTCGAAAGAAAGAACTCGGTTTGGGTGTGATTGGACCGAAATGTTGAAAGAAATTTAGGGGAAATGAGAGAGAAGAAGGGGAATGAGGAGGAATGGGATTTTCGGATTCTCTACTCTCTCTTGATAAACCGACCAAGGAGTTTGAATGGGTTAGAAGTGGGAGAAAACCAAACATTTCGGGCGGTTATAAAACCACTTGTGCCGTGCGGCACACCCACTCTATCGCACGACACACATGGTATGCCGCACGGTACACTCCCTTCAAACTTTATCGTACGATAATCGCACTCAACCGCACAATACAGGTTTAATATTGCACGGTACAATTTTAACAATGAAATCAATTTTCCAAAGAGATGTTGTGGATACTGGAGAGGGTAGAATCCAATTACAGAGGAAAGTACCCAAGCACGTACGAACCACGTGCTTAGCCTGGACACCACGTGAGGGTGGCTCAGTTCGAGGGGACCACAAAAAGGTGCCCCAGGTTATGGCCGAGCAGGGTAGGCCAAGTGTGCAGCCAGGATAGCACCACGAGATGGTGGCAGCACCATGAGAAGGTGCACGAGGCCAGTGCCGAGCTATGTATCTGGTCGACAACAGTATATAAGAATAGGCAAGTAAATTGCCGAGCTAACCGCCTACGTGATAAGGTGGCGGGTCATTCTAGAGGGATCTAGAATAGCCTCTTACGTGATAAGGGTTAAATCCTGAGAGTTAAGGGATTATCATTAAGCTTCCATATTGGACAAGAAGTCCAATATAGATACAAAATCCTTACGAGAAGGGAATTCTGATTGTATTGCCATATGGGCCGAATCCCATAAGAGAAAGGAATCCTAACTTAAAGAGGATTCCGATAATGGCAAGGATTCCTAACGTGGGAGGAATCCTTGTAGAATAAAGATTGTGTTTCTATATGGAACGAGTCCCATATAGGAAAGGACTCCTAATGTGAATAGGATTTTTGGACAAGCACCCCGCATCTATAAATAAGGAGCAATACCCATGAAGAAAGGTACGTGGTAATTCGTGTTTACATGCTTTACGTGTCTAATGGTTTCCTCCTAGTACGTGATACTGACTTAAGCATCGGAGGGCCTTTGCCGACGAGAGGCAAAGGTGCTCTAACCGTTATTGTCTTGCAGTGCTAGGGTTCCGATGAAGAGTGCATATTGTTGATCTCATAGAGGCGTGGAAATAGCATACCCAAATTTTTCCCCTCTACAATTGGCGCCGTCTGTGAGAAACGAGAAATTCAAAGGAGAGCAACAATCTTGAGCCATAGCGCACAAACGCCACGTGATGGTGATGAAGAGAAGAGCGCTGATAAGAATAGATCAAATATGGAGTCCATCATTGGAGGACAAGGCCCCAAAGACCATAAAAAAAGGATAGAGAACTCCTCGCCATGATCGAAGAGGGAGATCAAGAACTCCTCGTTGTGATTGAGGAAGAAGGTCAAGAATTCCTCGCTGTGATGGAATAGTGTGATCAAGAACTTCCCCATGAAAAGGGAGGGAGAAGTCTCCAAGAAACAGTAGGAGAAGGTTAAAATCTCCGAGAGAAAATAGGAATAAGTCCCCGAATTCCTCTACGATAAAGGAGGAGAAAATTGAGATTACGAAGAAAATCTCGAGTGAATGAAGAGCTAAGTTGAAGAATTTGCTCGACAAGTTAACAAACGTGAAAATAAGATCAACGAAGAAGATCAAAAACATCATGATAGGGAAAGACCAGCCACTCCCTGCCGTGATGACGAGAAGAGGTACTGTGAAACCTTCAACGAAATTGCAGAAACGAGTATGCAATGGCAACATGTCTACTAATGGTGGGAAGTAGAATCTCCTACCGAGTTATTCAAAAGGATGCAACAGCATGCCATAAAAGAGGCTGAAGTTAGAAAAGAAAGAAAATTGCACATTGCTCGACCAAGAAGCAACAAAACACGTGCTTCGAGTAGCCACCACGAGAAGCTGCTTAGCTCGGCATTATGAGGAAGGGGTTTCTTACACCCATGCCGAACAGATTTGACCACGAGTAGGGTCAAGGTGTTAGAAGGGACACTAAGTGGAGGTGAACTAGCTCGGCATCAACTACGATGGGGTGTCTCAGGACACGACCGAGCAAGTCAGGCTACGAATATAGCCAGAGTTACATTATGGATTACATGTCCAGCTTGGTATATGTGGAACTAGCCTTGGAATGACCTTGCCAAGCTATGTGGAAGCACGGCCAGGACCGCCTTGAGAATATAGGGTGGTGGAAGTTCATACCGAGCACAAATCCTATGAAGAAAAGGATTTGAGCCAAATAAAAAAGAACATGAGGATTAATTTTCTTGACGTAAAACAAGGATATCATCGAACGGCCACGAGAAGGCAGCAGATTTGGACCATGTGCAAAGATCCAAGGAAGGCGATACTGGCTGAAACTCAATGCTTCAAAAAGTGTGTTTATTGTTAATCCAAGAAAATTCTTTGATCAATTGAAGGATGAGATTGTCAGAGCAAAACAACGGCTTCACATTGATCGGCCAAGGAGACCCATGAAGAGGGAAACAATGGGGAGCATAATTTCTCTTCGGTAGTGACACTACCACAACCTCAGGGGCATGTAGGAGCCGATTGTCCTGGTCTCCGAAAAGGGGAATCTGTTGTGCAAGATTTTGAAGAATAAAGGTTATGCGTGGAAGGGTCTGCACAGAGCAATGGGTCAGGAGTAGAAATCCAATTACCCGTAGAAGGAACAAATCACGTGACTCAAAAATTGCTACCACAAGAGGGTATGGAGCTCGGCCTTGCTGGGAAAGGGTTCCTTAACCCTATGCCGAGTTGTGTTGACCACGAGTAAGGTCAAGGCAATAATCTGGGCACCAAAGTGAAGGTGTAACATGGCCGAGATGGTTGAGTTACGAATACAGCTGGGATAGCATTGTGGGACTACATGGATTCAGCTAGGAACAACTCGGCATCTGTGGATTGGACCTCGTACGATTCATGCCAAGCTATGTGGAAGCACGGCCAGGACCGCCTTAAGAGTATAGGGCGGTGGAGCATTCCTGAAGGTACTGAGTCGGTCTCTTATGTGATAAGAGGAGATCCCTTGATTATAGGGATCAACGTAGAAATTTTTAATGTAATTAGGAATACATTGCATAAGCATGTAGGAAAGAAACCTATATGGAAAGGAGTTCTATCGCAAGAAAGGATCTTGCACGTTATGGGAGCAAGTGGCTTGGTTCGTATTTAGTGCTTAAAACGAACATAGCCGAGTATGAGACTCTGCTCGCTAAGAGATTGAGGGTCTATTGTGGCTCATAGTTGGTCGAAAACCAGCTATCCGACGAATGAGCTGCTCGGTGTAGGCAACCAGATGTTAATTAGATAAACAAGAGGAAGTTTATGTGAAATAAAGTAGCTCGGGTAAAGTGTCTACATAAATTCAATGGACTTGGATTTAGGGCCAAGCTAGATGGAACCAATCATGGAATCCCCATGAGAGGGTACACGTTCTAGTAGTAAAAAGGAAACGCATCGGATCATGACCAGCTTGTTTGTGCGTACAACGTGATGGAGCAAAAGTTTCTATATGAGATTCACGGAAGGACATATGGAAGTAACATTAGTGGAAGAATCATAAGCTCACCAAGCAACATTCTGGGGATAATGATGACCCTGGTCAGAAGCACCACGTGAAGGTGCAAAGTGCTCGGCCACACAGAAAATTCCACGAAAGGGAAGTTCGGCCCAAACGAGGAAGAGCCATACAAGCTGGAACTAGAGTTCATCCCCAAGCAGACTTGGATGGGAATCCAGTTCCATTACCATGGAATACACAGATAAGTAGTCAAATTACTTATTGCAGTTTATTTATTATTTAGCTACAAATTGCTATGATGGAATTATGAACAGAATTCTGGAGTGGGTAAAATCCAATTACCTTCAGAAAAGACAGAACACATACTCTAAAGTAACCACCACGTGAGGGTAGCTAGCTCGGTGCTATTGTATAGGGGCTCCCTAACCCTATGCCGAGCAATGATGACCATGAGTAGGGTCAAGATAGTAAATCAAGTACCAAGTGAAGATATAACAACTCGGCAGTACCACAAAGGGATGTCTTAAGACATGGGCGAGCTAGGATAAGCTACAAATATAGCTACGAATAGCATTCTGGGATACATGTTTAGCCCAGTGCAAGCTCGGCACAGATGGGCTGAGCCTTGTACGAGTCATGCCGAGCTAATTGAAAGCACGGCATCGCCTTAAGAGTATAGGGCGGTGAGACATTCTAGAAGGTTCTAAATCGGCTCCTTATGTGATAAGGAGCAATCCCGTGTATAAAAGGATTACCATAAGCATTCCTAATGTAATTAGGAATACGCTGCATATAGAAAGGAAACCTACATGAAGAAAGATGGAGGGTTCCAGTGAGGAAGCACGTGATCAAGACCTTACGTGGATTTTACCCCCGTACAAATTCCATAGAAATTATTGTTTGCTATGAGTTGCTATAGTGGAATCATTAGCGATATCCATCTTTTCTCGTTTTGTTAGCTACAAATTGCTTTAATACGGTGAGAGTTATGAATACAACTCTGTTTGACTTGAAACAAGTTGTTTCCGTACGGTCTAAACATGAATAAGCTAAGTTTGGACCCAAAGACGCTTTGCCTCAAAACTGGGGAGCGGAGAGTGTAAATAAACAGTTAAAATTGTTTGAAAAGGAAAAAAAAGCTAAGTGCGAAAAAACTTAGGCAATAAGCAATGAGTATTGCTTGCAAGTGGCTAAGTACGAATAAGCTTAGGCCATGGGCAACGAATATTGCTCAAATTTTTCCAAGTACGAAGAAACTTGGAGGCTAGCAATGAATATTGCTTGAACATTCCCAAGTACGAAGAAACTTGGAGGCAAGCAATGAATATTGTTTGAACTTTCCCAAGTACGAAGAAACTTGGAGGCAAGCAACGAATATTGCTTGAACTTTCCCAAGTACGAAGAAACTTGGAGGCAAGCAACAAATATTGTTTGAACTTTCCCAAGTACGCAGAAACTTGGAGGCAAGCAACGAATATTGTTTGAACTTTCCCATGTACGAAGAAACTTGGAGGCAAGCAACGAATATTGCTTGAACTTTCCCAAATACGAAGAAACTTGGAGGCAAGCAACAAATATTGCTAAGCAACGAATATTGCTTGAACATTCCCAAGTACGAAGAAACTCGGAGGCAAGCAACCAATATTGCTTGAACTTTCCCAAGTACGAAGAAACTTGGAGACAAACAACGAATATTGCTAAGCAACGAATATTGCTTGAACATTCCCAAGTCCGAAGACGCTCGGACAGTAAGTACCGAATATTGCTAAAGATTTGCTAAGTACGAAAATACTCGGGATGTCTACTAAGTGCGAAAAAACTTAGGTGTACTGGAGAGTATGAAGAAACACATGGCTTAGGTGGAAAGCAATGAGTAATGGTTGGTCCCTTAGTTAGGTATGATGCTACTTAGAGGCCAGAAGACAGTGGATAGCGCCGAGTATGAAAACACTAGATTTTGCAGCCCGACCAAAACCATGAAGGACGTGCCGAACAAGTAAAGTGCCACGAAGGGCCAATTATCGAATAAAATTGGCCAATTATCATAACAGCTCTTGGAGGTTGCGCCAGCAAGGACTTCGCCAAACATGTGCACCACACGTGAGGATGCTCGGCACGATGCCATGTGCACAACGGTTAGTGCACTTTATAATATAAATGACACAAGTAGTAACGCCAAATACGTACTCTGGTCGGCAACACTACGTGAGAGTGCACTGAGATGCCGAACAGGGTCGGACTGAGAAAAGGTCTAGCAATTAGTTTCTGCCACAGATTTTGAGTTCTTGGAGCAGAGCTTTTTACCAACCATGGAGCCCTTATGTGTCAAGGGATGTAGCCGAATAGATGAGGCCCAGATTGATTTTGTCCTAGACCGTGGACTGGGAAAGCCAAGGATGTCATTGTACGACATAGCTCACTTGATGTCTTCCAAGTTGGCTGATTTCTTCCAAGATTTTTACAGAGACAACCAATCATACTCGAGACAAAAATCTCAGTAAAAAAAAGAGAGGCTCAAAATGGAGTACGGGCACTTGTAATGAGAAGATTGAAGCCTTTTTTTCAATCCATGAGCTCCCAAGGTATATGAACCAGATGAGGACCGGGCAGGCAGTATGACGGAGTACTATGTTGAATATTGCAAATGCTGAACAGACTTGGATTGACCCAAGCACGTACGAGACACATGCTTGGTCGGCTATACCAAGTGAAGGTGTACAGGAACATTACCGAGCATGAGTGCATGGTGTACGATAATTAGTGTATTGGGGGAGAACAAAAGAATTTGAAATAGGGGTGAGAATGTCTTTTAAGCCCCAAAAAGTTGGAGTGACATACGTGAAACGTTACCCTAAAAGCTGTTCCAGCACGATCAAAAAAGGCAGACATCAATCAACATTTAATGCAGGAATCGTGTCTCCCAAGTAAGAAGAGAATACTCGAGAATTTGTGCCAAACCCTACGTGCGGATATTAGCACAAAAGTACTATGCGAGCTTGGTAACGTGGATACCAAGGGAAAATTCGTAGGGGTGGGCCTAGTCGAGTGAGCGGTTGTGATGAATATCACAAATACCAAAATGCAAGAATTACGGCAAGGAAAAACACAATTGTTGGAAAGGTAGAAGTAAGCTTTGACCATCATTCACGAACAACAATGATGATCAAAGCTGGGGAGCAATTGGAGAGGGTAGAATCCAATTACAGAGGAAAGTACCCAAGCACATACGAACCACGTGCTTAGCCTGGACACCACGTGAGGGTGGCTCAGTTCGAGGGGACCACAAAAAGGTGCCCCAGGTTATGGCCGAGCAGGGTAGGCCAAGTGTGCAGCCAGGATAGCACCACGAGATGGTGGCAGCACCATGAGAAGGTGCACGAGGCCAGTGCCGAGCTATGTATCTGGTCGGCAACAGTATATAAGAATAGGCAAGTATATTGCCGAGCTAACCGCCTACGTGATAAGGTGGCGGGTCATTCTAGAGGGATCTAGAATAGCCTCTTACGTGATAAGGGTTAAATCCTGAGAGTTAAGGGATTATCATTAAGCTTCCATATTGGACAAGAAGTCCAATATAGATACAAAATCCTTACGAGAAGGGAATTCTGATTGTATTGCCATATGGGCCGAATCCCATAAGAGAAAGGAATCCTTGTAGAATAAAGTGGGAGGATTCCGATAATGGCAAGGATTCCTAACGTGGGAGGAATCCTTGTAGAATAAAGATTGTGTTTCTATATGGAACGAGTCCCATATAGGAAAGGACTCCTACTGTGAATAGGATTTTTGGACAAGCACCCCGCATCTATAAATAAGGAGCAATACCCATGAAGAAAGGTACGTGGTAATTCGTGTTTACATGCTTTACGTGTTTTATGGTTTCCTCCTAGTACGTGATACTGACTTAAGCATCAAAGGGCCTTTGCCGATGAGAGGCAAAGGTGCTCTAACCGTTATTGTCTTGCAGTGCTAGGGTTCCGGTGAAGAGTGCATATTGTTGATCTCATAGAGGCATGGAAATAGCATACCCAAATTTTTCCCCTCTACAGATACGGCTTCAAAATCTTTGAAAGAAGATTGCCATCGATCTTACTCAAACTAATCATCAAAATCAAAACCTCACTCAAACGGTTCTATTTCATCATTTCAGCACCGATTGGTTATATAAGTCCTCAACGGCATTTAACGACGGTTTTCTGGTTCTATAAGTCCTCAACGGCATTAACAATGATTTTCTGGTTTTGTAAGTTCTCTCCGGCATTAACAACGGTTTCTCAAAACACCAACAATGGTTTTGTAAGTCCTCAACGGCATTAACAAAGATTTTATCAGCAACCGACTGGTTTCGTAAGTCCTCTCCGGCATTAACAACGGTTTTCTCAGACATCGACTGGTTTCGTAAGTCCTCTACGGAATTAACAACGGTTTTCTCAGACATCGACTGGTTTCGTAAGTCCTCTACGGAATTAACAACGGTTTTCTCAGACATCGACTGGTTTCGTAAATCCTCTCCGGCATTAACAACGGTTTTCTCAGCACCGATTGGTTATATAAGTCCTCAACGGCATTTAACGACGGTTTTCTGGTTCTATAAGTCCTCAACGGCATTAACAATGATTTTCTGGTTTCGTAAGTACTCTCCGGCATTAACAACGGTTTTCTCAGACATCGACTGTTTTTGTAAGTCATCTACGGCATTAACTACGGTTTTCTCAGACATCGACTGGTTTCGTAAGTCCTCTCCGGCATTAACAACGGTTTTCTCAGACATTGACTGGGTTCGTAAAGTCCCCTACGGCATTAACAACGGTCTTCTCAACGCCGACTGGTTCTATAAGTCCTCAACGGCATTAACGACGGTTTCCTGATTCTATAAGACCTCTATGGCATTAACGCCGACTGGTTTCGTAAAATCCTCTCCGGCATTAATAAACGGCATTCAGCACCAACGGCAGATCATTTGTTTTTCCCTCATTGAAAAACAGAGTGACAATTCCCGCAAAAACAATCAAGGTATGTTTTCTATCAACTCTTGTATTCACATGGTTTATTGTTCTGCATTAAGCCCCGACGAACTACGTTGGTCTGATCCCTACAAATAGGGTACGTAGGCAGCTCTTACAAGCGCGACCACATGCATCATGATTAGCTGTTTGTTTTCATACAAAGATGTCCACATCGAGGGGTGTCTTCTATCTTTGACGCGACTTCCATCACACAAATGATTGTAAGCCTCGTCAAAGAGGGGCAACTGTAGACACCCCAAAATGAGGCATTCGTATACATTTTAATCCCCAATGATGAAAGGAAATACCCAGATGGCCTCTCGGATTGAAATTCTCCAAGTCAACTCAGTCAACAATACCGTACGATACTCATCTCTCACGCACGGCACAGCCCAAGTCACGTACGGCCTTCTTTTGAATTTTGGCGGTGGAAGTGTTCCGCACGGCACAATTTGTGTGCCATACGACAATGTCACTTGTCACACAGCTTTTGCAGAGCTCCCAGCAGCTCGAATTGTTGACGTTCGGATCCCCATCTTCATGATGATTTCTTGCAAGCAGAAGAGGCTACCTCATAGCCATGATTACTTGAGTGGAGACCAAGTTTACGTAATGACCAAGAGGATTCCTACGCCTATAAATCCTAGCCCAAATTCGGGTGAAGAGAGATCGAAAAAAATTGGTAAAAAAAAAATCATGAAACTTCACCCTTGAATTAAACACCATTTCTACTGTCAATCATCTTCATTGCCACCTCTAATCTCCAGAAAATCAGCCCAATCCTCTCCAAAGCAAATCCCAATCAAAAAACCCAACTCTCTGTTTTCGGTTCCAAAGCCGTGAGGTTGTCATTCCAAGCTTGCTCAAATTCAAGCCATCAACCCTCTCTGCAACAATACCTGATTGAAGCTAGAAGCCAAAGGGAGTTCAAATCAAGTTCAAAAGGTTTCAGAAGTATTTCAATCCGAGAGTTCAAAACCGAGGTATAATCCCGTTTCGCCAAATTTCATAACTTTGGTACCTTGAGGGGAGGGGTACCAAGTGTGGAATGATTTCCTATATCATCTCCACACTTGGTATGCCCATGTTACATCAAAAACCATTTTGATTTCATACCTCCTGGTTGCGTCGTACGGTGAAAATATCGCCTCGTACGGGGTAATTCAATGAGGAGGAACATTCCCCATTTGAACACATCATTTTCTCATTCAAAATAATCTGTTTTTAACCAAGTTTCATGTCTTGTATGAGTTTCCATTCAATCATTTCAGAAAACCAAAGTTTGAACTGTCTGTGAAGGAAACAGTGCCGCACGGCACTCCTCCTGTACCGCACGGTACACTGGGAGTGCTGTACGACACTCTTTTGAAAATTTGACCGTTGGATTGATGAACAATGCCGCACGGCACACCTTTTCGTCAAATTTGAAGTTTTAACCAGTGCCTTGCACGAACAGTTTGAACCTTTGATTGGTTGTTTGCTTATTGTTATAACTTGCATTATTATCTGTTTTCATTATTATCGTCTGTTTTTCTTGATAAATTGGTTATTTGAATAAAGTTAGGCATTAAAATATTTTCTAAAAATCCCACAAATGTTTAGTAAAGACCGATTTTTAATCGGGCAAATTGGGTGCATTAAAACCCTTCCCCGTTCATAACCTGGCTCCCGAATCCAAAACGAATCTCTGGTTTTCAAGTTGTTTTATAAATCATTTTCTCAACCATTTTTCGAAACGGTTTCTCGGGTCCTAAACCATTTTCCAAAAACCCGGGTGGCAACTCTAGTTTCAAAACAAACAAAACCGGCGTGGGAGGTCGTCCGTCCACAAAGTTCCTCACTAACCCTCTTCCACAATCTGTGAGCCCAAAGTCAAGCCCACAATACGTTGGGCCAAACCTGCTCCGGGGCAAGCCCTCCTTCCCAACCCAAATGCCAATAACTTATGTCCCTCCATTGCCCCACCTTCAAACCTCTCAGGCTTAAAGCTTGTTGGGTCATCCCAAACCTTAGGATCCCTATGAATGGCCCATGCATTGCCCAACAACAGTGTGCCACGGTGCACATTGTATCCACTGATAGTACAATCTTTAGATGACATGTGTGGTACAAGCATTGGTGCCGTTGGGCAAAGTCAGAAGGTTTCAGATATGATATCTTGAAGATAAGGCAGTTTGTGGACATCGTGTTCATCAATCAGGCGATCTAGGCCAACTTGATCCTCTATCTCATCTCTAGCCTTCGCCAACACCTTTGGGTGGTTCACCAAATAAGACATTGCCCATTCCATTGTCGTTGAGGTGTCTTGTAACACCCCCAAAATTTGGGTTTGTTAATTAATAAAGAATACATATATAATAAACAGAGTTTACAACAGTATTCCAAAAGAAAATTACATAGATCTCCCTGCTATTAAAATTATTCTCTATAAGGTTAACTAGGGATTCTCTCCTCCATTGCACGGCTATCCATTCCGGCGGTATCCTGCTTTGCTCCGTAGGCCTTCCAGCCATAGTACTCCTTCTGTTCATCTCTATAGTCTAGCATAATACATCAGAGTCGCAAAACAACATCGTGATATTATGCCAGGGTCACACAAGTGCAACACCATGAGCGAGGACGCTCAATAGATAGTTCTACCCCAACCTTAAACTAGCAATTCTAGAACAATATAGAAGGTGGCAGATTATTACAGTAATTTCATGCATGTCCAAATATCAGTGTCAATCAAATCAGAGTGCAGCGTAATAAAATCAGTGTCTTGTATCATCTTCAGAATTAGAGTGCAGTGTCAGTATCTCGTATCAATTTCTCATATCAGCATTCTTCTTCAAATTTCATCCATGTCAACCACTCTCATCACTCGAAAGTTATTGACCATTTCTACTTACCCTTTCTAACGGTCACCAATCTTTCCGCTCGAAGTCCCGGCTGTCATATATTACTGAACTTAACCAGTCTGTTTATAAGGTCCGTCCACTTCGCGTCTCACACGACATAGTCCCGTCAGTCTTATATCATTGAACTTAACCAGTTTGTTTATAAGGCCCGTCCACTACGTGTTGTACCGCTGAGTCCTAACCACCAAGTTCTCCCCGCAGAACTGAAGCGGTACTCAAACGGCACTGCCGTATCAATCATTCATCACATCATCATTTTCATTCTCATCTCTATTTCTCGTCGTGAAATCACTCGTTCCATTTCTCGAAAAATGTGTTATGTCGTATCGTCTCGTGAAACGTGCACATGCCATGATTCTCGTAAAAATCTTTTGTTTCAAATCCTTTCTCGAAAACCGTGTCACTTTAAGTCAAAATCTCCTTTGGTGACTTTCTTTAGGCAAATGAGATAACCAGGAGAGTCCCAGGCCGGATGGTCGGACGAGTCCAGTTAATATCACCATTCCTTTCTTAGACCCTCAAGCTTGTCCTTTTGACAGACTCTCAAGAGTGTTAGCCTTGGGTTATCTCCCAGTCCAAATATAGTCAAAACATTTGAACAGTACTTTTAGAAAAATTTAGTCGGCTACTTTCTAAAAATCAGTCGGGCATTATAACGGCGTAATTTCGAAAAGTCAATTTTTATTCGGGCATTATAATTGCGTATTTTCAAAAGTCAATCTCAAATCGTGCATTATAACGACTACGTGCGTTTTCAAAGAGTAGCTTTTCATTTTATCGCTACTTATCCACCATAGTCTCGACTAGTCATTTCTAATCACAATTAAGCATAATAACAACATAATTTACAAGTAATTATGAAATACTAATCTAGGGTTAGGATATAGTATCTACCTTAATTCCGATGTTTAGTCGGAACCCGATAAGCTAGGTTGATTCCGACGGCGTAACAGCTACTTGACCTACGCTCGAACTACTTTTCTACTAACTTTTCTACTAATTTAGGATCGTAGGGTGGTCAAAGTGGTGGAGGGTGGTGGTTGGAGGTTGAGTTTCACGAAGAACTCGAAGAACTCATGATTTTTCTCCTAAGAACACAGGTTTACTACAAAGGTGGCAAGTGAGGTTTTGGTGTGAGTTTCCAATTGAGGAAACTTGCTATTTATAGGCAAAACCATAAGGCATTCCGCCCCCTCCTATATTGGCCGGCCCTCTCTCTCTCCCAAGGTATGTCCAATTTTTTTTTATGAAATAGTAAAAAGTAGGCTTTAATAGGTAGATTTTAGGATAAAGTCAAAGCTTAATAGGTTTTGTCCATGAGAAATGGTTTTAGGTTCATGAGATGTGACTAAAAGTGTCTAGGTTCGTTGGCTAGTGCATGTCCAACTTATTGTGGGGAGTTTTGGGTACTAGTTATACACACGAAACTAGTCATGGGGTGTTATAAATATACATAAATATATACGCACCTATAAGTAACTTTAAGTAAAAGTAAAGCTATAACATAGCTAGGTTAGCTAGGCTCTTATAGGATAAACTATGTCTCTCCCATTTATTAGAGAATATATTCCCTCATTATGAGGGGAAAATATCTCTTAAAGTTGGTTTTGTGTGCTAAAAATAGAAACTAGTGTACTACAAAAGTAAATATAATGCTACTAATTTTAAGGGAACAAATAGGTGTGTTTGAAAATTCCTAGGTAGTCTTCCTAATAATTAGGAGGATATGGAAAGAACAACACTTAGGATTTTATAAGAAAAACGGCGCCGAAATGTGTGCCAACGTGTGTACGGAAACACGCCCGTAAAGTTACACGGCAAGGGAAATAATTTCCCTCCCTCTTTCTCCTCTCCCTCTCTTTCTCTCACAAAAATCCAAAATAGGATGTAGGAAAGGTGTTACACTATTGGTCAAAATTAGAAAAAGAAATTCCAAATACGTCAAACTAGCCATTAAGGCTTCCAAAAATGGAATATATTCCTTTTTGGGCTATAAATGAGGATGTGCTAACTTTAAGGGGACAAGATGTGTGGCGAGGGATTTGTACGGTTTTCCGGATGCGAAGCGGTGTAATACCCGGTGTGCACGTGTTGATTTACGGCGCGGAAAAATAATAAAACGGAATAAACGAATTTTTATTTGAATTATTTAAATTAAATAGTCGAATTAATAAATCCAAATTTTTATTTACGAAATTTCGGGTTATTACATGTCTGTCCCTCCTAGTATCATGACCTGTACATTATAGTTAATAAATTTAGAAAAGGAGTATGACTATGGGGTTCTTAGCTTAAATGTTCGGTATACATGTGAGTGCAATAAACTTTGAGGGGTTGACATGAATCATGGTTCTATATTTTGGATTACTCCTAGGTTATGGGCTATAGTTAAAATAACTTTTGAATGTTGGAAAGTGTCTGAGTAGTGTTTGTGGTATAAACTGTAGATTGGGCCTCTCTCTCTCTCTCTCTCAATTTTTGGAAATTTATTATCCAAGAATGTATTCTGGAGTATGCGATCCAAATGCTAAGGATCCAAAATGAAAGATTAGTTATGCATACACCCCTTGTAATTCTTCACAAACGCATGTGTCAAATTAATTGAGTTTTGTTTCATTTATGGTTTGGTGTTAGTGTGTCTGAGTCTGCTTGCGCATACCTATAATAGTTCCTTCTCCTATCTGGTCAAAAGCAAACCATCTATGCTGAGATACTCTTGCTGTCTGCACCCAAAATGTTGTCATGTTTCGGGCTCAAAATGTCGGAGTTACCGGCTTATCCCTTTCATATTGATAATGGAAGTTACTGTTTAGCACTTATAAAATACTTATAACTTAGCTTTAGCTCTTTCAAAATTGAAATTGAAATTATTGTTGTCATAATCCTTCCACATTTAAATTTTTTTTCTCTATGACCCTTCTTTTTCGAATTCTCCTCATTTGCCGGTTTAAATATTTTCAAAATGGGTGAGGTAAGGGCTTACGGAGTGACCATTCTGTACCAATATCTTTAGCAAATCTAGTAAGGTGGTGGTTGAGGTAAGGGCTTTCGTTTTGTTTCAATGGGTAGAGACATAGGGGGACCTAGCTACCAAAAATTTTTCTCAAAACTTCCTTAAATAGTGATGTTTGTTTATGAATTGTTTTAGTACTATAAAGGTCGAAGGACGACTAAGTAGACATATATACTCCCGCATGTTGAGTTTTCGGTTTCTAGAATCAATTTCTATAGACAGAAGAGGGACCAGCCTCAAACCTTCTTAATACAAAAATACTTCGAGGGTCTGTTTGGTTGGGTGTTAATGGGGTAATAAATATTGGGTGATAAATAGTCCCGGCTCCACAAAATGGAAGATTTTGGGAAGGAAAAGTGCATGGGTGTTATTTATCACTGAGACTAAATATTACCATTGCAGGGATGCTATTTATGGACAACCCATAGGGTCCATAATTATTACCTGCTAATACCCCTGGTAAAATGACCATACTACCCCAATTATATCCCTCCACACGCCGCTGCTACTTCCCGCCACTTGCTAGTACTGTTCTTGGGCATTTTTTTTGGCGTTGTCATTTCATTTGGATAAAAAAATAAAGTACTTAAGTGCATAATTTTTTAATTTTTTCGCACTAATTAAATTACTAATAGAAATCTTTAATTCGATGCAAAAAAAATCTAAATATTGTGTACAAAAATATTTTACATTGTTGGCTTGTTCGGTTTGGCTTGTTGAGTTGGCTTTGAATTAGTAGTTGTGTTTTTTTTAAGCCTTTGTAATTGTATCTCAAATAAATTAGTACAATTATTTGAGGTTTCAATAAAATTTCTTTTTCTTATGAGAGAGAACTTGCTCAAGTAGTTGTCAATTTGTTCATTTATTATAGTCCAATCTTTTTTTAAGATATATTTCATACAAATAATGTGCATGGGTCGTGTGATTGAAGAATGAAAATTAATTTGTGCAATCTATTTAATTGGAGAACCAATGGTGCAAAGCTAGGTCATTGGTCAAGGAGCCTCCGCAAAAGGTTTATTTATTTTATCTGCAAAGAAAATTTAATTATCATAAAGGATAACAAGAATTAAATCGACGATGTAGAAAATGAACAGCATAAAGTGTTGTACAGACTAGTGTTAACAAACACAGACAACATAAGTGATTTTTAGTTTGTAATTGAACAATAAACAAACCACGTGAGAGAGAGAGAGAGAGAGAGAGAGAGAGAGAGAGAGAGAGAGAGAGAGAGCAATCATAGAAAACAAAGAGATTTTACATGGTTCGCCAATGAATACGTACTCCACAGACATTTAGATGATTGAGAGTTTTACTAATCAGAAGAAAATAAATGCCCAAAGAACTACAGATGAGATATCTCAGTATTCTATACATAATATACCCATTAGTATATTTGACAAATATATATAGAAGTGAGATGAGAAATTGAAGTCATACAACAGAGTACAAAAGAGCCGACGAGCGGCAGTGACATCTTGGCAATTACCTTTCAGCCGGAGACGGTGAATTAGTGTGAGAAAAGTGAATTTGAAATAGGAGATGAGCAGTCGACAAAGGATAAGTGACTGGGATCTGTTTCACCGTCGATTTCGACGGAGAGGACAGAGTTTGGTCATCGGAGATTTGAGTCGATTGAGGTTAGTGGGTCTAGGGTTCATGCTGTGCAGTCTGTTGGGCCCAGAGTGTCCCCATGGATTTGGTTACACAATGCCACTCCCTGCGACCGCTCTAAAAACAGACTTGCGGGTGCGATGTCAAATGCCATAAAAGACTTAATTGAAACCCTTCCTAACACCAATTGGTTTTAGGAGAGTTGGTGGAAAAGCGGTCCGACAAGTGGTATCAGAGCTACGGCTCTAGTATTTTTTTTTTACTTAATCATCTTAGGGTAAGATCTATGGCAACCCATTTTGGCACTTTCCTTCCTGAAGGCCAATCGACCAATAGACCTCCTTTGTTTAGTGGGTCTAACTATAATTATTGGAAGGCTAGAATGCACATTTATATTCAAGCATCAAATTACGAGTTGTGGAAAATTATTGTTAATGGGCCGCACCATCCTACCAAAACTGTGAATAAGGTAGTAGTTCCCAAGGAGGAAAATGAATGGGATGAGAACGATTTGGAAGGGATTCAATTGAATGCCAAAGCTATGAACTTGTTGTATTGTGCCCTTGATCCTGCTGAATTTAATAGAATATCTGCATGTGATTCGGCTAAAGAGATTTGGGATAAGTTAGAAGTCACGCATGAAGGAACTAGTTAAGTGAAGGAATCGAAAATTAATATGCTTGTGCATAAATATGAGTTGTTTAAAATGAAGCCTGATGAATCGATTTCAAGCATGTTTACACGCTTTACTGATATTGTTAATGGCTTGAAATCTCTTGGAAAACCATATTCTAATGTTGATCTTGTGAGGAAGATTCTCAGGTCACTACCAAAGCAATGGGAGCCAAAAGTGACCGCGATCATTGAGGCAAGAGAAGATCTCACCAAATATAGCTTGGAAGAACTCTTAGGATCCCTAATGACTCACGAAATCACAATGAACTTGGAAGAAGATCAAGGCAAGAAAAAGAAGGACATAGCACTCAAATGTTCTACTTTGAGTTCAAAAGATGATAGAGATGATTTGGAGTCAAGTGGCAGCGACGAAGAAATAGCAATGTTTACTAGAAAATTCAAAAGATTCATGAGAAAGAAAAAAGAAAATGGCAAAAGGTTTTTTAAGAGGGATAAAGCAAAAAATGAGAACAAGAGAGATCCTATAATTTGCTATGTGTGTAAAAAACCAGGCCATGTTAAGTCCGAATGCCCCCAAGCCAAAGAATCTAGCAAGAAGGCAAAAAGAAGAGCAATGCTTGCAGCATGGGGTAACAGCAATGATGACAGTAGTCCCGAAGAAGATAATGACCAAGCGAACCTATGCTTAATGGCTCATGAAAACAGCGAGATAAACTCCCTTGATGATTCTAATGATGATGAGGTAAAATCTAGTAATTCTAATGAGCAATTTGATTATGATGAACTGTTAGATGCATTTGAAGAATTGCATTCCGAGTTTAAAAAATTGAGTTTCAAAACTAGTTCTCTCAAAAAGACTAATTCTTTGCTCCTTGCTGAAAATGATTTTTTGAAAAAATGAGAATGATTCTTTAAAAGAAAAAATTGAGCAAGTTTCTTCTCCAAAAGAAACTAAAAATGATTTAATTCTTGAAAGTGATTTGAGACATGAAAATGATATTTTGAAAAAAGAGGTTGAGGATTTGAAAACATCTCTTTCTAAGTTTGTTCAAGGAAGAGAAAATTTGGATATGCTTATTGGAAAACAAAGATGTATTTTTGACAAAGCGGGCATTGGTTTTAATCCTAACAAAAAGCAAAAGTTTTACCAAAATTTGTTTGTGAAATCAAGTTCTTCTAGTCATCCTCACACTACTTGCAATTATTGTGGCATGAAAGGTCATTTATCATATTCTTCCTATTCGAAGAAATATTTATGTTGGAGCTAGAAAAATGTGGATTCCTAAGCATCTTGTTACTAACCCTGTCGGACCCATGAAAATGTGGGTACCAAAAAACCACCAATGAGATATTTTTGCAGATGGATGTGCGCTCAATGGTGAATGATGAGATATATACTTTCTAGATAGCGAGAAAGATGACTTTTTGCGATGGAGTTAGCTCAACAGATTGGTAAAGTAACCTCAAATATTAATTCATGTGGTATGGTTATAAATTAGCAATTTTATTTGCCCAAAGTTTCTTATAAATTCAGAGGTACTGATTTTGATGAATTCTCAACAGCTAATTTACTCTTGCAAACTTGAAAAGTTTTTTTTTAGACTTGCTCTAAAACTTTTTGTGGAAATATCTTTTTCTAAATATTTTGTTTTAAAATGGAGAATTCTTTTTGATTTTCTATCATGATTAATTCTCCTAATGTTGATTAGAATATTGCTAATATGCTCTTACGGCAAACATTTTTTTTAAGTGGAGATAGCTAATATTTTTGGGAAGCTGAAAATTTTAGTGCTATGAAGAAGGAATAACAAATGTGAATTGGCAAAGTGCCTTATCGCGTAGAGTCCGGAACGCAATCCTAACGTGCAAAGTTGAGAGGTAGTTTGTGGACTATCAAGAACAAAGTTTTCCCTACTTTTTGTTGATGACAAAGGGGGAGAAATATTGTGGAAGCAAGATGGGGAGAAAAAGCTCAAGCAAAAGGATGCACCAATTAAGGGGGAGTATCTTATTTCTTTTGCTCTAATTATATTTCTGAATTTTATTTGATTAAAATTATTTATGGTTGGGAGTCAATTTCAAACGGCTAGTGAAGAATTGGAAGTTACTGTATTGCACCAAAGGCAATATTGGAATATTGGATTGGAAATCCATAATTTGATAATCAAGGGATTTTGTCCTGACGGCTAATGGTATTACTTTTGGTTCAATCAAGGCCTAATCTAATGGGTGTTTCCAAAGTTCAAGGCTTGCATTCAACGTCCAAATGCAGAAGATTGTAAATAAGGCCAATGAAGACAAATATACGGACAAAAAACTCCAAAGGGAAAAATATACCTCTGCCACCTTTGTCATTCAACTCTGAGCTTTATTTTGCAAATTCTACACTAGTTTGAGTGTTCTATTTCAGCTATCATTGTAAAAGGGATTGTACACCCTTGTGAGAATTTCTCTTTTGTGAGTGATTTTGTGTGAGAAAAAATTACTCGGTTAGGTGTTACTAGCACCGGAGTCAAAACTAGTTGGGTTAGGTGTGACTAACACCAGAGTCAAAAAAAGTTGGAGCGATTGGGGGATATTGCTCGTTGTAACGGTTTCTCTAGCACCCGCGAAGCTAGAATGTGTTACTATTGGAGATAGTGCAGCAAATCCCGAGTTGGACACTTGGGGAGTGGACTAGGCCGTGAAGTTGCGGACCAAACCACTATAAATCTCTGTGTTTGATTTCTCTCTTCCCTTACCCCCTATTTACAGTCATATAATTATTGTTTGCGTGCTTGAAAAGATTTAATTTTATTGCGTGTTGAATCTAGTTATTTAATTCCGCATTATCTTGTGTTGCTATCTGGGCCAACAATTGGTATCAGAGCCAGGTTGTCATGGGTTCGAGTCGCAGGAGCGTCATCGTGAGGGAGGGATTGTTGGGCCCGGAGTGCCCCCATGGATTTGGTTACACAATGCCACTCCCTGCGACCGCTCTAAAAACAGACTTGCGGGTGCGATGTCGAATGCCATAAAAGACTTAATTGAAACCCTTCCTAACTCCAATTGGTTTTAGGAGAGTTGGTGGAAAAGCGGTCCGACACAGCCTATGGGACCCACTCCGGGTCCCGTTGTTTGATCCGAATTGTTCATTTTGTTCATCTCGTGGAGTAGGTAGTCTATGTAAAATTTTTGGTTGATTAGACACTGGTATCTATGTTTTCAGATTGAAGTTTTGCCAGAAACGGAACATTCAAAGAAACTATTGTAGGTGATTTTTTCCTACAAAACTGTAAGCTTAATAGTCTCCGATCAAGCAGTTACCGGGGTCCAATCAACCTAAATTTTTACATGGACTATCTGCTCGACAAATAAAGTGAATGATTCAGATCAAACAATGGGATCCGGGATGAGCCCCATAGGGGTTGTGCAGCAAGCATGCATGTTGCGTGCACAACACCAACCCCAAACTCGAGGTTAGGAGTCGACTGAGAGTTTTTGTGGAGGGGCAAACATTTGGCTTCTTGTTTAAAGCTTCAAATGGGGTATAAAAGGTAGATATTTTAACCTGGGAAACAAATTGTACGATACAACACGTATCGGGATACGCCAGTACGCTGCTTCTTCCGTATCCTACAATTTCTATACAAATGCAGTACGACGATCGATACGTGTAGTTTTACTTCCGATACAATACGAATCATTCGATACGTATCGGGTATTGTACGATTTTAACAACACTATTATAAACATACATTGAAAGGGCAGCCAATGTAGAACGAGAAAAAGAAGAATATTGACAAACATCGAACATACTAACCTATTTGAAAAAATAATCTTGTAATTAACCAGGTCCTCGTACATATTAGTTGTTATACAATACCGCAATGATCAAAGAAGACATCAAAAGACCCGAAGAAAATACAACCACATAAAATTTGAACTACTAAAACATGGAAATATTCTATTCTTAAAGTCATTGCTCAAGCACACTTTGCACTATCAGCGAGAAACTTCTTGGTGATGTCTCGTGCTTTGCACATGACTTCTAATGGCTCTGCTTTGGGCATGGTAAGACCAATCCCTTCAGTCATGTCAACAAGTTCCTCACTGACCCTCTTCCACTCAAAGCACTGAATAAGTGACCCCAAAGTTAAGCCCACAATACGTTGGGCTAAAACTGCTCCGGGGCAAGCCCTCCTTCCCAACCCAAATGGCAATAACTTATGTCCCTCCACTGCCCCACCTTCAAACCTCTTAGGTTTAAAGCTTGTTGGGTCATCCCAAACCTTAGGATCCCTATGAATGGCCCATGCATTACCCAACAAGAGTGTGCCACGTGGCACATTGTATCCGCCGATAGTACAATCATCAGATGACATGTGTGGTACAAGCATGGGCGCTGCTGGGCAAAGTCGAAATGTTTCAGATATGATAGCTTGTAGATAAGGCAGCTTGTGGACATCGTGTTCATCAATTAGGCGATCTAGGCCAACATGATCATCTATCTCAGCTCTAGCCTTCGCCAACACCTCTGGGTGGTTAACCAAATTAGACATTGCCCATTCCATTGTCGCTGCTGAGGTGTCTGTCCCTGCTAGTATCATGACCTGTACATTATAGTTAATAAATTTAGAGGAGTATGACCATGGGGTTCTTAGCTTAAAGGTTTGGTCACATGTGAGTTCAATTTGAGGATTAACTCACTACTAGAAAAAGGTATAAAGATCATGCCTCGAAAATAAGAAAGATCTCAGTTTTTGTAAAAACATGATGAAAAATAAGACTTAGATTTTTTATCACGGTTAAGTACATAAACCGAGATGAAAGACAGTTTTAATCTCGGCCATCTATATAATGTGATTGAAAATAGAAATAAAATTAAGCTTTAATCTCGGTCTTTTAAAAAGTGTGATTGTAAGTAAGAGTTTTAATCTCAGTCATTTAAAAAGTGTGGTTGTAAGTAAGATGAGATAATTTCATTTTTATTTTTAATCACGTTTTATTGATGACCGAGATTAATACTGTATTTCATCTCGGTTTATGTACTTAACCGTGATAAAAAAATCTAACTCTAATTTTTTTATCACGTTTTTACAAAGACTGAGATATTTCTTATTTTTTCTGTCTTATTAAAGAAAGCTCAGAATGTGATGGATATTGGAGAACGGTTGGGAGCAAAATTTTATGGGAAGAAAAATTTCAATTTGATGAAAATTATTGAGTTGGATGATCATAATTATGTTGAGGAAGAGAAGAGGAATTTAGATGTTTTGATGGAAGGAAATTTTGCTGAATTGAAAGATGGGACATCCCATTTAAACCCAAAAAAATTGTTGTGAGAAACTCATAGAATATATGTTTAACCAAAAAAAATATCGTTGTAACAAAAAATTAAACTTTCTCAAACAAGCTCGGAAACTATAAGAGTACATAAAGCCTAGAAAATCATAGCTAGTTAATGTCCAGGAAACTAATATGGGCAAGTGAAAGACCGAGAAAAACTATTATATATATTAAATAGTTCTCAACAACATAACGAAATGCATAATTGGTGGGGTTGATCGGTGGTGGTTGTCTTGTGCAAGAGGTCAAAGGATCAAATTTGGATGGAAGCAAGGTTTGCTAGATTAGGCAATTTTTGGATGCGAGGGAATTTTTTCATCACGGTTTTTCTCATTTTTTAATCATGGTTTTACTAAAAATTGAGATCTTTTCTCTGTAAACAATCACGGTTTTTAGACAAAACTAAGATGTTATGTTATCAAAGATCACAGTTTTTTTTTTTTTTTTTAAATCACAGTTTTTCATGAGTTTTCATCACGATCTAAAACCGTGATTGAAAGATGAGAACTTTTAATCACACTAAATTAGATCACGGTTTTTCGACCGAGATTAAAAGTGAAAGATCACACCAAAAGACCTGATCTTTATGCCTTTTTGTAGCAGTGGCTCCTCTCCTTATCCCTTCATACTTCTATTTTGAGGGCTATCAAGGATTTCCAATCATGATCCGAATAGTTCATCAGATAATGATAATAAATATGTGGATAAGTTGTATTTTGTTGTGTAAACTGAATGACAAGTGTCTTTTAATGACGAACCACACAATTTAATTAGGAAACAAAATTCAACTTATTCATGTATTTCTCGGTATACAATCAAACTGCTTTATTGCAAACAAACATGTTGCAATTCACACAATAAAAGTATGAAGGAATACGGAGAGATGAAGTATGAAGGGGAAATCTCTGAACTTTGAGGCAGTTGCAAAACGTTTTACCCCCTCGGCCCCTACGTCACATAAAGTTGGGGCCTGGCGAAACTACGTGTAATTTTATAAAAAAATAATGTATTTATCAAAATAGTTTTTGAATTTTTTTTGCACTGCATAAAAGTCCTCAATAAGATCTAATTAAACAAGATCGATATTGGGTAAAGAATTATTTTTGTAAGTATATTATTTTTAGTTTGAAAATTATACGTAGTTTTGTAAAGCTCCAACTTTGTGGGACAGAGGGGGTGTTGCGCAGCCTTGTGATGTGTGGCACCCAGAGCGGCCGCGCCGGTGTCGGTCCGATGATCGGAGACGTCCATCGCGTAGAGCTCGTCGAGTACTATAAGTGTACCAAAAATCAACTCGATCAGATATCGTTAAGTGTGTCATCGGAACAAAAATAACTTGAAGAAAATGGGTTCAATAGTTTTCATCTAGTGTTTCAAGTCATATGTGTTCCAATTTTTTTCAAGTTTTATGTGTTCCGATCCCGCACTTAACGATATCGGATCGAGTTGATTTTTCATACACTTGTAGTACTCGACGAGCTCTACGCGATGTACGTCTCCGATCATCGGACCGACACCGGCGCGGCCACGCCGAGTGCCGCACAGCACGCTGCGCAGTACAAGGCTGCGCCGTCCAACTTTATGGAACGGGGACAGAGGGGAGGTGTTGCGCAGCGTGCTGTGCGGTGACTTTCGGCGCCGTGCTGGCATCGTTTTCACGATCGGAGACGTCCACCGTGTAGAGCTCGTCGAGTACTACAACCCCACCAAAAATCAATTCGATCGGATATCGTTAAGTGCATTATCGGAACGCATATAACTTGAAAAAAATCGGAACATCTAAAACTTGAAACACTGGATGAAAACCGCTAAACCCATTTTTTTCAAGTTATTTTAGTTTTGATGAGGGACTTAACGATATTCAATCGAGTTGATTTTTGGTGGAGATGTAGTACTCGACGAACTCTACGAGGTGGATGTTTCCGATCGTTGAAATGATGCCGGCACGTCGCCGAAAGTCATCGCACAGCACTCTGCGCAGCACAAGGCTGCGCAGCACCTCCCCTCTGTCCATGGAGCGGAGGGACTTAATTATTGTTGGGATAAACTCCTGTAGTCCAGTTGTCCGAAACAGGAGTTGATATAACGATTTATGACTATTGGTCTTGTTTATTAAGATAATTCCAATTGGATGATTTTGGTCAGGGAAAACAATCCAACAGCTAAGAAATGGAAGGAAAAAGAGAGAAATATAGAAGGGAAAATGGGGGAGCCCACTTACACTC
This sequence comes from Vaccinium vitis-idaea, assembly GCA_963854785.1. Classification (NCBI taxonomy): domain Eukaryota; kingdom Viridiplantae; phylum Streptophyta; class Magnoliopsida; order Ericales; family Ericaceae; genus Vaccinium; species Vaccinium vitis-idaea. Next base: position 26,124,260 of record OY978222.1, read on the forward strand.
ATAAGCCCTTTTATAATTGCATCTGTATAGTACTCTGGTTGCGACTCTTGCAACTTAAGTAAATGATCAATCATCGTATTCTTACTCGTATCCCTCCTGTGCTCATCGATCAACCCTTGCAATAACGCGTCCAGTCTATTTTGAGTTTTCTCCAAATTCTTCTCAACACCTTTGTAATCAATCCATCGTAAAATCGGCAAGAAGTCTGCGGGGTTTGACGCGCCGCCGAGTGAGAACACATCACTCACAATCGCTCGAAACTCCTCCGCCTCTGCTGATTCCTCCACATCGTCCCCGTAATACCGCTTTCCGGCTATCATTCTGATGATGTTATTAAGCGTCAGCCCAGAAAGCTTCGATTTCATTTCGACTTTGGCGAAATCGGTCGACGATTTCTTGTACAATTGGTGCAGCAAGTGCCCAACTTCCTCATGCCGGATGGATAGGAAGACGTTGAGGCGGCCGGTGGAGAAGATTTCTTGGGACATGAGGCGTCGTAGGTTGCGCCAGTGGTCGCCGTACGGAGCGTTGACGACGTTGGTGTAGTCGTACCCGATGTATTTGCCGGCTATGAGCCTGGGACGGTTGGCTAGGACGATGTCGTTTTTGGTGAAACACTCTTCAGCGGCGGAAGGCGAGCAAATGACTACAACGAGTTGGGACCCGAACCGGAGGGAGAAGACGGGGCCAAGGGTTAGGGAGAGTTTGTGGAAGGTTCGGTGCATAGGTTGTTTGAGGAGGTGGAGGTGGCCGATGAC